>OV651827.1:3327600-3350154 GCA_927349885.1 Psylliodes chrysocephalus | reverse complement strand
TTATAACACAACTATTCTAATTTATATATACTTCGAATGTCTTTAAACTGATCACTATTTATATTCACCACTGTCTATCTACTAATTACTATTTATCTTCACTGTTCATATAATAACTGATTATGATGGCTCTCCTCCACCAATTTATATACAAATTGGTGGTCTAGAATGCTCCCCCACCAAAATTGCCAGAATGTACCAGAAACGTTATCACGGTATATTTAGACTAAAAATAATATCTCGTTGACTCTGGAATGTTCGCGAAAGTGTCTCCACCATAGGCGTCCCATAGGTTTGGTCTTAAGGGGTTTAATTATGTATAATAACCGGACAAGTTGGGCCTCAAAGGCCAAATAATTCAGAGAGGGACTTGGAGTATTAGAGCATGACTGAATAATGAAATGGATCACATTACAATATACTTATGTTGGTACTGCAACGTTCTTAGATCCTTTTTAGTCTTAACAGTTGGTAAGACTGTAAGTCTGACAGTTTCTCGTTTATAATTATTATTGTAATTTCAAATAGGTAATCATTAATAATAATAATAATAATAATTTATTTGCAGTATTACAGGTAAATTTGCATTAAATACATTAATTTTATCGAACAAAATAGTATAATACTACAAAAAGGGAATAGCAGACAGCATAGCTGATATTAATTGCTATCCCTAATAAAGAAAAGAAAAATATTAAAATAATAAAATACAACGAATAAAGTGTGGCACAATCGAGACAAAAATATAAATACACATTTTATAAATGTAATATTACATTTTATTATAATATCTAATGGTTGTTTTGACTAGATATTTTCTGACATCAAGAGATGTTTATATTTTTGCTTAAACATATTTGTCGAAAGATGTTTGAGTTTAGGAGGAACCAGGTTATATAGTTTAAATATCATATAAGAGAATGAACCTTGAAATTTGGAGGTACGATGGAGAGGTGGAGATATATGCCCTCTAAACCTTATATGCACATTATGCACATCACTTCGAAATGTAATTTTATTATAGAGATAAGGAGGCGACTTTAATGAAATGATCTTATGATACAATGTTACCATGTGTAAATTCCTTCTAGTTTCCATATTTAACCAGTTAGTTTCAATTAGTTTGTGACTTATCCTTTCGTATTTTTTTATACCATATATGTAGCGAAGACAAGAATTTTGTACTCTTTGAATACGATTAATATCCACATAGTCAATACAAGGCCCGTAGACGACATCGCAGTAATTAAAATGACTGAGAACCATAGTATCACAAAGAAGTATTTTTATATTTTGATCTAAAACATGGCGATGCGGGTAAAGCATTTTCAAATTAGCGTAAGCCCTTTTTATACAATTATTTACATGGCTTTTAAATTTTAAGTCAGTATCAAGATAAAGACCCAGATTTTTGGCAACATCTACACAAGCCACCAAGACACCATCAATACTCACAGATAAATGTTCTGCTAGTTCTTTTTTATTTTTTCCAAAGACGAGTATTTGTGTTTTTGCGGGATTGATAGTTAGCTGATGTCTGTTAGAAAAATTTACGATTTTTATTAATTCTGAGTTAATCAGTTCATTAGTAAGAGCAACATTAAAATCAGACAAAGAAAACCTTATTTGCGTATCATCAGCATATATATATAAACTCTGCCATTGGTAAGAGCCGAACTAATATTAGTAGAGTAAATGCAAAACAAAATTGGTCCCAAAATAGAGCCCTGTGGCACACCGCAGGCAATATTTTTAATATCAGATCTACCGGCACTTGTTTCAACAAACTGTGAACGATCGGAAAGATAGTATTTAATAAATTCAGTTGCTTTAACCGAAAAACCAACATAGTGAAGAATACTGAACAGAAGCTGATAGTTAATTGTATCAAAGGCTTTTGTATAATCTAGAAGTATTAAAACGTTTGTATACCCTTTGTCTATATCCCTAAAGATATCATCAGTGACCTCTAATAATGCTGAAGTACAGCTGTAGCCACGTCTGAAACCAGATTGGCTGATTGGTAAAATATTGTAATTGTTGATGTGAGACTCTATCTGATATTTAATTACTTTTTCCAGAACTTTTGATAACACTGATAAGATTGAAATGGGTCGTAATTCACTAAAGCTACTAATATTGTTCTTTTTAGGCAATGGGAAAACTTTTGTGACTTTCCAAAGGCCTGGAAAAAAAGATTCCTTTATACAGGAATTAACAATATTCGTAATGAAAATTAAAATATACGGACAACACATAAGGAGCATATTAATTTGCAATCCATCAATTCCTATAGCCTGCGTTTTAATTTCGTTTAAATACTTATAGATAGTATTTTGATTAACTGTTGTAAAACGGAAGTTGTCTTTAAAATTATTAGTATAGAAAAGAAGTAAATCTTGGTCAGCATCGGCACAGTTACCAGTTGCCAATAAAAAGTGATTGTTTATGTCATTAGGAACATTTAGGTTTTCAGGTAACTTGGATTTTGCAGGTTTAGAATTTATATTTAAATTCTTAAGTTTTTGCCACATAATACGGCTGTTTCTACCAAATGTATCAACGCAATATTTTAGATAACCTTTCTTTTCATTTCTAATAGCCACCGTAGTAAAATTTTTTAATTGTTTATAATATTCATAATGTGTCAGATTTTTTGTTTTTTTATACTTGCTAAGGGCATTATCTCTTAATTTTAATAGTAATTTAATATTGTCTGTAAACCAAGGAGGTCTAGGTTTTTTTAGCCTCGTTTCTCGTAAGGGAGCGATTGTATCAAATAAACCAGTTAATAAATGATTAAAATACGAGACTTTATCATTAATGTCCTGCATGTGGAAGATTTCTTCAAAGGGGGTAACATACAAAAAATTTTGTAACATATTTCTGTCAACACCTTTTAGATTTCTACTATAAATTATTTCGTCACCTTCATCAATTTCAAAATCTAATATACAATAAACAAGTTGGTGATCTGATGATATATATATTTCCTTATTACCGTGACTGAAAGATGTATATTGATTTGAGATTAATATAATGTCAATGAGGCTTTCAGTAGTTGCTGTAATTCTTGTAGGTTCATTTATGACTTGCTGCATATTAAATAAATCTATGCAATTATTAAATTTTAATACATTATTACAAGTACTATCTAAAAAATCAATGTTTACGTCACCACCACAAATAATTTCATCAAATTGTGTATAAATGTCGGCAAAAATTTCCTCAAAATCTATTAAAAAACTACTTACACTTTTATCTGGCGGTCGGTATAGATTTCCGAAAGCAAATTTACGATTATCTACTTTGAAACTTACCCACAATTGTTCAACAGAATCCCTATAATTTAAATGTAAAACAGTGTGCAAAATATTAGCTCTAATGTAGATAGCAGTACCCCCTCCTCTGAATACTCTATCATTCCTTACAAGATTGTATCCCGGTATGTGTATAATATGGTCTAGAGTATTTTGATTAAACCAGGTTTCTCCAACTCCTACAACATCATAATTTTCGCGCAAAATAAAAGTTTTAAATTCATCAAATTTATTACATAGTGATCGTGCATTAAAAAAGGCAAAAGAAAATTTTTTCATGAAAATATTTAGTCAAAATTTCAACAAGTTATATCTTATTAACAATTCAATAAAAAAAAATAAAAAATATAAAAATGCATGCATGAATGACCCTTGCAAATAATATTTTAAGGCAAAAATTATAACTAATGGCAAACCCAAGAAAACAAATAACAATAAAAAATATTTAATTGTTACGCCCATGATTTAACACCTGGCAAGTAAAGTTCCATAAAGTAAATAACAGAATTAATTTCAATCGATTAAAAAATTTTTATCAGTTTAACACTAAAAAAAAAACAGAGAGAAACTGGTAAATACCTACTACATAGAAATTTTCCAAAAATTAAATGTATATAGTCGCAGTGATATGAGAAAAAAAAAAAAAACAAAAACCCTATTCATGATTCATGAATCATAAGCAATCGTATGAGTCAATGCGTTTTTTTACACTATTTACAAGGGCGAAGAGACGACCATCCCGAGTCCACACTTTGTCTTTTCCATATTTTTTCACAGCAGCATTTAGGAGTTCTACAGTAGGTTTTGTTAAATCCTCTCTTAAGGTTATTCCGGTACCCTTTAATATCTTTTTCTCAGAAAAAATGTGTTTTCTACATTTGTATGAAAGAACGCGCACAAAAATGGGTCGACTGTTAATATTGTTACTATTGACTTTTCCTAATTTAAAGCACATTTCAATATCTTCTGGTGTTAAATTAATCTTAATTTTTTCACTCAGTGTTTTATTACTATCACCAGCTTCCACCACACATATGAACAAAAGGTTATTTCCTCGATATTTTTTTTTTGTAAATATTAAGAGGGTCCCTTGTTATTCAAAGTTTTTATTTTCTAACGCTTAGGTCTTACTTTCGATCATTTGCTCTTAAAACACTCGGAAATAAATTTTTACCAAATTTGGAGTATGATAACCTGTACCGACTTGCATAGAATACGTTGTCAAGATGGCGCCGTCTGAACAAGACGTGTTAAGTGTAGAGCTAAATAAATTGAAAAAAAGCGACTTAATCGAAATTATAGTTTTTAAACCATTAATAATTAAAAAGAACCTAAATCCGTGTTGTACATCTGTCTATTACGAAATTCGATACATTCTTTCGTGAACAAGTTATTTGGAATGAAAAATGAGTATAATACGTTTTATCTTTCTTCAATAACTAGTGACAGTTAAGACCAGCTCCGTAATATCCAGACTATTTCAATAAACCTACTATTGAATTCGAAAAATATCTAAAGCCAACAGTAATATCCGTATGAGTTCCGAAACTCAAAGAGAACGTCTGAAAATCCAATATTTGTCACTGAAATACGACCCAACTTCGAAACGCATATATCAAGGAACAACAACCATCTGAGGCCGTCCAGAGGCTGGTTTGGGATTCGTCTAGCGTCCAGTCAAAGAGTTTTTGAGGATTTTATTTAAAAATGAAAAGAAATAAATTCCGATTCTCAAATGTGATCAATTTAAAAATAAAAATATGGGAAAAAGAGAAACACTCGGAGATTGTGTTCTATTTTTCTTTTATTTTTATTGTTTAAAAATGTTTACAAAGTCATAGCTATTCACTTTTATTATTTTGCTTTGTAAATACATGGTTCTATTTTAACTAGATAGATAGATAATCATTTATTTAATTTTTCTTCTATTATAATAAAAAATTTAAATTTAGCTAATAATAATAAAAAACAGGAAAAGCCCATTATATGCATGGGCATCATCCTAAATATTCGATCCAAAGTAGTACTTAAGAATGTACAAAAGAGAAAAAAATGGCTATACTTAATAATTTAAAAAAAATTGTATAAAAGTTCAATGTTAAACAAGAATCTTCACTCACTTTTATTTATTTAGTTAAATTAGTGATTTTATTAATTGTTATAATTAACATTATAGGTCAATACTGGTTCCTAACTAGAACGGTATTGGAAGAATTGTGGTTTTTTGTGTGATTTTACTTTTGTCTCTCGTCCCTGAAAAACCGAATGAAAAAACAGGATTGTCCTCGTGTGTGTGTTCGTTACTTGGTAATTTATGTATATGAATTAGCCAAATCACAATACTACACAATTAAGCCCACGACTAGCACAAAAATCATGGGAAGCCACGAATTTTTGCACTTGTTTCGTTTGTAATAACATTCGAAAAACATAAAATACAGTAAGATATCTTCTTAGAGCGTCATACTCATTATTTGGCCATTTTTCTCTTGCGTTTAACTATTTTTGTGATCTCATCTTCATACTCAGATTCAGAATCATCTGTCAGCGCTTGGTATCTACTTTGTGTGGTCTTCATAGTCTTTTTGGACTTCTCCCTTATAAGTTTCTGAAAGTTGGAACTGAATTTTTTAGGGGTTTAAAATGGTAGTCGGGAGGTGAGATATCTCCTTGTTTCCTTAGGAGGAATACACTGATGGGTGAGTGGGGTAGTTTTTCGTGGGTTATGTTGTCTAATGGTGCCCCATTCGTGCCCTTGTTTTCATCCTTATGATTTCCAGTGTTGAAGTTCATAATGTTTTGTGACAGGATAGGTGGTAAGTCAGATTGTAGGACTCCTATTTTTATTTGGGGATCGCTTGGGATTCTGAAGAATGTGTTGTTTAGATCTAGCTTCAAAGTTGATGCCGGAACTAGAGGGTTGAGATTTGTTAGGTATGACAAGGAGAGTAGGTACATAGCCAAACCGGAAGCAATCAGTTCACCCCCTGATTGGCTAATTCCAACTTCTTCGTAGCGTTGAATCGTCCTCAAATTCTTTTTTGGAATTGCGCCTGTGCTTACATTATCGCTGGTCTTTGGTAGTTTGGGGGTGTATACTGGTGTAATGGTACCGTCTTCAGAAGACGATTGGCTCTGGCCAAAGTCCAAAGTTCTGGCATTAACTTTACTTGGCATCGGTAGTGTCATATATTCAGAATTATAATTTTCGTGATTTTCTACCCACTTTCTTGTCGCCGTGAGCTAAGTGGATTTTTTAATTGTGTCCGGGGTTCCGTCCTCGGTATTGTCTTCCTCCATCTCTAGTACGGTTGTGTTTCCAGTTTCTGGACTTTCTGTCCCATCTGAAGAGTCTTCTATTGTATTTATAAGATTCTCCAAACTTTGGTTTGGATCCGACCTAAGAACCCAGTCAGTGTTCTCCTGACTTTCGTTTGGTGATGCTATATTTTCAATATCTTCACTGCAGACGGTTTCGGCTACGTCTTCCAGCTCTGTGAGGGCCTTCGTACGCTTTCTCCGAAGTTTCTTTTGAATTCTTTAAACTTATTGTTTGTATTCTCCAAGCTTTTTTAGTTTTCTGTCGCGGTTGTCTGGGTGTTCTTTCTCCAAACTTTTTTGAGGGGAATTTTTGGTCAGGGGGTCCCTTCTGTATTGAGAAATTGATCCCACGGTGTTAGTAGTTAATTGTTTCCCTTTGCTGGTACTCCCGGTCTTATAGAGGTGTAGATGCTTCGATCTGAATACCTTGGGGCTCAGAATGGCTGCATGTTTCTTTGAAACATTAATGTTCACACTCACTTTAGCCGGTTTTGTGGACGCTGCGATTCGATAACGAACTCGTCGCGAACACAATGTCTCGTATCCAGTTTGGACTTGCTCGGAGGGCTCCGTCACTTGCCACGGAACTCCCGGTTTAAATTGTTACTTACTCTGGCGCTTAAATCAAAAATATAACTGTTTATCAATACGTATGATCGGTTTCGTAGTCACTGGTACTCAAAATAAACTACGGAGCGGTAGACTAATGCCTAGAAATGTTCTAGGTAAACTAAGCGTCGAATTTTTGCGCTGGTCGATGACGTCACCGTGCAGTCTTCCGTCCAGGGCCGACCCTAGACATTTTGGCGCTCCGGACAAAACCTTCAAAAGCTTCATCTGATCTCAGATTTTCAAAGAAGAGTTTGCAGTTGCTAAGCATATCAATAGCTTGTGACATATTAAAATTTATAGTTTGCAAAAGTTTGCGTGAATTTCCGCTTGAAAGATACCAAGCGCTGACAGATGATTCTGAATCTGAGTATGAAGATGATATCAGAAAAATAGTTAAACGCAAGAGAAAAATGGCCAAACAATGAGTATGACGCTCTAAGAAGATATCTTACTGTATTTTATGTTTTTCAAATGTTATTACAAACGAAACAAGTGCAAAAATTCGTGGCTTCCCATGATTTTTGTGCTAGTCGTGGGCTTAATTGTGTAGTATTGTGATTTGGCTAATTCATATACATAAATTAACAAGTAACGAACACACACACGAGGACAATCCTGTTTTTTCATTCGGTTTTTCAGGGACGAGAGACAAAAGTAAAATCTTACAAAAACCCACAATTCTTCCAATACCGATCTAGTTAGGAACCAGTATTGACCTATAATGTTAATTATAACAAGGAGGGGTCACTTAAATTCACTATTTTAACTAATTTCGTATGAATGCACGGCCAAGACATTGGTCATGGCCTCGTTTAAGGCCATAGCAGTGTGTGGAATATTTCCTGATGTCCCATTATGAAGAGATCCCGCTGATATTTTCCCAAGCTTTCGTAGGGCTTGGTTCTCGGCCCATACACTCCTATTCCAGTTCCTTCTATGGTTTTGGAACCGTCCGTATACCACTGAATAGCACGTCTTTTGGTTGCAAGCGCGATGGATTCTTGGCTCAATTCTTTCTTGCAGTCCAGCTCTGTGGTTTTAAAGTTTTCCACAAAACTGTACTTCTTTAGCATTTCATCCTGATTACTCCGTTCCTGATCATTCCATATCGTGTCCTTTTTGCCACATTCTCTATCATCAAATGTAAAGGGGTGAGGTTTAAGATTACCAGTGTCTACTTAAAAGAGACTGGTTTGTGTAATATACGTGCAATGAAAGGTAAAGAGTACGGTAAAGAAATATTTATCAAGAAGAGGTTTAAATAACTATTAAAACTGATATATGACGTCGTTTTACTCTTTATAGTTACAGCTTAATAGATTATAAGACCGACATGTATTCATAATCATCGCTTTTCAGAGATTCGTGTTTTCAAAGATCTCCTGATCTTAACCTAACTACATTTTTAGTTATTTAAAATGCTCCATAATAGATATAAGATTAATTTCAATCATTTCTCTTCCAGAAAACTCAAAACCAAAGAAACCAGTCGATCTCACCATCCTCAAGAAAGAACAAGAAGTCTTCGACAACGTAGACGATGACGACGACGAAGAATCCGACGAAGACATCGATAAAGACGATCTCGAAGATTTAGCCGACGAAACCGAACTATCCGATGATCCGAACATCGATGATGAGGATGATGAAGATGACGACGACATTTACGATGAGGATATCGACTGGGATACAACACCTTCAAGCACAACTGCAGGATATAAATCAGTAGTGTCTTCAACGACTCCCAGTACGACTACGACGGAAAAAACAACAACAATGGCTACACCGGATCCTTATTTTACTCATTTCGATCCAAGAAACGAACATGAGAGTTATAAAGAGGCGCAAGAGCGTTTAGAAGAAACTCATCGCGAAAAAGTTACCAGGGTAATGAAAGATTGGTCGGATTTAGAAGAAAGATATCAAGATATGCGACAATCAGATCCCCGGGCAGCGGACGAATTTAAACAGAGAATGACGCAGAGATTTCAACAGACAGTTCAAGCGCTAGAAGAAGAAGGAGATGCTGAGAAACACCAGCTGGCTGCTATGCATCAGCAACGAGTATTGGCCCATATTAATCAGAGGAAGAAGGAAGCGATGGCTTGTTACACTCAGGCTTTAAATGATGTTCCTCCAAATGTAAGTTACAAAACTTTTTTAATGGTTTCTTAATGTCTCCTCTCACTTGTGGTCATTAAAATAGCGCTTTTTAGCAATTCTTGTAAATCCCACATTTAGAATTATTATCCTAGATGTAATTCTCCCTAGTTTATCACATAGTTCTTTCCAGTGACGGTTCTTTGTCTGTTAAATCATTTTTTAAGCATTTTCTCGTCTTAAGACATATCTATCTAATCTTATTAGTATTCATCTCGTTATTAAACGTTCTAGCTTTATTATTTCTTTCGTTACTAACTTCGCATGCCTTTTTAAGTGTTTTGGTGTCACATTTTATCGTGTGAGTGTTTTTAAATCTATGAGTTTTTTAAACTACTCCCAATTCAACAAATCCTTAATTTACAGTCTCTTTAGAGTAATTGAATTGAAGTTTAGTCGCCATACTTCAAGCTTAGAGATGGGATCTTTTAAGGAAAAGTATCATTGGAGAAGGCGATGGTCTGATAGGATCTTCAGTTTCCTTTGAACCAACTATGGAAGAAAAAACTTCTTTCTCCAATGGTTGAATATTTAAGTTTAATATCCTGGAGGCCTAGGTGCTAAAATTGCAAGTTTGCTTACATCTGTTATCAAATTGAATGGTCTGGAAATGAAAACATCTTAATATTGTTTATGCAATTCAAAAACTTTGATGTATATTCAATTTTAGCATCCTCCTTTAGCCATGAAGTCAAGGTTTTGGTGACTTTAGTTGTCCCTATATATTTTCTGTAGACCTAGGAAGCCTCTTAACATCTTTCACTATCTTTGGTATGGGGTAATCCATTATAGCTTTGATTTTATTTGAATTGGGGGTTGTTCAATTTATATAAATAATGATCCTAAGAAGTTCAACGACTCGTAACTTGTACAATTGCATTTTCCAGACTCATCGTGTTCAAAAATGCCTTCAAAAAACTTCTGAGATCATTACATAAAGACAGAGCTCACGCCATTAGCCACTACCGCCATCTTTTGGCTAACAGCATAGAAGCAGCCGCCAGAGAACAACCTAGAACGTTGGGAACGTCTAACAGACATCGATAGAACTGTTAACCAAAGCATGCAAATGCTGCAGAGGTATATATAAACTTAAAAACGATATTAAAGAAAATTATAATGTATATATTTTTTTTAGGTATCCTGATTTAGCATCAAAAATTGGACAACTAATGGACGATTACATTCAAGCACTCCGTCCAAAGATGAAACGCCTGGATCTCTTCTGGCCATGACATCTGATGCCGAACAAGCCATTCTGGACCAGTACAAGTCGGAGGTTGCTACGAAGCAGGCCGAAAGGGTACGACAGAGGATTCAAGAGAAGGAACGGAAGGAGCAGAGGAAGAAGGAGAAATCAGAATTGAAAGAGGAGAAAAAAACGCGTCGAGGAAGCTTTAGGAAAGAAGATTAGCAATTTTGATGATGAAGATATGGAGGATGAATCTTTACCTGAAGAAAGAACATCTGTAAGTATTTAATTGTTTAACTAATAACTGAGAAACTAAATTAAAGTAAGAAATATTGAATTTTTAAACTTTATGCGTGTGTGGTTTTCAGTAAAAAAAGATCCAAATGGTATAAAATTAATTCTTTAAATAGGAATTGCAGAGATATCGCTATAGAAGTAAAAAGAATAAAACGGGTGTGACCTTGTGCTGATAAGGAATTTTCTTTTTTGAATGCGTGTTGTCCAAAAATAAAAGTTGTTGAAGGCACGCGATAACATGGAAGGTTTCGCACGTAAATTATGCGGAACTAGATTCGGAACAAACACGTAGGTGAAGTTGTAATAATGAGAAGTCACTGAAGTTGAGCAGACGATTAGATGTGTTGTAAAATTAATTTACGGACATTTAAATATTCTTTTTATTCGTACCAATTAAGAAGAAATTAACATTTATTTCAAAAGTATTGAAAATACGAAAGTACGAAAGTAAAGTACGAAAATGCGAAGGTACAAAGGTACGAAGGTACGAAAGTACGAACGTACGAAAGCACGAAGATACGAACATATGCAATTACGAACATACCAAAATACGAAAATAAGAAAATACGAAAATACTTGGAAGCTTGGAAACTTGAAAACTTGAAAACTTGAAAACTTGAAAACTTGAAAACTTGAAAACTTGAAAACTTGAAAACTTGAAAACTTGAGATCTTGAAAACTTGAAAACTTGAAAACTTGAAAACTTGAAAACTTGAAAACTTGAAAACTTGAAAACTTGAAAACTTGAAAACTTGAAAACTTGAAAACTTGAAAACTGAAAACTTGGAAACTGAAAAAACAAAAAAAACAAAAAAAAAACAAAAAAAAAACAAAAAAAAACAAAAAAAAAACACAAAAAACTGAAAAAACTGAAAAAACTGAAAAAACTGAAAAAAACTGAAAAAACTGAAAAAAACTCAAAAACTGAAAAAACAAAAAAAAAACTGAATAAACTGAAAAAAATTGAAAGACTGAAAAAAACAAAAAAAACTGAAAAAACTGAAAAGAAAAAATTGAAAAAACTAGAAAAAACTGAAAAAACAAAAAAAAACTGAAAAAACTCAAAAAAATTAAAAAACTGAAAAAACTGAAAATGAAAAGACTGAAAAAACTGAAAAAAAAAATGAAAAAACTAAAAAACTCAAAAAACTCAAAAAACTCAAAAAACTCAAAAAACTCAAACAAACTCAAAACTCAAAAACACAAAAACTCAAAAAACTGAAAAAACAAAAAAAAAACTGAAAAACTGGAATAACTGGAAAAACTGGAAAAACTGGAAAAACTGAAAAAAACTGAAAAAACAAAAAAAAACTGAAAAAACTGAAAAGAAAAATTGAAAAAACTGAAAAGAAAAAATTGACAAAACTAAAAAAAACTGAAAAAACTGAAAAAACTGAAAAAACTAAAAAACTGAAAAAAACTGAAAAAACTGAAAAAACTGAAAAAACTGAAAAAACTAAAAAAACTGAAAAAACTGAAAAAACTGAAAAAACTGAAAAAACTAAAAAAAAAACTGAAAAAACTGAAAAAACTGAAAAAACTGAAAAAACTGAAAAAACTGAAAAAACTGAAAAAACTGAAAAAACTGAAAAAACTGAAAAAACTGAAAACAAACTGAAAAAACTGAAAAAAACTGAAAAAAAACTGAAACGAAAAAACTAGAAAATTGGAAAATCGGAAATTGGGAAAACTGAAAAATCGGAAAACTGAAAATTGGTAAACTGGAAAAACTGGAAAAACTGGAAAAACTGGAAAAACTGAAAAAAACTGAAAAAACTCAAAAAAACTAAAAAAAAATTAAAAAACTGAAAAAACAAAAAAAAAAATTAAAAAACTGAAAAAAACTAGAAAATTGGAAATTGGGAAACTGAAAAATCGGAAAACTGGAAAATTGGTAAACTGGAAAAACTGGAAAACTGGAAAAAACTGGAAAAAACTGAAAAAAACTGAAAAAACAAAAAAACTGAAAAATTGAAAAAATTGAAAAACTGAAAACTGAAAAAACTGAAAAAACTGAAAAAACTGAAAAAACTGAAAAAACTAAAAAACTGAAAAAACTGAAAAACTGAAAAAAACTGAAAAAACTGAAAAAACTGAAACAAACTGAAAAACTGAAAAAAAACTAAAAAAAAACTGAAAAAACTGAAAAACTGAAAAAACTGAAAAAACTGAAAAAACTGACAAACACTGAAAAAACTGAAAAAACTGGAAAAAACTGAAAAAACTGAAAAAACTAAACTGAAAAAACTGAAAAAACTGAAAAAAACTAGAAAATTGGAAAATCGGAAATTGGGAAAACTGAAAATCGGAAAACTGGAAAATTGGTAAACTGGAAAAACTGGAAAAACTGGAAAACTGGAAAAACTGAAAAAAACTGAGAAAAACTCAAAAAAACTAAAAAAAAATTAAAAAACTGAAAAAACAAAAAAAAAATTAAAAAACTGAAAAAAACTAGAAAATTGGAAATTGGGAGAAACTGAAAAATCGGAAACTGGAAAATTGGTAAACTGGAAAAACTGGAAAAACTGGAAAAACTGGAAAAAACTGAAAAAACTGAAAAAACAAAAAAACTGAAAAAATGAAAAAATTGAAAAAACTGAAAAAACTGAAAAAACTGAAAAAACTGAAAAACTGAAAAAACTGAAAAAACTGAAAAAACTGAAAAAACCTGAAAAAACTCAAAAAACTAAAAAAAAAATTAAAAAACTGAAAAAAAAAAACTGAAAAAACAAAAAAAAAAATTAAAAAACTGAAAAAAACTAGAAAATTGGAAATTGGGAAAACTGAAAAAATCGGAAAACTGGAAAATTGGTAAACTGGAAAAACTGGAAAACTGGAAAAACTGGAAAAAACTGAAAAAACTGAAAAAACTGAAAAAACAAAAAACTGAAAAAATTGAAAAAATTGAAAAAACTGAAAAAACTGAAAAAACTGAAAAAACTGAAAAACTGAAAAAACTGAAAAAACTGAAAAAACTGAAAAAACTGAAAAAAACTGAAAAAACTAAAAAAAAAATGAAAAAACTGAAAAAACTGAAAAACTGAAAAAACTGAAAAAACTGAAAAAACTGAAAAAACTGAAAAAACTGAAAAAATTGAAAAAACTGAAAAACTGAAAAAACTGAAAAAACTGAAAAAACTGAAAAAACTGAAAAAAACTGAAAAAACTGAAAAACTGAAAAAACTCAAAAACTGAAAAAACAAAAAACTGAAAAACTGAAAAAACTGAAAAAACAAAAAAAAAACTGAAAAAACTGAAAAATACAAAAAAAAAAATGAAAAAACTCAAAAAAATTAAAAAACTGAATAAACTGAAAAAAAAAATGAAAAAACTGAAAAAAAACTGAAAAAAAAATGAAAAAACTAAAAAACTCAAAAAACTCAAAAAACTCAAAAAACTCACAAAACTCAAAAAAACTCAAAAAACTCAAAAAACAAAGGAAAATTGGTAAACTGGAAAAATGGAATATGGAAAAATTAAAAAATGAGAAAGTCACGTCCCAAAAAATTATTAAAATTTGACAAATTATAATGATACTGGAGTGGTAATGATTCGGAAAAGTTTTGTTTTACTGAATTAGAGGAATAATGGAAAATGAAATATGGAAAGAAGGAAAAATGGAAATATGGAAAGAAGGAAAAATGGAAATATGGAAAGAAGAAAAATGGAAAAGTGGAAAAGTGGAAAAGTGGAAAAAAGGAAAATGGGAAAATGGGAAAAATGGGAAAATGGAAAAATGGAAACTGGAAAAATGGAAACTGGAAAAATGGAAACTGAAAATGGAAAAATGAAAAATGGAAAATTCGACGTCCCAAAAAATGTAATAAAATTTAACAAATTATAATGATGCTGGAGCGGTGATGATTTCGAAAGTTTTGTTTTACTGAATTTAGAGGATTCTTAATTAATTAATTTAAAATTGTCAGAGTTAAATAAACTAAATAGACCAGAAGGTAAAAATAATGTTTTACCAAGAGTGAAAACGAGGGAAGCAAATGATGGGCTGCGGAGAGAAGCGGATTGGTAGTTAGCAGAGAAAAGAGTAGAGAAGCAAAGGGCGATCAAAGGATTACAGAAGAGAAAATAAATTATTTTTTTTTGTAATTTTGGTATTTACAGTTTCCAAACCGCTTTTTTTGATAACCTGAAAAAACGATTTGACAATAATTAAATTGGAATTGTCAACACTTCTTTTTAACTTTTTTTTTTGTTTTCTTCTTCAGACTACATCTCAACCAACATCAGGCATCACTTTCGCCGAAATTATGAGCAATTCGATAACGGCAACTTCAGAAAATCACAACGTAGACGACGCCGCAGTACAAGAAGCCGTCGAGCAAGTTGCAAAAGCCGCGTCTCATCGACAAGACATTATTAGAGTAGCGCACGTCTTGAACCACGAAATCAGCCACGGTGAACCTGTAAGTATTTTATTTGGATTCTTAGTTCGCTCTCTTATCAGTATCTTGAATTTATGTATACTCAAAACTGTAAGTAAACGGAAAGTAATAATTACTGGTTTCTTTTAGTAATTAATCACTAATATGTACTATTTATTTAGATATACATTTTAAAATTAATTAGTATAAAATTAGTTAGTCTAAAATTAATCTAAAATTAGTTAAAATTGGTCTAAAATTAGTCTAAAGTTATCCTAAACTTAGTCTAAAACTATTTTAAAATCAGTCTAAAATTAGTCTTAAATTATTTTAAAATAGTCTAAAATTAAATCTAAAATTGGTCTAAAGTTAGTCTATTCTAAAATTAGACTGAACTTAGTCTAAAATTAGCTAAAATTAGTCTAAAATTATTTAAAAATAGTCTAAAATTATATCTATAATTGGTCTAAAGTTAGACTAGTCTAAAATTAGACTGAACTTATTCTAAAATTAGCTAAAATGGGTCGGTCTAAAATTGGTATAAACTTAGTCCAAAGTTAATCTAAAAATATTTTAAAATTAGTCTAAAATGAGTCTAAAATTAGACTAAATTAGTCTAAAATTAGCTAAATTTAAAATTAGCTAAATTTAAAATAGCTAAATCTAAAATTAGTCTCAAATTAATCCTAACTGAAATTTAGTCCAAAATTAGTCTAAAATGAGTCTAAAATTAGTCTAAAATTAGCCTACAATTAGTCTAGAATTAGCTCAAATTGGTCTAAAATAGATCTAAAGTTAATTTAAAATAAGGTTTAAAAATATTTTAAACTAAGTCTAAAATTAGTATAAAAGTTAGTCTGAGGTTAGTCTAAAATTAGTCTAAAATTAGTCTAAAATTAGTCTAAAATTAGTCTAAAATTAGTCTAAAATTAGTCTAAAATAGTCTAAAATTAGTCTAAAATTAGTCTAAAATAGTCTAAAATTAGTCTAAAATTAGTCTGAAATTATCTAAAATTAGTCTAAAATTGGTCCTAAATTAATCTAAAATTACTCTAAAATTGGTCTAAATGTGATCTAAAATTAGCTAGAATTGCTCTTAAATTAGCTCACATTGGTTTAAAATTGTCTAAACTTAGTCTAAAATAAATCTAAAAATTAGTCTAAAATTGGTCTAAAATTAGCTAGAAATGGTCTTAAATTAGCTCAAATTGGTCTAAAGTTATTCTAAATTAGTCTAAGAATTAGTTTAAAATTAGTTTTAAATTAGTTTAAAATTAGTCCTAAAAATTAGTCTAAAATTATTCTTAAAATAGTCTTAAATTAGTCTTAAATTAGTTTTAATTAGTCTTAAATTAGTCTTAAATTAGTCTTAAATTAGTCTTAAAATTAGTCTTAAATTAGTCTTAAATTAGTCTTAAATTAGTCTTAAATTAGTCTTAAATTAGTCTTAAATTAGTCTTAATTAGTCTTAAATTAGTCTTAAATTAGTCTTAAATTAGTCTTAAATTAGTCTTAAATTAGTCTTAAATTAGTCTTAAATTAGTCTTAAATTAGTAATAAATTAGTCTTAAATTATTCTTAAATTAGTCTTAAATTAGTCTTAAATTAGTCTTAAATTAGTCTTAAATTAGTCTTAAATTAGTCTTAAATTAGTCTTAAATTAGTCTTAAATTAGTCTTAAATTAGTAATAAATTAGTCTTAAATTATTCTTAATTAGTCTTAAATTAGTCTTAAATTAGTCTTAAATTAGTCTTAAATTAGTCTTAAATTAGTCTTAAATTAGTCTTAAATTAGTTTTAAATTAGTCTTAAATTAGTCTTAAATTAGTCTTAATTAGTCTTAAATTAGTCTTAAATTAGTCTTAAATTAGTCTTAAATTAGTCTTAAATTTCCTAAAATTCTAAAATTTTACAGAAATAATTCTAATACCAGTAACGTTTCGTTTACATAAGCACATAACTGTAAAAAAAACATTAATTACTGTTATACGCAGAGAAATGTATCAAAATTTTCGTCTAAAATTTGACTAATGTTAATCTAAAATAAGTCTAAAATAAGATAAAATTAGTCTCATTAGTCTAAAATTAGTTAAAATTGGTCTAAAAATTGGTTTAAAATTAATCTAAAATTAGTCTAAAAATTAGTCTAAAATTGGTCAAAATGAGTCTAAAATTGGTCAAAAATTAGTCTAAATTGGTCTAAAAATAGGTCTAAAATTAGTCCAAAAATGAGTCTGAAATTAGCCCCAAATTTGTCCAAAATTAGTCTAAAAATAGTCTAAAATTAGTCTAAATTAATACAAAATTGATCTAAAACTTTCCTAAAATTCTAAAATTCTCCACAAAATTAATTCTAACTAATACCAGTATACATTAATAGTATATATTAATTACTGTTATGCGCAGAGAAATGTATCAAATTTTCGTAGTATTTAATGCATTTTTGGCAAGTTACTTTTGCGTTTTAAGAAATTTTGATTTACATGTAGAATGAACGTTCGTTCGTATTATTTTACATTTTAATTCTCTCAGCTACCTGGAAAACTTATTCCTGACAAGTGCGGAAATTAACTCTTTTTCCTCATACGTCCCGATCGTAGTCTCAAGCAACGGCTAAATTTATTAACTAATCTAAAATGTGTCTAAAATTAGTTTAAAATTGGTCTACAATTAGTCTATATATTAGTCTAAAATTAGTCTAAAATTAGTCTAAAATTAGTCTAAAATTAGTCTAAAATTAGTCTAAAATTAGTCTAAAATAGTCTAAAATTAGTCTAAAATTAGTCTAAAATTAGTCTAAAATTAGTCTAAAATTAGTCTAAAATTAGTCTAAAATTAGTCTAAAATTAGTTTAAAATTAGTTTAAAATTAGTCTAATATTAGACTAAAATTAGACTGAACTTAGTTTAAAATTATTCCAATAATAACTAAAATTGGTCTAAAATTAGTCTAAAATTAATCAAAAATTAGTCAAAAATTAGTCTAAAATTGGACATGAATATGCAAAATGGAATCAAGCGACAATAAGATAATTTTGAGAAAATGAAATTTAACAACATAATTAAAGCAGTACAAAAAATAAAAAGTTCTGATTGCACTTTCTTGTACTTCGTTTCTTTTCAACAATTAAGGTTTTTTACTTTTAAATTCAAAAATATCCTTTTCATGCTTATGAACCCATTGCCCCTGGTTCCTTTTGCATATCTACGACCAATTAGTCTGAAATTAGTCAAAAATAGTATAAAATTAGTCTAAAATTGGTCTAAAATTAGCTAGAATTGGTCTTAAATTAGATTAAATTGGTCTAAAGTTATTCTAAAATTAGTCTAAAAATTAGTTTTAAAATTAGTCTAAAAATTAGTCTAAAATTATTCTTAAAATAGTCTAAAATTATATCTAAAATTATATCTAAAATTAGTCTAATATTGAGTCTTATATTAGTCTGATATTATTCTAGTCTAAAATTAAGTAAAATTGGTATAGAATTGGTTTAAAGTTAGTTCAAAATTAGTCTAAACATATTTTAAAATTAGTCTAAACATATTTAAAATTAGTCTAAACATATTTATAAAATTAGTCTAAAATTAGTCGAAAAATTAGTCTAAAATTAGTCTAAAATTGGTCTAAAATTAGTCTAAAAATAGTCTAATATTAGTCTCCAATTAGTATTAAATTAGTCTCAAATTAGTCTCATATTAATCCCAAATTTGTCAAAAATTTGTCTAAAAATAGTCTAAATTTAGTCTAAATTAGTTTTAAATTAGTCTGTCTTAAATTAGTCTTAAATTAGTCTTAAATTAGTCTAGTCTTAAATTAGTCTTAAATTAGTCTTAAATTAGTCTTAAATTAGTCTTAAATTAGTCTTAAATTAGTCTTAAAAATAGTCTTAAATTAGTCTTAAATTAGTCTAAAATTTCATAAAATTCTAAAATATTACAGAAATAATTCTAATACTAGTAACTCTTCGTTTACATGTAAAAGCACGTAACTGTGAAAACATATTAATTACTGTTATACGCAGAGAAATGTATCAAATTTTTCTTCTAAAATGTTAATCTAAAATTAGGTCTAAAATAAGATAAAATTGGTTTTAAATAGGTCTAAAGTTATTTTAAAATTAGTCTAATTAGTATAAAATTAGTTAAAATTTGTCTAAAATTGGTCTGAAATTAGTCTAAAATTAGTCTAAAATTGGTCAAAAATAGGTCTAAAAATTAGTCCAAAATTAATACCAAATTGTCCAAAATTACTTTAAAAATAGTCTAAAATTTGTCTAAATTAATATAAAATTGATCTAAAATTTCCTAAAATTCTAAATTTCACAAAATAATTCTAATACCAGTATATATTAATAGTATATATTAATTACTGTTATACGCAGATAAATATATGAAATTGTCGTAGTATTTAATGCATTAGTTGACAAGTTACTTTTGCGTTTTAGGAAATTTTTGGTTTTTATGTAGAATCAATGTTCTTTCGTATTAATAACTTTTTAATTTTCTCACGTTCCTGGAAAACTTATTCCTGACAATTGCGAAAAGTAACTCTTTTTCTCATACGACCGCGCCGACCCGATCTTCCCTTTACTTAGTTCAAGCAATGGCTAAATATATTAACTAATCTAAAATGTGTCTAAAATCAGTTTAAAATTCGTCAAATTAGTCTATGATTAGTATAAATTAGTCTCAATTAGTCCAAATTAGTTCAAATTAGTCTAAATTGGTCTAAATTAGTCTAAATTGGTCTAAATTAGTCTAAATTAGTCTAAATTAGTCTAAATTAATCTCAATTAGTTCAAATTGGTTTATATGGTCTAAATTATTCTAAATTGATCTAAATAAGTCTCAATTAGTCCAAATTCGTCCAAATTAATCTAAATTGGTCTAAATTGGTCTAAATTAGTATAATCTAAATTAGTCTAAATGAGTCTAAATTAAATTAGTCCAAATTAGTCTAAATTAGTCTAAAATATGTCTAGAATTATTCTAATATTGTTAAATTAGGCGATAATTTAATTAATCTTTACATCAATTTTAGACTAGTTTGAATTAAAATTGTTTTTAAAATTGGTCTATTGGTTAAAATTGGTCAAATATTGGTCTAAAAACACTTTTCAAACTGCGCATCGCGCGGCCATAGCTAGCGAAGTTGGCTAACCTAATGACAGATGTCAAAAGTCAATCTAACCGAATCGCCATTTTGTCAAAAAGGCATCTAACCGAAGCGCCATTTTGTCAAAAAGGCATCTAACCGAAGCGCCATTGTGCCAAAAAGACATCTAACCTAAGCGCCATTTTAGCCCAAAAGTTATCTGACCTAGGAAAAGACATCTGAACTAAAGGCATCTAACCTACCAACATGTCAACTGTCAACCTAATCTAACGAGGTGAAGGTGGCCTAGTTGGGGAAGTAGAACCGATGTTTACGTAAAAGTAACATGATTTCAAAAGATGACGCTACCTGTCAAAAAAACCGGTCAACAAAATAAAGGTTTGCTAAGCAAAATGGCGGCTATCTTGACGTGCAGACATAGCTACGAAGTTGGCTAACCTAACAACAGATGTCAAAATCAATCTAACCTATGGCATCTGTCACCAGTGTTGCCAACCTAACCTACGCAGGCCATAGCTACGAAGTTGGCTAACCTAATGACAGATGTCAAAAATCAATCTAACTTACATGGACACAACGATCTAACATATAGGTATTGAGCGTTGCTAACCTAACCTGAGCTAATATCTAACGCCATTTTTTATGCTGAGTTCTAACAACAGCTTTGCCAACCTAACTTGCAATTTGCTACCTCAGGATGGGAGGAGTGGGAAGACGTCACCTGTCAATGGGTCCGGCTTGCGACGCGGCTAAGCGATCCAAGATGGCATCTTCCAAAAAGGCACCCATGTTACCCGTATTACCAGTCATATGCCATATCTTTATTGAATAGAATTAAACAGAAAAAATAAGGGGAGTGGGGGGACAACGTCGAATAAAATCAAACAGAACAAAATGGGGGAAATTAATATTCGTTGAAAAGTCCTACGACGTGGCCGTAAGCCAACCAACCTAACGCCAGGCTACATGAAGAACTGGAGTATGACCTAAGAGAGAAACAAAGGCTTAGGCCTAACGCCTGAAGAACTGGAGGCTGGGGTGGATGAGACTTAAGTGTCATACACGAAAAGCCATGATGCCTGAAGATATGAAGAGCTGAAGCTGAGGAGGAGGCTGAAATGGAATAACATGGGGGACTGAAGGAGTTGGGGAAATGTGCGTGCGTTGAAAAAATAGTAAAATAGCCAAAAGGATCTTAGGTAGACAAACGGAAAGACGGATAGACAGACAAAAGTACAGACAGATAAAATGACAGCATCTTGCTTAGCTAATGACTTAGCAAGTCGCAAACCTTTATCCTTTATTGACAGGTTTTTTGATAGGTAGCGTCATCTTTGGAATCATGTTACTTTTACGTAAACATCGTTTCTACTCCCCCCAACTGGGCCACCCTTCACCTCTAAGTTAGGTTAGGTTGACAGTTGACATGTTGGTAGGTTAGATGCCTTTTCCCAGGTTAGATGACACTTAGGTTAGATGACTTTTGGCTAAAATGGCGCTTAGGTTGGATGCCTTTTGATAAAATGGCGCTTCGGTTAGATTGATTTTTGACATCTGTCATTAGGTTAGCCAACTTCGTAGCTATGGCCGCGCATGCGCAGTTGAAAAGTGAGCTCAACGCTCCCATAAACTATTGATCTAATATTGGTCTAATTTTGGTCTAATTTTGGTCTTATATTGGTCTAATATTGGTCTAAATATTGGTCTTAATATCGGTCTAATATCGGTCTAAATTTCATCTAAAATTGGTTTAAAATTAAAGACTTTCATTCAAAAACTAACACATCGTTTAAAAATGCTCGAATTGAGTTAACTATGTTAATTAGTGGCTAATTGTATTTACTAGTACAAATGGTGATATCCTACAAAAGTAACACAGAAACAGTAATATTTAGAGCGTTTCTGCAAAATCAATTAGAACTGATATTGGGTTTTGTGTTTCCTGAAAAAAAAAAACTCATTTTGGGCATGTGTCGTTTTTGTAAAAAGGTCGATAAATTGGTCTAAAATTGTTTTTAAATTAGTCTAAATTAATATAAATTAGTTTATACTGAGTCTAGATTAGTCTAAAGTATTCTAAATTATTTTAAATTAGTCTGAATTAGTCTAAAATCAGTGTATAATTGGTTTAACATTGTTCAAATTAGTCAAATTGGAT
>OV651827.1:1517885-1860736 GCA_927349885.1 Psylliodes chrysocephalus | reverse complement strand
TAATCTTGTAAAGGAATCAGTTTGGATTCTAAGTCGCACTGGTTATTTGTAGGGATAAATTAAATATACCAAAATGGAAGAATAAGAGAAAACTCTGGTTATATCTAAAAAAAATCACCAGTAGTTTTATAAAAGTCCTATTCAACGAGGTAGCTAAAGAGTCTTGCAATAAATAATTCTTCTAAACATGTAAACTTTTTGAAATTATAGGACGATAAGTATTATTGTATTCTGGATTAATTGAAGAATATATTGTCATGAAAATATGAAGGGTAGAACGATAATTAATGAACAGTAAAAATTTTCATTTAAAATCAATAATAAAATCACTAGACACTTTGACTATGATCAAAGGAAAACAAAATTAAATTTTTCTTTAACGAGTAAAAATAAAAAGTATGTACACACACCTTAATATTTTGTGAAATTAGATAAACTCTCTAATTAATTACTAAGTAAGAAAATTATTTCTAAACTAAAATTGAAATAAAAACTCACCGTCGAACAATTAAGAAGATCCCAAGTCCTCTTATGGTGTATTTGAGGAAAAAGATACTCTGCAACACGGAATCAGGATTTCTGTGTGTGGTTGACCTGGAAGAGAATAAAGAAAATATTAAAATGTGGTGAAAAACTTGTATCGTTGTATGAAGAAATATAGTAGGGTAACCTTATGGACTTATCATTGGAGGACGATGGACATAGAATGTAGATGGCGATACTGTACTTATGTCCAAGTCAGGTCTTTAGGTCATGTTTGTGCTTGAGTATGAATTATAATTTAAACTCTTCTTTTTCATTTCTACTTGTCTTCGGTAATGTATTTTTATAGTTACAATTTACTATTTCAAATTATTACAAAAGCACAGAATACAGGGTAGGGTAAAGCATACAGTGATTGGCCTCGGGGTAGTGATTGGCCATATTGACTTTAAATCACAATATTAAGGAAACTCTTTTGCTTTTTCTTAATTAGGCAATTGCGAAACATACTCCAACTATTTATTTAGTATGCCTAACTTTTTGGAGCACTTGGCAACGTTCAGTTAGAAATGGCGCTAATGTATCCAGACGGTATACATACAACGTGAAGAATAAGTGAAATTCTTGTGATTTGGTTAAGTTCAGAGTGACACAAGTAAGTTAATATCTTTGGAATTTATTAATTATTATGTTGTGAATGTGTTCTGGTGATTTTATATTATATTTAGTGTTAATTTTAAAGATATTTTTTTAATATAACCATAAAAATGTATAAAATAATACTAGGCCAATAACTGTCCAACAAAAATTGGCGGGAAAACAATTATTGGCCCTGGGGACAATTACTGTGTTTAGATGAACCATTTTTAAAATAAGATATTTTCAGAGCAAAATAGAATAACAAAAAATCCTATAAATCAATAGGACTAATAGGGGTCATTTTAAAGCCTCTAAATAGTGGTTGGCCGGGGGCCAATGACTGTGATATAGGTGGGGCCAATAACTATCTAAGTTTAAATATAAGGTGTCTAATAATAAATGTACAATTTTACTCTTTTAAGCTTTTTGTTAAATAGGGATAAAGAAATTTGGAAAATTGCATAAAGTGAAAAGCTAGAACTTTCTAGAATACACTGTAAAGTATGTTCGAAGTAAAGTAACGTTAATTTATCTACATTGTGCTACGCATTTTTATTTACCTTTTCTAGAGTATTTTTATTTTACTAATTACTACTGGACTCCGATATTATTTATAGAAGTTTAACTCTTCTTTATTGTTGCAGATATTTTAATTTAAAAATGCCCAAGATTATTAAGGGAAATATATATTCAAAAAAGTACACAGAAGACGATCTACAAAAAGCTTTAAACGACATTAATAACGGAACAAGTTTAAGAAATGCCGCTCGAAAGTATAATATACCAAGGGCCACTTTGCAATTCAGGAAAAGCGATAAATTTGTGAAAAGTTCTTTCGGGCCAAATCCAGTTCTTACAACTGCAGAAGAAACATTATTATGTGAGTGGATTCTCGAAAATGCAAAAAAGGGATTTCCCCGACGAAAAGAAGACCTTCAATTGTCTGCAAAGGCCATCTTAGATAAGTTTCCAAGGGAAAATCCATTTAAGGATAATCTACCAAATGATGGGTGGTACAAAGCCTTCCTGCGGCGACATCCAATACTTGTAGATCGTACCCCAGAACATGTTACCTCAGCAAGCTCTAATGTCAGTGAAAAAGACATAAAAAAATGGTTTGGCCATATAGAATCGTACCTTATTGCGAAAGGGTATAACAATATATTAAGTGACCCAAAGCGAATATTTAACGGGGATGAAACATGTTTTAACCTGTGTCCCAAAACGTCAAAGGTGCTCGCTCCACGGGGTACTAAAAATGTATATGAAGTCGAGCATGCTTCTTCAAAGTTAAATATTACCGTAATGTTTACATTCTCCGCAGCAGGGCTTCTAACTCCCCCTATGGTTATATTTCCCGGTAAAAGGCTAAGAGCAGAAATTGGAAATGCAGTGCCTCCTGAATGGGGAATTGGTTTAACGGAAACGGGTTGAATGAAAGCAACTGTGTTCTATGAATATATTTCGAAAGTGCTGTATCCATTTTTAAAAAAGAACAACATTGAATTTCCAATTATACTGTACGTAGATGGTCACAGTACACATTTGACTTACGAATTAAGTGAACTTTGTAAGAGATTGGAAATAATTTTAATTTGTCTCTACCCAAATGCTACCCGAATTCTGCAGCCCGCAGATGTATCTGCTTTTAAGCCAATCAAGACTGGTTGGAAGAAAGCAGTATTAGAATGGAGACGAGAAAATTTGAATGAAAATCTCACTAAAGACTAATTCCCTCCCATATTAGAAAAAGTCATAAAACAATATGCCAAGCAAAAAACACTAGAAAATGGATTTAAAGCTACAGGTCTATACCCCTTCAATTGCAATGCCATTGATTTTTCCAAATGTTTGGGTAGTCAGTCTTTAAAGCATGACAATAAAATTTCAGAAATGACTACGATTTCGTTCCAGACACTTAGTAATATAGTTGGGAATGAATATCTATCAAAATTTCAAAATGACACGTACAATAAAAATATTGTATCGGAATATACACTGTATAAAGTATGGAAAGCATTTGATAACAATGAACCAGAAGCAACTAAAGAAATGGAAGCAGAGAATCTTGAAAACGTTTCTAGTTTAAGCCAGCCAGAAAATATAGAGGCAGAAAATCTTGAAAACGTTTCTAATTTAACCCAGCCAGAAAATATAGAGACCAATGTAACACTAGAAGATAACTTGTCATTGAATGGTTTTCAGATAGAACCCAATAGTAAGTCTGAAAATATTAATAACGAAGAGTTCTTCGAGACCAATCACAATGAAGAATTTAGTATTGATATAGCTGATATTCCCGTAATATTTGATGATCTCCAAGTTAATGGAAATAATGGAGTCATAATTGAGGAACAAATTTCTGTCAATCAAGAACATATTAATAATAGTTCGAAGTCTGACAATACTATCCTTAATCAAATTGAAAATTACCCTAACTTGGATCCTCGAGATCTTCTAGCATGGGCCAAATCACCTAAACGAAAGGGAAAGCGATATATAGAAAAAAAAGAGTTTGTGATAACTGGCACAAATTGGAGAGAAAATAAGAGAAATGAAATCGATGAAAAAATTAGAAAGGAAATGGAAAAAGAAGAGCATAAAAAAGTGAGAGAACAAAAACAAGCTGAGAAAAATGAAAAACTAGCTGAGAAGAATGAAAAACAAGCAAAAAAAAATAAAAAGCAGGTGAAAAAGATTGGTGAAATTAGAAAAGAAAACCAATCAAAAAAGCAAACTCAAGGTAAAAAAAATAATGTCCGAGAAAAGAAAAAAGATATAAAGGAGCAACAGTTAGAAGATGTCCAGCAACAAGCTTATAGTTCAACTGATAACGAAATAATTTCCAGTGATGAAGATGTTAATTATCTCATTCCAGAGAAGATAAGGAAAACCTCAAGAAATTTATTTGATGAGAAAATACGTATTTTGTCTGATATTACTTTAACAAAGAGTAGTGATGACTTTAAACATTTAGATGACATTTTAGAAAATGAACTTGGGCTTTCTGAACAACTTAATATTAAATTGTATACAAATTTATGTTACATCTGTACAAATAATTTATCGCCCTTAAACTTTGGTCTCAAATGTACAGCATGTATTAGATCATATCATATAACATGTATAAAAAAACATAATTTACATAAGAGCAATTCCTCTATTTTTCACTGCCCAACTTGCTTAAAAAAAAATTTTGCATCTAATTTCTAGATTAATAAGCGCCTTTTTTTATTAAATAAACTGCGGCCAATAACTATATAAAATAAGGACAATGACTGTAATACATAGGCCAATAACTATGTTTTTGATGTATTTTCGGTTAAGAAATATTTTTTTAAGTTTTTTATAAAAGTTATATAAATAAAGATATATCCTTTAAAAATTGCGAGTTTTTTACATATATTGGTACAAAGTTTTAATATTTATTTTAAATAATAATAAAATTCCATAAGAAATTGTAAATCAACATTCTTAAACGGCCAATCACTGTACCTTTTACCCTATTTGAAGGTCACATAAAATGCGAAAATAATCCATATAATAAAATAAAGCAGTTTTTGTTTTGAAAAAGATTGAATTAGTTGAGATTGGGTGGAATTTTACTATAATAGGGAACATTTTTTTCTATATTGTGGTTGGATTTTGGATATATCGCTGATGGTTAATTAAACTTGAGTTGTACGCTGTTAATTTATATTCACTTTTATTTAATGGTATCATCAAATTAAGAATAGGACATGAACAACTGAATATTATTGTTCAAAATGAGACGAATAGACGAAAATAAAAAATGTTTGGATAAAATGTTCTGAAATACAGGATGTTAAGTTGAAAATTAAAAAAGTAATAATGGGTAAATATATAGGTAGTTATAATTTTATTATTCAATATAATTTTACTAAAATCGGCACTGACAAAATTTAACCAACAGTTTTTTTTGCTGTTAGGTAAACTTATAACATAATACCAAACACGTTTAGTGAAATTATACTAAGTAATAAAAACATGTAAGCCATTAATTTTCAGTTTTCAACTTTTGACACCATTTGAAAACGAATCGAGTACCAATTTATGGTAGGCACATTTAGGAGTATTATTTTCGAAAGGCAAAATTAAAAATTTTTCATTGTTTTTTTCTTTTGTACATGGAAATACTTTGCTGCATGTCCTACAATGATGAAGCTCTCAACGAAGGCGTCTTAAAAAATAAATTATAGAAAATGCGAATGTTACATATTTGATTAGATAGGTAATTAACATTGACATAAACTTTCATTGCTCAGGACGTTAAGTGCTCAACTTTGGGTTTCGTAAAGATCAGTTACTGACTACTACTATTTTTTTCTGAACTGTTATCAAAATACTACAAAATTTAGCACAAAGATTACATTAATTATATTTTTCATTTTTTTTTCCAAAATAAGAATGTTTTTATATGTAATTGAATCTGGGTTGGGAAATCCAAACTTGAATGCTTAACGACTTAAGTCTTGAAGGCACTTATATCAAGTTAATTATCTAATCAAATATGTGACGTGGCTTTTTAAAATACCATCATTGTGCGCTCCACTGCGTGTCCATCTTCTACAAGAGAAAAAAGGAGGAAACATTTGTAAAGTTGCCTTGTACAAATGTGTACCAAAAGAGGGCAACTGGCCATCGTAAGCCTTTTTCGTTTAATCGTCTCATTATTTTAACACTAAGCGCCAGCATGGGAAATATATGTTAAAGTTAGTTTTAAGAACTTTTAACATTCAAATAAACAAAAACAATTTATAAATCTATTATTAAAATCCGTGTTGGAACAAAACATAAAATTGTTGAATTTGAAAGATAATATTCTAAAAATGGAAAGAATTTCAGTCGAGAGCCTATTGGACTGAATATTCAGTTTAAAATCGCTTTTCCGGCCTATAAATCTTTAATTGTTTCAAAACGAATAAAATAAAGTAGTTCTGTCTAAAACAAAAATAAATTTGCTATCTCGAAGTCCCCATCGATTATTTCCAAACTTTTTTTTAACGTCTTAGTTGTAAGTTTTATATTACATTTTCTTTAATTTGCTATTTCTGTGGAATCATTAATTTTCACTTGCATTATTGTTCTTCTAAAAAAGCGAAATGTGACTCACGTTTTGCTTGATTGGCTTTAATTTTTGAGATAGTCAACCAGTCAAAATAAAAAAAATTCAAAAAATAATAAGACATTAATTTATTTATTTAATCAGTTTTGTCTGAGCTAACTGAAAGGCTGTATTCTTAAAACATTTTCACTCGAACGGCGTGCGTGATTCAATTTAAAAATACTTTCCAGAATAAAACCACGTGTTACAGTTTTGACTTCATTTATTACTAAACAGCCAAGTCATATATAAAAACGTTAATCCAAAATCTAAATTAAAAGTAATAACAAATAGCCTATCTACTAGGGTCGGTAACCAAACATATAAACAGAATGGGCGGATTTTGTTCATACTTAACATTATACTCGCGCACTGACACTTAACCTGGATTAAATATAACTGTAAATACAAATATTTTACAAACAAATATACTTTTCCAAACAGTGATAAATTATATAAAAAAAATGTTTTTTTATAAGATTTTCTTTTATGTTCAAAGTTAGGACTTTATAATTATTGTGTCGTTCATAGAATTCTGTACTAAATAAGAGCACTGATTTTGGAAATAAATTTTAACCATTTTGGCAAGTTGCTGAACCTTGTAATATTACATAATTAAATATAAAGACTAACTGAATATGTCTGCCACAGATAGACCACTTGTAGGTCTATTGATTTCGTCTTGAGCTATTCCTAAAGAGTGGAGCTATTGAAAACTTCCTTTCAAGGTGATTTATTTCAACACTCAGAGCCAGCCGAGAGAACATTTTTTTCTTATATTCATGATCAACAGCCAAGATACATTTGAAAGTCGCTAATATATCCCTGTGACTATTTTTTTTTTAATTTGTTGTCCAGTGTTGATTGATTTTTCTCTGATTAGTGTGATTTTCTTGTTCCTTAACTCAATATCTTGCAAACTGTTGATAGCTTTGATGAAATTTTGTAGCAAAGCTTGTTCAAATTTTGAAAACTATAAAAATATTCAGCTATTTTTATGGTTATAAACTTTTCCAACACTTAGTCCAATTAGAGGTACTTAGATTACATGCAACATTTTCAGAAGCTTATTCCTTTTTTGTTTTCTACTTGGAACTTTTCAATTTATTTAAAACATTGGACATTGTTATAAGTTGTTATTAGGTATTCTTTGTTGTTTATATATTTTGACATAACCGCACATAACCAAAATATTGACCAAAGTCCTTAACCACTTTTTATCACCTTAATCCAAAAATTTTATTCGTACGGTTTTGTCAACTAGAATAAATTTTCATTATTATGTTTAATTTTTCATGTCTTTTATCATGAATTGTTATTTTTAAATAAATAAAGATGTTTTTAACTATAATAGGTAGGTGATAGAGGCCATGTGCCTGAACGAAAAGAAGACGTAGATGGCGTATCTGCATAGCTAAATGCCGCTCGAGATTGCATCCAACACTTTTTACTGTTGCATTATCCTACTATATTATCTTCATACAACGCTTGTATAAAGCAGGTATTTTGTAGGTTCCTACACAATTTTTTTTGAATAGTTCGGCACTTGATAAATAGATGTCGTTACAGCCATTTAACTTAAAATTTAAAACGTCCATATTTGAACCAATTTAAAACTGTCAGCAAGGTATTATTACATAAGTTTTCTTTTTTACAGTTTTAAAAAGGATTCGACTAATTTCAAATTAATTTTAATTCTGTTTTCGATTTATTTATTTGTATCCTTGTTATAATAAAAAGAATATATGAAAATAAGTCAAACTTCTATTCAATGTCATAGTTTTCTTTTGTATCAATAATAGTAAGGGGAGAAAATAGAAATTCTAATATAGTCCAGTGATAAAAGTAATTTTTTTTCTAATAGTAATGAACAAGCTTAATCTTCTAAATTAATTTATTGACAAACAATGAATCAATAAATTCATATGATTAATATAATTAAATGTTCACTCTGAACCGACACTGAGAGTAGAGTCATCTATACTATGTTAAGTTACTCAACAGACTAGCCGAAGCAACAACCTAGATAAAAAAAAGTAAGTATAATTGACCATACAAATATTGGGTACAAAATAAATAGAACTCGTTTTAATTATTTATTCAAATTAATTAAATATATTATTCATTTATTTTTTATGATAAAAAAAAATAAATAAATCAAGATGGACCTAAGAAGTGGAAATATAAAACCAGTAAGGAAAGAAGATCAAGAAACAGGAGAAATCAGGAGACCTGATGGAAGAATATTAGGTGAAGAAAGACCACTAGAAACTTTAGAAGATATTTCACAAGAAAATTACGAAAAAGAAAAGAAGAATGAACAAATGGGAGAATTAGAAAAAGAAGAAACATTAAAAATGGGAACAGTGGACAAACAAGGAACTGTAGAGGAAAAAGAGGACATGACGTTCAAAATGTTGGCCTTCCTAAAAGAAATGAAGGAAGATTTCAAGGAAGATATGAAGAAAGTACAAGAAACGATAGGAAGGAAGTTAGAAGGCGTAAGTGTAGAAATAAGAGGGGAATTCAACTTAATAACGAAAGAATCGAATCAGAGTAAAAAGGATATACCAGAAAATAAGAACGATATAAGGAAAATACAAGAAGAACAAGGACAGCTTAGAAAGGAATTAGTGACTAAAAACGATACAAAAATAGGAAGAGAAGAACTTGAAAGATTCTGAAAAATAGCAAGGAAATACAATTAGTAGGAAAAGATTTAAAGGAAGAAATAAGACAAAATCTAAGTATAACGGAAATAGAAAGTGAAAAACTAAGACGCTTACTCATCAAAGAAAAGAATGAACGAAAAAAAAATCTAAACTCCATGAAGGATAATATGCGATAAGAAGTAAGAAGTATCAATGGGAAACTAAGAGATATAGAACAAACTGGACAGAATGGGGAAAGAAACATAAACAACGTGTACCATTATCAAGAAAACGACATTAAATTTGATGGTGATGTGAGAAAAGTACATCCTAGTGTATTTAGCAAAATTCTCAAAAATAAGATGAGAAATACGCAAAATACTGAAGGGTGGAAAGAAACGGTTAGAAATAGTCTAAGAGGAGAAGCACAACTATGGTTCTCGAGCATAGAGAAAAAATTGACAAGTTATGAGGATTTTGAGACGAAATTTCATAGAAAAATTTGGGGTGACTTACAACAAGCACAAGCGAGGGAAAAATTGTATTTTGGTAAATATAATGACAAGGGGACTTTAATGACCAACTACATTTTACAATTGTATACTTTAATGCAATATTTAGAACCTGCCTTAAAAGAAAATGAAATTGTAATGTACATGTCTAGACATTTTCAACCCTCTATTACAGAGACAGTGGGTATCCAAAACATTAGGACTTTTGAGGGACTATTAAACTACATTGTTTATCAGGGACTGTTTCTCCATTGGTTCATTTGTGCAGTGAAGCAGTGAACACCCAGTTACGTTTCAAAGAAACACATTATTACATGGTCAGAAAAACAATACATTATATTCTATTATTCAACATTTATTTTATCTAAGAATTGTAGAGGTTTAAACTAGTTCACCAGAGTTGTTCTTGTTTTATATAGAAATGTTCCTAAGATGTGGCTTAATATACGATGATAAAGTATTGTTTGTGGCAAACACCAATCTACATCCACCAACAAGTTATAGTTATCGAATAATTTCAAAATACTTAAAACAGGTGCCCCAATTGTTAAAAGTACATGTGGTATATGAAACATTAACATTGTGCGCATACACTGCTCAGGAACATTGAATGAAAGTAACGAAATCCAATTTAAGTCTAACTAGAGTAAAATATTGGTAAAATTTGCTGTTTGTCTCATTAAATATCCCAATGTCTTATTGGCAGCGGAAACTATGTTTTTTTTTTAAAGTGTAGCAAATGAAAAGGCGTTCTTGTATGTCACACCAAGGTCTTTAATTTCTTTATATCTTACCAAGATATCTCCTCCCATCTCATATTCGAATACAATTGCTTCTGTGGAACGAGTTATACTCATTACTTTACATTTACTGATCTTAAAATCCAGTTTGTTAATGACACTCCATTCATAAACATATCTTTTTGAAGCATAACACAATCTCGAACAGAGTACATCTGCTCGTAAATTTTGGAGTCATCTGCAAATAGAAGACACTCAGCGTGCTTAAACACGGAAGGGAGATCGTTGATAAATATAATAAATAGTAAGAGTCCAAGATTAGACCCTTGTGGTACTCCAGAATTTGCATGGTATTTCCTAGAAACATTTCCATTATGCCTAACTACAAACTTTCTATTTTCTAAATAGCTTTTTATTAATTCTATAAAGTTTTCAGACAACCCAAGTTTTTCTAAAAGTACATTATGATTTACACGATCAAATGCTTTTCGAAAATCTGTGAAAATTGTGTCCATTTGAGATTTGACACCAAAAGTTTCGAATGCTTGATTAAAAATCAACAAATTAGTATTTATAGATTTATAAGGTATGAAACAGTGTTGTTAAGATACTAGGTATGTATTTTTCTACGTGTTTATATAATTTAGTATTTAGTCCCGAAATTAGACGGTCATATTTTAACAGTGTAATCAACATCCTAAAATAGGAGTAAAAGTTCATATAAACATAGGTCCGAAAACGTTTCGTTTTCGAGATACAGGGTGTTACAAGTGAAGTCCTGATGGCATATTTTTGTAAATATTTTCTAAAATTTCTTTAGTCATCGGTTTTTCAAAGTTAAAAACAAAATAAAATTTCTGATTCCACAGGCCTACTAATTATTGTTTACACTTTCGAATAAGATAACATCAACTTATCATGAAATTTTCAAATGCTTTTCTCTTGAAAATGGTGCGTCCTATCGAGATGCAACAACAGTAGTTTTATTATAAAAAGAACATTGGTTTTCCATATTTTAAAGTCAAAAATGTTAAAAACTGTCAACAAAAAAACTTATGGCAATTTTACCCTAAGCCCCCCTAATTTACCCACCTTGAAGATGATAAAAAACTAATGTTTAGTCAATTAAATTAAGCGTAAAAAGGTAAGCATTTGTACCAAATTTCATTTAGTTATCTTGAAACGTTTAGAAAATATTTACAAAAGTGTCTCATCAGGACTTCACTTTTAACACCCTGTATCTCGGAAAAGAAACGTTTTCGGACCTATGTTTATATGAACTTTTACTTCTATTTTAGGATGTAGATTATGCTGTTTAAATATGACCGTCTACTTTCGGGACATCCTGTATATTATTCCTTCAAATAGTTTGGATGGGACACACATTATCGAAATAGGCCTGTAATTTTCTACATTTGATTTCTTACCAGACTTATAGATCGGTGTAATGATAGCAGTTTTCCATTGCACTGGAAATACTTTTGTCTTGAGAATTCAATTAAAAATACACACATCGTCAAAATTCTTGGACCCCCCTCGTAAATATTAAAACGAAATATTTATCATGGCTGCTTTTTTGTACATTTAATCTTTATTTATTTCACCGTTGATACGCACCTAAAAATCTTTACAAAAACAATTTTCCACAATTTTAGGTACCAATGTTTAAAAAGTGGTTCATATCGATTTTGCGTGTTTAAGTGATTGTTGAGTTTTTCTTTGCAACTATGCCTGGCAATAGAATTTCAGTGTTCAATAGAGCAAGAATAGTGGCTTTGCATGATGAAGGTCTGCCGAATCATCGAATCGTAGATAGACTAGGGATTCCCCGCGCTTTAGTTATTTGAATAGTGCGTTTGTACCAGGAAACTAATAGCGTTGGCTGGAGACGTGGGACTGGGGATCCTAGGGTAATTAATCCAAGAGAAGATCTGTATGTAGCAGGTTATGTACGTCGTAATCGAACCGTAACAGTTTCAGCTGTCCGAACTCATTTTAGAACAACGTTTGGTCGATTAATTTCCAATACCAGAATACGGCAGAGACTTGCCAATTTACGATCTAGGAGACCATTAAGATTACCCAGATTACTTCCTAGACATATAGCTGCTAGTCTACAGTGGACATAGGAACACAGAGACTGGATTGTAGCTCAGTGGCCAAATGTTCTTTTTTCGGACAAAACCAAATATAGTTTAATTAGTGATAGTCGGCGACACTAACTTTGGAGAGGGCCAGGGCACCAGAAAGACTATCTTTTGCCAGAGAAGTCGTTCCGTACCAAAGAGGAACAGTAATGTTTTGGGGAGGCATAATACATTGTCGTCGTACGCAGCTTATTCCCATTCCAGACACTATGACAGCTGGTAGATATGTTCAAAACATTATTGAACCCATTATTTATCCTCTCCAAAATGAAATTAAAGCTAATTTTATTTTCAAGGATGACACTGCTAGGAGAAGGGTACAAAATGCACTAAAAATTCAGAATATTCAAAGATTACCGTGGCCAGCAAATTTGCCAGACATGAATTCCATTGAGCACATGTGGAACTTCGTTGGAAGAGCGATCTTAAACAGAATTAATCATCCTATCACCCTCCAGGAACTCACAGTCGCGGCACAAGAAGAATGGAACAACATACCAATGGATTATGACGGTTTTCTACTAAACGGACAATTGAGTTTATGTTTTGTTTGTGTTTTCTGGAACTTGAAAAACAAAAACAAAACTGAATTGGATATAAAATACTTTTCCTCCTTTAAACGGACAAGTGAAGGTCGTTTTCCTACTCAAATCTTAGACTTATTGATTCTGAAAAAATCTGTTTAAAACTGGGAGTTAAGGGGGGTTTGTTAAACTATGAAGAAGATAATTTAAAATGTCACGCATTATTGGGAAAAGTGAACACCGTTTTTAAATTACCACAAGTCGCTACTGAAATTTATAAAACGTCGGCGTTTATTATACTGCTCACATCTAATTTTTTTAAATAGTAACGTATGTCAAGTAGATATATCACAGAAAAACTTAGTTCTTTTTTTTTATTATTTTCATTTACTAATTTCAAAACAATATATTGCATGGAACGAACTTAATCCACAAAGAATTAAAGACTCATTTAAATTTGCTTATTTAGAACCACTTATGTCTTCAATATCTATTTCCAACATATGTACATTTTCAAATGAATTACAGTGCATATTCTCTAGTCCTATAAAAATATTCGGTGAAAGAAAGGAAACATTTCCTCTTGTAGCACACAAAAAGCATGAAAATTAGAATTTACCACTTCCCCAGCAGTAAAATTTCACCTTCTTACTCTACTCCTGCATCACTCAACAGGTATTCGCATGTCGGATGAAAATAAAAACAAACCCATTACCTATAGAAAGCACGTCAAGAATTCTCTTCCTTCAAACACACCGTCAACCCATCTTATATTTATTTCTTGTATAAATCTCGAATCCCGGAGAAAGAAACAAAAGTTCCGTCGCATTAAAATAAAACCGAATAAAAACAGGATGAAGCGAAATCCATACCATTCAAGACCGAGGCTCGGCAATCCTTTTTAAGCAGGACTACGAAATGATATTCTCATTCTGCGTTTCGAGTTTTCGGATCCTGGAGGATTTACGCCGATCCTCTAGTTAACATTTGATCGCATATTTATCTTTTTCGGTGCTATTGCGCGACGAAGATGGAATAATGAGTTACTCTAACGGTGATATATTGCTTTTGTTGAAAAGTTTCAAATGCCAGCCGCGCTATGTTGAAATAGAATATTACAAAGGTGAGGATTTTTAAAGTTCATCTGAGGGTTTCTTGTAGTACGAAGCTATGTCATATAGATAGAGAGCCAGCGATGATTCTCTCTATTAAACAAGTATTTTATTTATTTATTTATTTTTATTTATTTAATACACTGTTCAACAGGAAACCTAATTAAAGAACAGGATTACAAGAGAAAAAAATATTTACAATCTGAACAACAAAAAAGTCTCGACTAGCTCGTACAACAAATCCGTAAAGACGAGAAGCAGTGGATATAACAGTATTTATATGCGGACCAAAAGAAAATTCTCTATCAAACGTAACACCTAAATCTGTAATAGTAGTTGGTCTTTGGATGATTGTGTTGGTAATGATGTAATCAAATATTATAGGATTGGCGCTAAGACCATACGACGTGACAAAACATTTCGCGGCATTAAGCGATAAATTGTTTTTAAGACACCAGTATTTAACTCTATCAATATTAGCTTGAAGACGTTCGCAGTCGGATCTGTGAGCAATGGTCATACACAATTTTAGATCGTCGGCATATAACATACAATTAACATCAATTATAATAATATAATAATAATAATAATAATAATAATAATAATAATAATAATAATAATAATAATAATAATAATAATAATAATAATAATAATAATAATAATAATAATAATAATAATAATAATAATAATAATAATAATAATAATAATAATAATAATAATTTATTCACATAAAAACAATAAATACATACTTATAAAACTTGTGATACAAAAGAAAATTAATGGTACCTATGTGAATAAAAGAAAACTTACGAGACATAAAATGTCTGTGTGTAAGCATGCTTTTGCATAACAAAATAAAATAAACAGACATATATAGATCAATGATTAAAAACATATTAAAACTAAAACTAAAAACTAAAATTAAAAACAATTTAAAAATTAATTAAAACAAATCAAAAACAATTGTAAGAAATATACTATTTGTTGGATGATTTCTTTAATTTTTTTTGCGTTTTTTTTTATACGTTTAGATTGTTGTTTTTTTTTTATTTTTTGTGTTTTTGTTTTTTTCCTATTTTATTCCTAATCTAACAATTTTTTTATTTCTTGTCGCGGTAGTTGCATCAGAAATTGTTGAATTTTTTTTTTCAAGTCTTTTGTATTTACATTATCTGTATTTTTTAGAAACAAATTTAAAACTTTAGGACTCAGATAATTAAAACTTCTTTGTCCTATAGACTTGAACATAAAAGGCAAGATAATGTCCTCCCTTTGTCTTGTGCCGTACTTATGTGTTCCAGTTTTGAGGGAATGTTTCGTCATAAACTGAGTATTACATGCTTGAAGAAAGAATAGCTGACGACAGTCTAATATATTTGTATCTTTATATAGTTGATCACTTGCACACAAAGCCTCTCTATTTAAAATATTACGTAAAAATCTTCTTTGAAGAATTTCCAAAGAATTTAGGTGAGTTCTAGTAACACCGCCCCATCCTAAAATACCATATCTAATATGCGGTTCAACTATACTTTGGTATACTATAATTTTTTATTTAATATCCAGTATCTCTGAGATCTGTTTGTACCTATATAGAATTGATCTAAGTTTCTTTTCTAAAAAATCAATATGTACGTTCCATTTTAGCATACTATCAATGAAAATACCTAGATGTTTTATTTGGTTTGCAGGTTGAATTTGAATTGTGTTTTGGACTGTTAACTTAAAATTTGGAAGAGATGAGTCTAGAGAACTAAAAGGTACATACAAAGTTTTTTTGAAATTCATTGAAAGTAGTCTGTGATCGAACCAATTTTTAATTTCGGATAAATGGACCTCAGCCTTTTGTTTTAGTTCAAACCAATTTTCAGCTGTATAAAATATTACCGTGTCGTCTGCAAAGCTAATTATTTTGTTGTCTTCTTCTAATAAAAACAAATTGTTTAGGTAAATTATAAATAACACTGGACCCAACACTGTTCCCTGAGGGACACCACACATGATAGTTTGTTCACTACTTAGATCCTGCTTGATTTTTACTTTTTGTTTTCAACCTGTTAAGTAGCTTGCAAACAAATCATTAGCAGTACCTCTCACTCCTATGTCTTCTAAATATGATTGAAGCAGGCTATGGTCTACAGTGTCAAAAGCCTTTGCTAAATCAATAAATACTCCAATTGATGGTTTATTTTTGTCTAATGTTTCATAGATATTTTTTGTTAAGCACTTAATTGCATCCTGGGTTGACATTTTTTGTCTGAAGCCAAATTGCGAGTTTGATAATATGTTATGTTTTTCCAAAAAGTTTGTTAGCCTAATTTTTATTATTTTTTCAACAATTTTAGCAATATTTGATATGAGGGACACAGGTCTGTAATTGCCCATTTCAGACTTATCTCCATTTTTAAATATAGATGTAACGATTGATAATTTAAGAGCTGTAGGAAATTATATTAGTGATATCGTTAATAAATAATATAAATAATAAAGGGCCCAAGTTCGAACCTTGTGGCACTCCTGATTTTGCGATATACTCAACTGATTTGAAGCCATTTATATACACATACTGTTTACGGCTTTGAAGATAAGATGTAAATAATTTTAGGAGGGAATCATGAAATCTGAATAATTTTAATTTAGTGAGCAAGGTTCCGTGTCAAACGCCTTAGTAAAATCCTACACCTACACCGAGGGAAAATTTTTGCTAGGGTAGCAAAAAATGTATTAACCCTTAAAAAAACTCTATTAAAATAGGCGACAGCCAAAGTACTTTGCTACGGTTAATAAATTCACTTTTTAGTCCCTAAAAACTTACTTTTTAGTTTTTATTAATTTTAGAGTTTAGAAAGTAAAATTTTACTCACTAAAAAGTAGTTTTTTATAGTTCAAAAGTAGGTTTTTAGTGGTTAAACAGTATGTTTTTTGCAGTTAAAAAGTATTTTGTTACCTCGAATAGGCAATTTTAATAGTTAAAGAATTATTTTTTATCTCTTAAAAATAGATTTTACTAGTTAAAAATTAGGCTTTTAGTGGTTAGAAAATAGTTTTTATTAATTAAAAGTAGTTTTTATTGCTTAAAAATTAGGTATCGATTAAGAAATTACTTTCTTTGCAATAAAAAAATATTTTTTACTTTAAAAAGGTAGTTTTAATTGATAAAAAATTAATTTTTACCTTTAAAAAATTGTTTTTAGTGGTTAAAAACTAGTGTGTAGTGGTTTAAAAGTAACCTTTAACCTTTAAAAAGTAGATTTTAATGATTATACAGTTAATTTTTACCTATAAAAAGTATTTGTTGATGGTTAAAAGTAAATTTTGCTATTTAGGACTGGTTTCTTCAGCTCTTAGGCCGTTTTTTCGATAAACAAATAACATTCAGTTAAAGTCGAAATACAAGAATGTTTTGCATGTATTAAATGTCAAATTTCCAGATTTACCGAGGATAACTGAACTTTATATTTGTTTATAATGAAACCAATTCTGTAAAAATAGAAAAATTAACTTTTTAGCCGTGCGTTATAGAAACTATATATAATTATTAAAGCAAAATTTAGACCAAATTTTGAGATATTGTGGGTCTTTTGGAAACCTATAATAAAAAAAGTTAAGCATTCTAAAAAAAAATCTAAATACACTCCTTATACTTACTTTTTGAAAACTTAAATTAGATATTTTTTTACGCTCTTTCACTGAAGAGATTTTACAATTAATTTTGGCACACTTAGTCATGATTTTTATACAAATTAATAAAAAAAAACACTTATTAAAATAGAAATAACGTCGAAATATTTAAATTTGAACAAAGTTCTAACAGCTCTTTGATAACTATGACATGACCACTACGAGAGGGGGAAGGGGTGTCATTTTTTTTTGGCATGTTATCTCCATAGTATTCAACTTCATTGGTTAACACCAACGGCCTGCACACAGCTCACCTACTCTGTCAAGACCTTTCGCGTGTATATAAATTTTTGAATTGCATACAAGTTAGCGTGTACCTAGACACTGTGTTTTTTTTAACCGTTTTTCACTGAGCGGAGCATCAGAATACTATTGCGTACCAGTCTCCGAGTGGACTAAATTTTACTGAAATCCTTCATTTTCCTCCTTTCTTCTTTTCTGTCTTACTTTCTTTCTCTTTTCTTACCTAAACCACTTTCAAAACACTAATCTTGCTATTCTAATAACATTAATAAGTACTAATTTATTTTTGCAGACATTTAACGTAGCCCTTGTAAATGTTCGGTCGATAGTACCGCAATATATTGATTTTTTGTCTAAATTAACAGACGATAGTCACCATACATATTATAAACTTTGCAATATTGTAAAACCAAACACAAATTGTTTATATATATAAATTGTATAAAAAAGAGGTCCTAGGATTAAACCTTGAGGTACTCCTCGTCCAACTTGCTCTGCGCTAGACGATACACCTTTATTTAATACTTTCTGTGTTCTTTCCGACAGATAGTTTCTAAGAAATATTACTGCGGTTGGTCCTATGCCAATAAAATGTAAAATGGATAAAAACAATTCATGATTAATCATGTCGAATGCTTTACTATAATCAAGCAGAATTAATAAACCAACATTTCTGGAGTCGGATTTTAATATTTAATGTAAATTCTGTGAGAAAGTGATCAGATAAATTTACATGTATGACATTTAAATTATTTATTGTTTCGGCCTTTACTTGATGAAAATCCGTTTAATTTTGAAAGAGTAAAACCAAATTTGGTAGATTTTCACACTTTTATTTTAAAAATAAATTTTTTTTTAAAAAAACACTAACATGACATATGTTTCGAAGTATTGACAAAACGCTTTCATTTTTACAAGCAAGCAATAATTATAGCATACTCAAATTTGATCCAACAGATAAATATCAAAAAGAACTAAAACGTAATATTCAGGATTCAACAGCAATTTTTGATTCTAGAGAAAAATTCAAACTAATACAAATGAACCCTCAACCACCACAACTTTATTCTTTAATAAAATTACACAAAGAGAACTATCCTATTAGACCAGTTGTGTCATTTGTCACGGCTCCATCAGTTAAACTTTCACACACATTAATTAAACTTATACAAGAAAACTGCAAATTCAATTCAAAGTATAGTATAAAAAATTCTTATGAATTAACAGAAAAATTAAAAAACATTAAATTACCTAGTAACACAAAATTAGTATCGTTCGATGTAACAAACTTATTTCCTAGTATACCTCCTAAAGAAACAGTTAAGCTAGTAGAAAACTTATTAGATCGTAATCAAGTCAATATTATAATCAAAGAAGAAATCCTAAATTTGTTAAACATTTGCCTAAAACAAAATTATTTTCAATTTCAAAATACGATCTACTCAGCAAATGAATGTCTTATTATGGCCAACCCATTAAGCCCGTTGCTTGCAGAAATATTTATGGATAATATAGAAAATAAAATTCATAGCATTAATTTAAGTAAACATTGTCTGTATTGGCATAGATATGTTGATGATATATTGACTGCTTTTACTGGTACTAGTAGACAGTTAAATTCTTTATTAGTTTTTATCAATACTATACACCCTAATATTAAATTTACTATGGAAATAGAGAAGGATAATTCAATTAATTTTTTAGACTTAAATATTAAAAATAATAAAGGCCATAGTTTTGGGATATTTCATAAGCCATCACATACGGATATTACAATAAATAATAGTTCATCTCATCCATACAAACAAAAGCTGGCAGCATACAACAGTATGATCCATAGATTAGTTAATATTCCCCTTACCAAAGAGAACTTCACAAAAGAATTAAATATCATTAAACAAATCGCAGTAAATAATAATTTTAATTCAAAGTTAGTAGACAACATTTTAGAGAAAAAACTTTTTAAACAGGCTATTCAACAAGTTTATCCCATAATTAAAAATCCAAATTGCAGATATAAGAGTCTTACATATATAGGAGCTCCTAGTGAAAAGGTATCATCATATTTAAAAAACCAAAATATTAACGTAGCTTTTAAAACCAATAATACGCTTGGGAAGTATATTAAAAACAATAAGGGTAAAATTAATCCTAATAATAAATCGGGGGTATATAAATTAAATTGTGGTAGTTGTCCAAAATTGTATATTGGTCAAACAGGCCGTACTTTCAAAAAACGCTATTCCGAACATTATAATAGCTATACAAAAAACAAAAATAATTCTACTTACTCAAATCATATTTTAGCTGAAAATCATTCTTTTACAGACAACTTTGAAATTTTACATGTAGAAAATAAGAGCCTTAAATTAAACCATTTAGAAACACTTGTAATAAATAGATTTAAAAATTCAGATAACTTACTAAATGATCAACTAGATATTAATAATTCACCCTTATTAAATCTCTTTCCCAGTTTTCTGTGAGATAATCCCGGTAATGGGCTATCTTATTGTTATCTGATGGATATTATAATTACCTAAGTACCCTTATTTACTTTAAATAGTTAGTTTATTTTGTAATGTTATTGATGTTTTCTTAAGTACTTTGTTTTGTTAAATTATTTCGTATATATATTGGATACCGAATTGTAAATAGTTACATTTGAAAAAGAAGTTGTACTTCGAAACATATGTCATGTTAGTGTTTTTTAAAAAAAAATGTTATTTTTAAAATAAAAGTGTGAAAATCTACCAAATTTGGTTTTACTCTTTCAAAAAAAGTATGACATTTAATTTAGAAAAATCTAAATGATCATTATTAATTATATAATCTAATAGACTATCTTTACGTGTTGGCTCATTTACTATTTGTATCAGACCAGTACCACAGTTTATAGCTTAAAAGAATCAGTTCGCTCACTCGGACTAATTGGATGTTCCAAAATAACATCCACTCCAGGGATACAAATTTGATATATCCAAGGGTTGCGACATACGATGTATTCTGTTTACAATACATAAAATCATGAATAATGGATTACATTTAAATATTTTATGTCAAACACAATAAAAATAAGATACATTTTTTCATAAATTGGCAGGCTTTGTGACTATAATTTCGAATAAAAAAAATGTTCAAGGTGCAAGACTATGTCTCTACCCCCTTAGATATACCAGACCTTCTCACTGACAGCTATTGTTTGACAGGTCGTTGGAATGCTTAATTGGTAATAGTAAGAGAGCCCACTGCAAATTACGACCGCCATCTGATAACAGAATGAAATATGCTCCAAAGACATGTAACAGCATTGTACTTTACCAAATTGCACCTGTGCCAATCTGTAATCCACAGCAAAGTGGTTAAAAAAATTATTTTATATACTAAAAATTACATAAGACATGACAGCGATAATTGTGTTTTCTCTGAAAATTAGAATCCTAATTCATTGTGAATTATTAATATTTTTACCTAACTTTGGCAGAGATAGTCAATAGTCAATAATAATTATAAACTCTTGTTAAACAATTCTTTTAAACCATAATCATAGTAGTTTTTTGTCGGTTCTATGACAACCTGTAAAAATGAATCACTACAATAGGCATACAAATAAATTTTTAAATCAGCAAAAATTGATTCATATTTTTAATGATTTTTACCTACTAATCGTGTGTAGATGTTTTTGTGCAATGTTAAGAGGAAGAAAATGTTTCCCATTAACGATATATATCAAGATATATTTGAATATGTTATTATCTGGAAAACTTTAAGGGCAAACAAAATTAGCGCTGTCATGCCTTATGTAATTTTTTTAACATAAAATATTTTTTTTGAACACTTTGCTCAGGATTGGGATTGTCACAGGTGTCATTCGGTAAAGTACAATGTTTTTACAAGCTTTTGGGGTATATTTTATTTCATTATCAGATGGCGGTAAAAATTTACAGTAGGCCCTTGGGCTATTATGATTTGATTCTGTATGCGCCAGGGATACAAATCCGAGTTGCGCAATGTATAAACTGGAACATTGAGATCAAAAGTGCCGACGCAGAGTGAGCGAACTGATTCTTTTAAGTTATAAACTGTGCCAGTACCCAGTTTTTCCGGATTTCTTGGGCCCCTTTGCACGGGAGCCCCTGGCGATCAAACATATTCCCAAATTGATTCCAAATACAATTTTGTCATGTACATGTTAAAAATCGTCTACACGAACAAAGCTGATATGTAACGTAAAATATATATACCCATGTACTATTAGCTTGTGCTGCATTTCGTGTTCATACACATAAGTTTTCTCTTTGTTTGCTTACGAGATATAGATGTTGCTCAGGCGTGTATACATAAGCCAAAGTGCACATACATACCTTGTTTCATTTTCTTTCATTTATGATGTTTTACGAGCGAAAATGATGGTAACAATAAAAAGGCGTTACGACACACATTTACTAGCTTCAAGAGAAATAATTTTCATATCATTTAATGAGTTTTTTATATTCACGCGTGCTGTTGAAAGGCTTATTGAAGTAAAAAAAAGGAATATTAGAGAAAAATCAACTTGTTTAGTGTTTTAATTAGTTTGCAATGTATATATTATTAAAATAAATATCCAATATTATTTAATTATATATAAACATTACTCAAACTAACAAAATTGTGTTTGTTTAGAAAATTTTAGGGTATTTGTTCTGTTAATTAACTACTAATATTGTAATGACAGAATCAATAAGATAATTTGGTGGTGTTCATTATGTTACCGCTAAAAACTAGCCTTTTAACTACTAAAAAAATAATTTGCCGCTGTTAATTGTTTTTTCTACAAAAGAGACTACTGAAGGGACAAAAGAGAAATAAATAACTTGAAGATGTCAAAAAACTTTTCTTCTGCAAAAAAGACTTTAACGAAAGGGTCAAATCAGGTACTATTTGTGGTTAAAAAATTATTTATAGTTATAGACTAAAAAAATTTACCTGCTAGTATAAAAAAATCTGATGTGTCCAACACATGACTTTCCTATCTAGTTAACCTATTGCAGCATCTCTAAAAATGTTTAGAGGATAAACTAAATATATACATTTTCCACATACATCTACCTCGAAACATTTTTCTATAGATATTCATTGAAAACGAAAATACTGAAAAATTTTAATTTAGCACTTTTCCTCCAATTTTTCCATTACGGTCCATTTTAGAAAAGTCATTTAAAAACAAAAATTATAGAGATCGATATCGCAAACAACTTTTAGATTAACAATTTTCTTAAAAATCAGAATTTTGCACATTTTGTCAAATTTCTCGAATACGTACCATTTCAGGAAAATTTGACATAGAACAAAAATTATAGATAATAATATTGTAAGTAACTTTTATTTAAAGAATTTTCTTCCCCAAACGTAAATAACGAATATATTCCATAAAATATAAAAATGACCACCAATAAAGTACCCCCCAAATGTTCCGACTCTGTCCAAAATCTAATCAGTTCACCTCAGGTCGAAATAAAACTTAAGTTTAAAATTTAATGTTTTTTCCTTTATCCGTTTTTGAGTTTTCTTCAAAATTCGAAATTTACACATTTTCTTAAATATCTCGAATACGGTCCATTTTAGAGAAATTGTTTATAGGACAAAAATTATAGAGAATTATATTACAAACAACTTTTATTTGAACAATTTTTATAAAAAATTATTTTTTTTACATTTTGTCAAATTTCTCGAATACGGACCATTTTAGGAAAATTTTGCATAAAACAAAAATTATAGATAATTATATAAGAAATAACTTTTATTTGAAGAATTTTCTTCTCCAAACGTAAATAACAGATATATTCCATAAAATATAAAAATGACCACCTATAAAGTACCCCCCCAGATGTTCCGACTCTGCCCAAAATCTAATCAGCTCATTACACGCTGAAACAAAGCTTAAGTTTAAAATTTGGTGTTTTTCTGTGTATCGGTTCATGAGTTATGCGACCTACACACACACACACACACACACACACACACACACACACACACACACACACACACACACACACACACACACACACACACACACACACACACACACACACACACACACACACACACACACACACACACACACACACACACACACACACACACACACACACACACACACACACACACACACACACACACACACACACACACACACACACACACACACACACACACACACACACACACACACACACACACACACACACACACACACCACACACACACACACACACACACACACACACACACACACACACACACACACACACACACACACACACACACACACACACACACACACACACACACACACACACACACACACACACACACACACACACACACACACACACACACACACACACACACACACACACACACACACACACACACACACACACACACACACACACACACACACACACACACACACACACACACACACACACACACACACACACACACACACACACACACACACACACACACACACACACACACACACACACACACACACACACACACACACACACACACACACACACACACACACACACACACACACACACACACACACACACACACACACACACACACACACACACACACACACACACACACACACACACACACACACACACACACACACACACACACACACACACACACACACACACACACACACACACACACACACACACACACACACACACACACACACACACACACACACACACACACACACACACACACACACACACACACACACACACACACACACACACACACACACACACACACACACACACACACACACACACACACACACACACACACACACACACACACACACACACACACACACACACACACACACACACACACACACACACACACACACACACACACACACACACACACACACACACACACACACACACACACACACACACACACACACACACACACACACACACACACACACACACACACACACACACACACACACACACACACACACACACACACACACACACACACACACACACACACACACACACACACACACACACACACACACACACACACACACACACACACACACACACACACACACACACACACACACACACACACACACACACACACACACACACACACACACACACACACACACACACACACACACACACACACACACACACACACACACACACACACACACACACACACACACACACACACACACACACACACACACACACACACACACACACACACACACACACACACACACACACACACACACACACACACACACACACACACACACACACACACACACACACACACACACACACACACACACACACACACACACACACACACACACACACACACACACACACACACACACACACACACACACACACACACACACACACACACACACACACACACACACACACACACACACACACACACACACACACACACACACACACACACACACACACACACACACACACACACACACACACACACACACACACACACACACACACACACACACACACACACACACACACACACACACACACACACACACACACACACACACACAGACATCATCGCGAAAATAGTCAAAACGGATTCAGGGGACCTCAAAACGTAAAAATCCGTCGAAAACTCGAGGTCGAAAAAAATCATGATTCCTATACTTTCCTTATATCTGTATACAGATAGGAAAGGAAAAATAGGTAACTTGTTTCCTAAAAGAAACTTTAATGAGTTATTATTTTTATTTTTAATATAAAAGAATCTAATTGAAGTCTTCTATATACAAGGTATTTAATTTAATAGGCCATAAAGTCCCCATAGAATGTTTGGATCAAAATATGAGGAATACATCAAATATGCTTCAGTAAAGTTTCATATATTTTATTTCGAAATATTTAAATTAAAAAGAAATTCAACTTTGATAACTTGTATTTCTCTTCGACATTTTGTTAAATATAATTGGTTCAAACAGTATGTAGTTATTCTATAATCTATTATTAATAAAACCACCTGTAAAGTAGGTGAAAACAGTTATTGGACAAAATTAACCAATTATATTTCTATTTTATTACATCATAAACAAATAAAAAACTATCATGTAAAAGACAATTAACACTTATAATTAATACAAAATTATGTAAACAATAATATTAAGAAATAACGAATTTGTTTTCTAAAATTTTTTCTCTTATTTCAAAAAGATTATCTGTAAAAACAAGTACTGAAACATACAGAACTGGCCAAGGATGGTGAAATAAAGTGCCATGAGGTGGAGTCGAAGTTAAAATTGGAGGGAGCTGTAAACTCTGCTCGTGTTAAAGCCCCAACTTTTGACAGGAAGATGTCATGGATTAACTACCTTAAACAGTTTAAAACAGCTGCTAGAGAAAACTAATGGTCTGCAATAGAAAAGACAGTAAATTTAACCAACGCCCTTCAGACCATACTTGTGGAAGAGGCAAGAAGCTTTGAACAACTTAAAAAGAGACTAAACATGCAATATGGCCACGAACAATTGGAGTATTTATACCAACTACAGTTAGTAAATCACACAAACAGAAACGATGCCCTTTAAGAACATAAATATGCCAGGTTGGTAAGATTATTTTATAAGCTGAAATGTTGTATAGAACAGTTGCATAAATGTTTATGTAACAATGTTATAGTTATCGTGAAAACTATTTTATATAACAATTTAGTTTCAGAAAACAAAATAGTGATTTCTGCAACTGTAGCAATAAATTAGCATTCCAGAAACAGCAATATAATATCAATAAAATATAATAATCTTGTAAATTAAAAATTATAAAGCTACTTTGTTAGTTGGGATAACAGCAGTGGATTTTTTTTACCTGGATTTCTTTGCTACTAAGTAAATTTATATATCTAGTATTGATTACTGAACTTTACCCAATTTTGCAAAGAAAATCGACTTGGATCTCTTGGCTTCTGACCCCCTCAATTGTTGATTTGCCTATGTTTTGCATGTAAAAACAAAACCTGCAGTTTAAATTTATCCTAAATATCCTGAATATCCTAAATATCCTAAATATCCTAAATATCCTAAATATCCTAAATATCCTAAATATCCTAAATATCCTAAATATCCTAAATATCCTAAATATCCTAAATATCCTAAATATCCTAAATATCCTAAATATCCGAAATATCCTAAATATCCTAAATATCCTAAATATTCTAAATATCCTAAATATCCTAAATATCCTAAATATCCTAAATATCCTAAATATCCTAAATATCCTAAATATCCTAAATATCCTAAATATCCTAAATATCCTAAATATCCTAAATATCCTAAATATCCTAAATATCCTAAATATCCTAAATATCCTAAATATCCTAAATATCCTAAATATCCTAAATATCCTAAATATCCTAAATATCCTAAATATCCTAAATATCCTAAATATCCTAAATATCCTAAATATCCTAAATATCCTAAATACAGTGAAATCTGAGTAAGCCGGAACCTGTGTAACACGGAATCCTGTGTATGACGGAAGTTTTGGCGATTACCTACATATTGTAATGTAAAAATTGCTTATAAGCCGGAATCCTGTCTAACGCGAACACGGAATTTCCCTAATCTGTTAAGCCGGAACCTACTTATGTTATTGCTTTGCAGGTATAAAAGAATTTATAGATGTTTACATAATTAGTTTATGATTTCGGAAAGCCCCATAATAAGGGCGAACTATTATCAATACTTAGAACCATTATCACAGAAATTTAGGTACAAAAGCAGTAAATACACAAATAAACCAGTATTGTGTAGGTACGGCAGTTTGAGTTTATCCGTGAAAGTGCAAACATTTCAAAATGGCAAACCGAAAAACGAATACATTATCGCTAAAATCTAAAATGGACTTAATTAAATGTAGTGGCCAAAAAAAACTTACTCCAAAGCAATTGGTTATTCAATTTAAGTGCGGAAAAACGCAAGTGTATGAAATTTTGAAAAACAAGGAAAAAATTAAAGAAGAGTGGATGCGTGGTGGTAATGACGATATTAAGAGAAAGCCAAAGGAATCACATCACGACGACGTAAATTCAACAGTTTTGGAATGGTTTATGGATGCAAGGTCTCGCAATCTTCCTGTATCTGGAACAATTATTCAAGAAAAAGCAAGAGAAATTGCAAACCATTTTGGAAAAGTAGATTTTAAAGCTTCGAATGGATGGCTGGAAAGTTTTGGAACACGACATAACATAAGATTTAATCAGATCTGCGGTGAAGCTAAGGACGTCAACATGGAATCTGTGACTGAATGGACATCGCACATTACAGATTTAATTAAAGGATATACCCTAAAAGACATTGCTAATTGTGACGAAACTGGCCTTTTTATAGAGCGCTGCCGGACAAGACAATGTGCTTTAAAGGTGAAAAATGTCAAGGAGGCAAACAATCTAAAGAAAGGTTAACCGTTTTGTTTTGCGCCTTTGCTGACGGAAAAATAGAAAAACCTCTAGTTATTGGAAAATCCCTCAGACCGCGATGTCTTAACAATACCAATGTGCCTCAGCTACCAGTTTATTGGCGAGAAAATAAAAAAGCATGGATGACATCAGTTCTTATGGAACAGTGGCTAAAAATTTTAAATCAAAAAATGAAATTTGAAAATCGACACATCCTTCTATTTTTGGATAATGCAACGTGTCACCCCAAAATAATACTATCATCCAATATAAAATTGTGTTTTCTATCACCAAACACCACAAGTCAAACACAGCCTCTCGATCATGGATTTATACAAAACTTCAAAATGCATTACAGAAAACAAGTGCTGCGGTCAATTATTGCGAATATGAGATTCTCTCAATCAGCAGGAGATTTGGCTAAAAAAATATCAGTTTTGGATGCTATCAGATGGACTGATTATTCAGTAAAAAATATTAAACCTGATTGTGTTAAAAAATGTTTTGCGGCATGTGGAATCAAGCAAGATGGAGACGTTGACCTAATCGAAAATGTTAACGAAATTGACGAAAGTACAAAAGAAGTCGAAGAGTTAATTACTGAAATTAATCCCGGTTGTAATGTTCATGATTACATCACATTAGATGAAGCCGTTACAACAAATGCTGGATTTCAGTCCATAGAAGAACTGGTGTTAGAAAAAACTGCCGTGGAAACTACTGTGGCAGACGATAATGATGGGATTGGAATTGGTAAGCGATTTTTTTAATTCTCTAAAAAAATAAACAACTTTTTATTTATTCTTTCCATCTTAATTGGGCATTTGGCCAAGTAGAAATAAAGTTAAAATACATAATAAAAATAAGATAGGAAGATTTCAGTTACCATCACAAAAATAACAGATAGAAAAAATTATTTTCCCATTAGCTTTTCAAAACGATCTGTTCTTAAATTATTATTTTTATCTACAGGAACAGAAGTTGAAGAATCCGATCGGATAAAAAATTTTTCTGAAGCTTTGAGGAGTGTTGCAGCGTTAGAGGATTTTTCCCAAAGAATAGAGAGCGAACCGATGAGAAAGAAGATTTTATAATTAAGAACATTCATGGAATCATCTTACGTATTACAAAAGAATAAAAAACAACTTACATTGATAGAAATGTGGAATAAATAATTTATATTGTTTCTAATAATAAATAAAAATATGTAGGTACATAGTAATAATAACAACAACTATATATTAAATGTACGTATATTAGATTTTTTTTAATAAAATCATCACTTTTTTAAATCTACTATGTGCAATTTTTTATCTACCCTGTGTAACGCGGAATCCTGTATATGCCGGAAAATCGGTGCACGACCGTGCGATTCCGTTTTACACAGGTTTCACTGTATCCTAAATATCCAAAATATCCTAAATATTCTAAATATCCTAAATATCCTAAATATCCTAAATATTCTAAATATCCTAAATAAATATCCTTAATATCCTAAACAAATATCCTAAATATCGGGTCGGTGGTGTAGCGGTCTCACGCGCTTATATTCATTTATAGGCAGGTTTTTGGTCAGAGAAAGACAGCTTCGAATCCTACGCCAGATTATGTGGATTTTTAATTAAATTGCATGGTTCGGTATAGGATTTGATGTGTGCTGTATTAATAGAAATTATATTTCTGTTGATATGATAGGCAGATTATAAAATCGTCATGCATTACCGTCTCGATGATGGTGGGTGAGGTTTTCCTCACCTGTAAGTCAAATGGCACCATCAATCATTTTTAAGTCGTCCCGGAGCGCCACGGCAAATAATAATAATAGTTGTCCCTTTCCCCGCAAAACCTCAGCATTTGGGGTTAAAATTCACTCGTAAGGGGGTAAATTGTTATTATTATTTTTATTATTATTTACCTTAAATGGTTATTACTATTAATATGTAATGTTAAAACTATCATTTCTCAGCAAAAAGAGAAACAATATTTTTCAATATTGAATTACACAAAAAATAATTTAAAAATTTGGTGGAAGATCTTATATGTTACGTAACTGCTATCGAAATTTTGGTGGATGCACCGAAATGTTTTCCCGTTTATAATTAATTTTGCCAGTTTCACTGGTATATTTAAAATGAAAAAAACCTAACAATTTCTGCCAAAAAGAACAGATTAATGCTGAAAAACAGGATGAAACTGTTTTAAATGACCTACTCTGTACATCAAAAATGGCTAGATTTATCGAATTAAATTGAGATTATAGAACGTCTACAACTTTGCAGATCTGCAAATATGGTGGCAACTTTGAAAATCTGCAAATATGACTGACTTACACATGCAAGTATCAAGTTTTCGTATTCCAAATTTGGGTTTAGTGTTGTTGGGGGTAATAAACCACAATAAATATTGCGAATTTGCAGATATTTTTTGGAATACTTGCATTTGTAAGTCCGCCATATTTGCAGATCTGCAAGGTTGCATATCTGCAAAGTTGCAGACGTTCTGTAATCTCACCCTTAGTTCATAAAACAAAATCTGCTTAAAAATGCATTTTTTACAAGATGCCCTACACAAGAAAGATCCTTCCATTGAAAAACAATTATTGAGCGCAGCGCCATCTACATATTGACCTATTTAAATTCAATTTAAATCTTAAACTAAGCTTTATCAGTGCTCTGTGAACTGGGTTTTACAGAAATAAAATATCTCTATTATTTACTAAAATATCCGGCCTGGGAGTTTTTATTGGTTTATCATTTTTTAATGCGATATTCTCTTACTATTAAAATTTTTACAAACATATTTAAAAAAAATACCACTGAACCATCAATACCGTGCTCAAACATTCATAATTTGGTTTTTAAAATTTATATTTTTAAATAAATAAAATAATATTAACTGTTGTCACATATGCCCAATCGTTTAAAAAATATTATGTCACTTGGCTGGCGCAATATACATATAATAAACCATTATAGAGGATAACAGAATGTCTATTTAAAATTACTTTTTCTCTAAAGCATTCTTTTCTATTATAAAAATAATCAATGTTACCAAAAAAAAAAAATGTCCTTTTAAAAAAGGATTAATGCTATATTTGTAATTGTAATTTTAACATTTATTCAAAAAAAAATTGATATACAGGGTGTAACTAAATAAATATAAAACATTTAAGGAAGTGATTCCTCATCGAAAAAAAGATAGGACCTTTCATATAAATAAACTTCATTGGAGCATCCCTTGTTAAGATACAGCCTCTTAAAGGGGGTACATAAAATTTGTTTTTCTTCCCCTTTTTAATCATTTAATGCAGGTAGTAACTACAAAATAACAATAAATTCAGTTCGCATTTATGACGATGTATCTCTATAGTTGTTCGTAAAATAATTTTTTGCTGCGAACTTGTTTATTTTGGGAAAAAAATTCAAGAGAAATTTTTTGTTTAGAATCAAACAGGCTATCGGAAATAAATTTTTAAATGGTAAACAAATAATAAGACAAAAAGTTACGTTGGAATGAAATTTTAGGGGTTGTGTTTTCCATCCAACAACCATGGGGTAAACCAAATAAATTACTGGCTAAGTGTCTTTTTGGTAGTAGAAAATGTCAGGTTAATTTCAATATTGTAACTTGTTTAGTGCTTGTGAAAAAAATTGTTAAACAAATTTTATGTACCCCCTTTAAGGGGCTATATCTGTAAGATATGTAGCTGTTAGGCTATCTGTCAGAGGCCACCTCAGTTGGTAACATTGATTAAGTTGGCATCACTGCTTGGACATTTTGACAATGTCATTATTTTTATGTCATTCGAGTTAGTTGTTGATTTGATTATGATTATGTTGGTTCGCACACGTTATGTTAAGAAATAAAGTGATTTTATGAAGCAATCCTTTTACTTTTATTTGAAATTAGAGCCATCCTTACAGCTCAGAAGTGGGATAAAGGAAAACATTAAAAATTAAGTAAGTCCAATAAGATATTTATATTGTTTGTGGTCAAACGGCCAAACCACGTTTCAACATGAACGAGCAAAGCTTTGAAGATTTTTTCCAAAACCATGTAAATAGGGAAGAGGACACAAATGAGAATGCCTCTCAGCCGAACGTTTTCCAATTTTTTAATACCGTTACGTCGTTATTGGCACAGAATGCAGAATTGATAAAAATACTAGCTAAAAATAAGGAACCGGCACCCCTGTCGCCAAATAGACAAGAAGTCACAAATTTTAACGTTCTCCCCGACTTATCAAAGACAGTTGATAAATTCAAAGGTGAAAGCGATCCTCAAGTAGCAAAGTCATGATTAACGCAACTCGAAACTTCATCAATTCTCCATAGTTGGCCCCAACCACTTACATTTCAGATGGCAGTAAGTAACCTGGTAGGAGCAGCCAAACATTGGTACCAGGGGAAACAAAATGTCATGACGGACTGGGAACAATTCAAATATTCATTCAAAAAGACTTTTATGGTGGAAGTGTCTAAAACGGATTTATGGCGAAGGATGCAAACGCGGGTACAACAGCCCAGAGAAACAGTTAGTGCTTACTTCGATGAAAAGGTCTCACTTTGCAGAGAATTAACACTATCTTTTGATGAAACAAAAGAACAAATCGTGATAGGACTCTGGTCTAAAGAACTTAGTAATTTTGTTATATCTAAATCACATTACGATGAAGATGAACTGTATCAGAATATGATCAGCTTTGAGAGGATAGACAGTGCTAGAAGAGGCAGGTTTAAGGACAGGAGAGACAATGAAGAAATAAGTAAGATAGGGGAAGACAAAAAAGTGAAAAGTGAAGTGAAGAGGGAATGTGTTACCCTCCCCAGTGCTAGGTATCAAAGAGTAGCATCGAAGTGTTTCAACTGTGATGAAGAAGGACACAAAGCAACCGACTGTTCCAAACCACGTCGAGCCAGAGGCTCATGCTTCACTTGTGGTTCATTGGAGCATAGGAAATGGAGTTGTCCCTAGACTCACCACAGCGCAACAGCACCGAGAACAGCTACAAACCCTAGTGGAGCAGCACTGCTAGTGGAGTCAGCAAAGCCCCCTTCCGCTTTCATGGTTTCAACTCAATTACGTAAGTCTGAAAGCCAAATATATGTAGATTGTGTTTTGGACACAGGAAGTCCTATTTCACTATTATGTTATGATATTTGTAAAAACTTTAACTTTGAGCCCATCGATTGTAACAAAATTTATGAAGGTATAAATGGTTCAAAACTAACATTATTAGGCACCATTAGTTTTAGTGTAAAAGTATCTAACGTTGATTTTGAATTAAAATTTTATGTAGTTCCTGATAGTACTTTACCCTTTAAAGGCTTGTTAGGTCGAGATTTTCTGTCAAATAGCAATTTAAGTGTTATGTTTAGTAATGAAGGATTAATCATTGAACCTATACAAAGTTGTATTGAAAATCAATCGGATGAAATTTTAAGTATTTTAAATATAAATTATGTTAGTAAATTAGAGCATGAATTAAATATAAACGCAGATATTGAACCATCGGTAAGAGAGGAAGTTGAAATCCTGTTTAATAAAAATTATTTTGAGCCAACAGGGTCAACAAACCCTAAAACAAATTTTGAAATGAAAATTGTAGTAGAACCCAATCACATGCCTTTTTACTTTAAACCCCGTAGACTTTCTTTCATTGAAAAATTAGCTGTAAATAAAATAGTTGAGGATTTGTTAGCCAATAATATTATAAGAAAAAGTAACTCGGAGTATAGTAGTCCCATTGTACTAACTAAGAAAAAAACCGGAGAATACAGACTCTGTGTAGATTATCGAACTCTTAATAAAATTACGTTAAGGGACAATTTTCCTTTGCCCTTGATCGAAGATCAAATCGATCAGTTAAGGGATAAAAATTATTTTACAAGGTTGGACTTAAAAAGTGCATTCTATCATGTCTCAATGGACCCAAATTCAGTAAAATACACATCATTTGTCACACCAATGGGTCAATACGAATTCTTAAAGATGCCTTTTGGCCTCAAAAATAGTCCTTCCACTTTTATGCGATTTATTAATTTAATATTCAATGACCTCTTGAACAAAGATACATTTTTCATTTATGTTGATGATCTCCTGATTGCTACAAAAACAATCGAGGAAAACTTAATAATTTTAAAATTAGTGTTAGATTTATTAATCAATAATAACCTTACCCTACGTTTGGATAAATGCTCCCTGTTATATACAAAAATAACTCACTTGGGTTATATTATTGATGGAAAACGTATTATGCCTAGTAACGAACACACAGATGCAATAAAGAAGTTTCCCGTTCCAAGAAATGCAAAGGAACTTCATAGCTTTATTGGTCTTGCTTCCTATTTTCGGAAATTTGTTAAAAATTTCGCTACGATAGAGCGACCACTATATGAATTACTTAAGAAAAATGTAAATTATAAATTTGAATGTGTACACTTGGATAGTTTCAATCAACTTAAAAATATTTTAACGTCTGAACCAGTTCTTGCTTTATATTCCCCCCATGCAGATACACAGCTTCACTGTGATGCAAGCTCTTTAGGCTACTCTGGGATTATTTTTCAGAAGCAGAACGAAGGAAATTTTCATCCTGTGTTTTATTATAGCCAACGTACAACTGCAACAGAATCCAAGCTTCACAGTTTTGAGCTTGAAATGTTAGCTATAGTAAACAGTTTAAACAGATTTAGGGTATATTTACTATTCAATTTAAAATCATTACAGACTGTAACAGTGTAAACTTGGCTTTACAAAAAAAGGACATTAATCCCAAAATTATGAGGTGGAGTCTTGTACTTCAAAATTATGACTATACAATAGAGCATAGAGAGGGTACTCGTATGAGGCACGTTGATGCCTTGAGCCGTTGCTTCAATAGCATTCTTGTCATTGAAGAAACTCCATTTGAGACTAATTTATGCATAAAACAGACCCAAGATGAATACATTTGCGCCATAAGAAAACTCTTAGAAAAAAGTGAAAGTAAATTTTATGAATTAAGAAATGGAATTGTTTATAGAAAATACAAAAACTCATTATTATTTTATGTCCTCAAAACTATGCAAGACAATGTCATAAGGTCATGTCACGACGAATTGGGCCATGTAGGTTGTTCAAAGTGTTTAGAAGTAATTCGACAAACATATTGGTTCCCAAATATGCAGGAAAAAGTCAAAAATTATATTTCTAATTGCCTACGTTGCATAGTATACAATCCTGAAAGTGGGAAAAACCAAGGTCTCTTGCACAGTATCCCTAAAGGCAATGAACCCTTTAATACGATTCACCTGGACCACTGTGGTCCATTATAAAAATCCAATGGTTTTAAGCATCTACTGGTAGTGGTTGATGGTTTTACTAAATTCGTAAAAGTGTATCCTTGTAAAACAACCGATACTAAGGAAGTTATCAAACACTTATACACTTATTTTAGTAATTACAGCAAACCTGCTAGAATTGTGTCAGACAGAGGCACTGCTTTTACCTCTGCAGACTTTAAGAGCTTCTTGAAAGACTGTGGTATTTCACATGTCCTAGCAGCTGTAGGTGTACCCCGGGCAAATGGCCAAGTAGAGAGATTTAACCGCATTATAATTCCTATGTTAGCTAAAATCTCAGATTCTCCGAAGAAGTGGGTGAATGCCCTCCCAGATGTTGAATTTGCAATCAATAATACAATAAATAGTTCAACGGGACAAACACCCGCTATATTATTGTTTGGCGTTAATCAAAATAGAAAAATAGATGATCCCCTAAAACAGATTATTTCTCCTATCAATCAAATCCCAAATGACTTAACGAATATTAAAGATACGGCAAGTCAGAAAATAGTACAATCACAAGAATACAATAAAAAATACTATGATCAAACACATAAGGAAGCTCCAATTTATGTAGTTGGTGAATATGTTATGATTCCAAATAAAGATGTCACAGTAGGTGTTAACAAAAAATTACTTCCCAAATTTAAAGGCCCCTACGTTATTAAAAAGGTCCTTCCTAATGATAGATACTTAATTTCAGATATAGAAGGATTTCAAATTTCTCAAAGACCATATGAGGGTATATTTGATGCATCACGTATAAAACATTGGCATAAAGAAAACGATTCAAATTAAATATACCCACCTCAGAAAATAAAACCTAGTTTTCTTTTAATTATGTATATATGGTTTGTTGTGTAACTCATGTCATGAAACTATTTTTGTAATTTATGGTATTATTATAATATACAAGTGTATATTTTGACATTTACAGTTTTATAATAAAGCATTTTACTATAAATCAGGTTACAATAATTATGTTTACATACACCCTGTGTATATTTTTTTTTTATTATAGTTTATCGAGAACCTTATAAGTAAATTATATTTTTGAGCAAATTATGTTACTTATGAGCAAATTATGTTTTGAGCAAATTATGTTTATGTACTTTTGCTATATTATGCTAGTTGAGCAAATTATGTTACTTATGAGCAAATTATGTTTTTGAGCTAATTATGTTACTTATGACCAAATTATGTTCATGTACTTCTGCTATATATTATTTATGTTCTGTACCACACATTTTGTTACATCCTGTCACATTACTATTAGTTATGCCTCATTTATGGAAAATATGAGTGATTTTTTTTTAGTACTAGTTGCCGGAATATTTTTATGTTTATGTCTCATGTTTTATTGTGTAAACTGATTGAGGACAATCAGATTAGGTCAGAATGGCCGAGTTGTAAGATATGTAGCTGTTAGGCTATCTGTCAGAGGCCACCTCAGTTGGTAACATTGATTAAGTTGGCATCACTGCTTGGACATTTTAACAATGTCATTATTTTTATGTCATTCGAGTTAGTTGTTGATTTGATTATGATTATGTTGGTTCGCACACGTTATGTTAAGAAATAAAGTGATTTTATGAAGCAATCCTTTTACTTTTATTTGAAATTAGAGCCATCCTTACATATCTTAACAAGGAAGAAGTTTCTTTATATGAAAGATCCTATCTTTTTTTTTTATGAGAAATCACCCCCTTAAAAGTTTTACACTTATTTAGCTACACCCTGTATAAAGAATATTGTTTTTCAGTTAATGGATCAAAAAATACTCCAATAAGTTTAATGTTCTGCTGAATATTAATTTTTTAGAACTAAATTGATACGATATTAAAAGTTTAAAATTTTCAATATTAAAAGGAAATTAAAGGGTTGACTTAATTTTCAATTCCGATCAAAAAATATGACTTCAAAGGAACAAAAGTTAATCAGAAGAGAACGCTTCGAACCACAAAATGAGCCACGACTTCTAAAAGAGAACATTAAATTAGAAAAGCTAAAATCGTTTCATCCGACAAAACGGAATGACTCGAAACTTTTCAATGAATGTCTAACGAGGTATTATTCTTCGCCATTTAACCTAATCATCATATCACTTTGTTACGCGAAACTCTTCTCCTTCTCGGAGACTTACTTTCTGGGCATAACTTCGCTAATAAAAAGGGAGCCTGAGCTATGGGAATAGCCAATTTATTTTTAGGGAAATGTGGCTTTGTTTTGTCGATATCATTACGTGCGTCAATGTGGGTGGTTGATATCATATGCACAATATGCCAGTCCGTTTACTGTGCTTGATATTGTGAAATAAATTAGAAAACTTTTAAAATCTTTATTTATTATTTCATAAAAATAATTTTAAGTGCAAATAATTACTGTGATCGTATTTTTCTTCTATTCGTCCAGATAGAACTAGCCATTTTAAGTCCATCACACACAGCTTCACAGTATGTAATCTAAAAGAAAAAGAAACAAATATTTTAAAAGTTAAATAAGCAACAAGACATCAAAATTGTCAATTTTTCTTTCCATTTTCTTTCAATAATTTCGTTGCAATTTTTATTAATTTTATAATTTTATTTACCTCTGAATAAATATTTTGAATCCATGTAATATTATTATTAAAGAAAACATTACTTACCCCCTCCTCTTTAGCTACCCTCTTCGCATTCCAAACAAATTCAAAAACAGCTACACCAAAAGCTATTACGATTCCCACTCCAAGTATAACAAATAAACCTGCAACATTTTCTGGTTTCATTTGCACAGAAGACTCTTCGTCTATTGAACAAGGTTCTTCAGCTGACCACCATTTTTGTTTGAGTTCAAGCAAGATGCCCTCTTCTTGAAGTTTTAAAATGGCTCTGTTGATAGTGCCTCTATAGGGAGCATCTAAAAGATAATTTAATGGTGTTATTTAATTCTTGTATTGCGAGTTTATGATACTGGTAATAATATTGGTAATGAACAAGAATTCTTAGATAAAATAAGACAGTTGAAATTTTTATACCTTAGAGAGAATAAGCGTAAAAGACATATTGGCAATGCACTACAAGTTGAACCAGACAAGCCTACGCTAAAGGTTTTGAAAGAGTAAAACCAAATTTGGTAGATTTTCACACTTTTATTTTAAAAATAAAAATTTTTAAAAAAAACACTAACATGACATATGTTTCGAAGTACAACTTCTTTTTCAAATGTGACTATTTACAATTCGGTATCCAATATATATACGAAATAATTTAACAAAACAAAGTACTTAAGAAAACATCAATAACATTACAAAATAAACTAACTATTTAAAGTAAATAAGGGTACTTAGGTAATTATAATATCCATCAAATAACAATAAGATAGCCCATTACCGGGATTATCTCACAGAAAACTGGGAAAGAGATTTAATAAGGGTGAATTATTAATATCTAATTGATTATTTAGTAAGTTATCTGAATTTTTAAATCTATTTATTTCAAGTGTTTCTAAATGGTTTAATTTAAGACTCTTATTTTCTACATGTAAAATTTCAAAGTTGTCTGTAAAAGAATGATTTTCAGCTAAAATATGATTTGAGTAAGTAGAATTATTTTTGTTTTTTGTATAGCTATTATAATGTTCGGAATAGCGTTTTTTGAAAGTACGGCTTGTTTGACCAATATACAATTTTGGACAACTACCACAATTTAATTTATATACCCCCGATTTATTATTAGGATTAATTTTACCCTTATTGTTTTTAATATACTTCCCAAGCGTATTATTGGTTTTAAAAGCTACGTTAATATTTTGGTTTTTTAAATATGATGATACCTTTTCACTAAGAGCTCCTATATATGTAAGACTCTTATATCTGCAATTTGGATCTTTAATTATGGGATAAACTTGTTGAATAGCCTGTTTAAAAAGTTTTTTTTTTAAAATGTTGTCTACTAACTTTGAATTAAAATTATTATTTACTGCGATTTGGTTAATGATATTTAATTCTTTTGTGAAGTTCTCTTTGGTAAGGGGAATATTAACTAATCTATGGATCATACTGTTGTATGCTGCCAGCTTTTGTTTGTATGGATGAGATGAACTATTATTTATTGTAATATCCGTATGTGATGGCTTATGAAATATCCCAAAACTATGGCCTTTATTATTTTTAATAATATTTAAGTCTAAAAAATTAATTGAATTATCCTTCTCTGTTTCCATAGTAAATTTAATATTAGGGTGTATAGTATAGTAGTAATCAAAGAAGAAATCCTAAATTTGTTAAACATTTGCCTAAAACAAAATTATTTTCAATTTCAAAATAACATATATTCAGCAAATGAAGGTCTTATTATGGGGAACCCATTAAGCCCGTTGCTTGCAGAAATATTTATGGATAATATAGAAAATAAAATTCATAGCAATAATTTAAGTAAACATTGTCTGTATTGGCATAGATATGTTGATGATATATTGACTGCTTTTACTGGTACTAGTAGACAGTTAAATTCTTTATTAGTTTTTATCAATACTATACACCCTAATATTAAATTTACTATGGAAACAGAGAAGGATAATTCAATTAATTTTTTAGACTTAAATATTATTAAAAATAATAAAGGCCACAGTTTTGGGATATTTCATAAGCCATCACATACGGATATTACAATAAATAATAGTTCATCTCATCCATACAAACAAAAGCTGGCAGCATACAACAGTATGATCCATAGATTAGTTAATATTCCCCTTACCAAAGAGAACTTGACAAAAGAATTAAATATCATTAAACAAATCGCAGTAAATAATAATTTTAATTCAAAGTTAGTAGACAACATTTTAGAAAAAAAACTTTTTAAACAGACTATTCAACAAGTTTATGCCATAATTAAAGATCCAAATTGCAGATATAAGAGTCTTACATATATAGGAGCTCTTAGTGAAAAGGTATCATCATATTTAAAAAACCAAAATATTAACGTAGCTTTTAAAACCAATAATACGCTTGGGAAGTATATTAAAAACAATAAGGGTAAAATTAATCCTAATAATAAATCGGGGGTATATAAATTAAATTGTGGTAGTTGTCCAAAATTGTATATTGGTCAAACAGGCCGTACTTTCAAAAAACGCTATTCCGAACATTATAATAGCTATACAAAAAACAAAAATAATTCTACTTACTCAAATCATATTTTAGCTGAAAATCATTCTTTTACAGACAACTTTGAAATTTTACATGTAGAAAATAAGAGCCTTAAATTAAACCATTTAGAAACACTTGAAATAAATAGATTTAAAAATTCAGATAACTTACTAAATGATCAATTAGATATTAATAATTCACCCTTATTAAATCTCTTTCCCAGTTTTCTGTGAGATAATCCCGGTAATGGGCTATCTTATTGTTATTTGATGGATATTATAATTACCTAAGTACCCTTATTTACTTTAAATAGTTAGTTTATTTTGTAATGTTATTGATGTTTTCTTAAGTACTTTGTTTTGTTAAATTATTTCGTATATATATTGGATACCGAATTGTAAATAGTTACATTTGAAAAAGAAGTTGTACTTCGAAACATATGTCATGTTAGTGTTTTTTTTTAAATTTTTATTTTTAAAATAAAAGTGTGAAAATCTACCAAATTTGGTTTTACTCTTTCAAAATTAAATGGATTTTCATCAAGTAAAGGCCGAAACAATAAATAATTTTTTACGCTAAAGGTGATCGCAAGAGTTCTAAAAGCAAATCCCAGAAGAAGCAGGGCAGCCCAAGATGTGGCATTTCATTTTGCATCGGAAAAATAAATAGATATGCTGCTGGTTGGAGAACCCTGTTAAACACTTGCCTTAGAGTAGTCAATGAATAAAGAATAAAATATCGGATGTAGCTCTGTATTTAAAAAACGAAAAATATAGAAGTTTTGTGAATTCATAAGACCAAAGCACATATAGGCATACACTGCCCTCCTAAGCCAAAAAGCGGCATCTAAAAAAAAGCGACTTTTCTATTTTTTAACCCATCAGATAGCTTGAAAAATTCCGCCTCAGATGAACTAATAAAAATAGCAAAATATCAATCGGAACATAAAAAAAAACTTATAACAATTTCACATTATCTCAACTTCACTTATATGTACTAAAAGGCTTAATGGTATGCCATTAATACTAAGCTAAATAGCTACATATCCATATACGATATAAGAATTTCAAAAATAATATTAATAAACAAAAAATAATTCAAAGTAATCCAGCGGTACCTAAATTATTTTTTTCGGCTCGAGGGAACGCGAGAACAACTTTTAGAAAATGTGTATTTTCTCGAAACTCACTTGAAGTGAGATACCGCTTTTTGGCTTAGGAGGGCAGTACTGGTAACAAACTGCCATCTGTGGTGCTCACATATCCTCAAATATATCAATTAAGTTAGAAGAAGGAGGTGGATTTTCATTATAGAAGGAAAAGTAAGGAGGAATAATTATTGATCGGAGACGTAAACGACAAATCATCGCAGTAGAGGATGAGCTAGGAGAGTATATCTCACGCAATGGACCTTGGAGCTGTATCTTACTGCGAATAATGACCAATAGGTCATTCTAGGTAAGGACTTTACGTCATCTAAACATTTGGTGATTTAATAATAAAACATTTATAGGTATATTGATAAACAGAGCCCCGATGATGTCAAATTAGGACAAAAATAGAAAGAATTGTAAATATGCAAATAAAAATTTAATATGACTTTATGATTATGTGTCATTTTAGGGCAAATGTTTGCATGCTTGTGGTGTGCTAAGCCCACGTCTGTTATTTACACCATGACCTATTAACACACGGGCTCTATTAGTAACGGAGAATGACTAACTGTTAAACGAAAAGACAGCTAGACTTACAATGATCACAAATACATCTGTTTTGAGATCCAAAATGATACACAAGGTAGAGCTTGGAAAGAAAGAAAAACAATCTGTATAAACTGGAGTGTATTTAAGAGGATGATCAAATCATTTTGAAGAATTAATTAAGGAAGTTTATGAAGATAGTAACGAAAGAAAGAAACAGATAAAGGACTCCAAAGAAAATGCTCTCAGAAATAGGTCATTTAAGGAAGAATTGCCCCAAAATAAAAAGAATATAAATACAAATAACAAGTAGAGAGGAGAACATGGAGGAGGTGAAGAAAAACTGTCAGCAATTAAAAATTGAATTAAAGAATCTAATAAAAATTCAAACAAAAGCACTGAAGGGATCTAAATACATACGTCTGAAAAAGGAAAACTATAACCTCCACAGAGCCAACGGACAAGAAAAGACCAGGCATATCAAAGTAACTTTTTGTGCACAGACCTCATTTGGTGAAAGAAAAAGAAATAAATACCACTATCATTTACAAAGAGCGAGCTAGGGATAGGTCTGAAAGATACCAAGAACAAAAAGGCGCCCAGTTCAGCCAGTATGCCACCGGAAGAAATGTAGGTATTAGGAGCAACATTCCTAGAACTATTCCAAAATAAATTACATAGTTTTTTGACAAAAACAGACATTTCTGACATCGTGGAAGTTAGCCAAACTAGTAAGTACTATTTCTAGTCAAGAAACTGACAGTAAACACATTAACATGTAGATTTATATACTTAATACTAAACAAATTATACGAAAGACTGTGATAAGTAGTTAGTAGAAAAAGTAAATTGAGGAAGGAACCAATACTGAGTTCTACTATACATGAAGTACAGGAGGTGGCACAGCAAATCTGTGATGGTAGGTGGACAGCATCTATATGACATCTTGATACATTATTAACAGTGAAGTAAAGAGAAGGAAAATACATCTGTACCTTAGTACTGCCATAAGAAACTATCTAAGCGAAGGTTCTGCATGATGGTGTCCCGAAGTTGGACCAACCAGAAGGATTAAGAGCTATCAGCTGTGCAGATGACCTTACCATCACTGTTATAAAACTATTGAGGTGCTATGAAAGATAGAGCGCTGGATGTAGCGGTACAAATGCAGTTGGTACCTGATAACATATTTATTATAAATTTTCTTAACCTCAATCTGTCAAATTCTTCTTTTTTAAAAAATAAAATGTCACTCTAACTTCATAACACCAGCAGAGCTTATTTGTGGCTTCTCCAAAGTCTTGGACATCCTGTCAAGACACCAAAGTCAAATTGTTTAAATTTATATTATAAAATTTGTCACAAAACTAATTTAACATATTCAATTTAACTAATGTCAAATTTAATCATTATTAGCTCAACCATCATTGTAACTACGTGTCTTCCATCATATGTCAGTTGTTAAATGTCGGAAATCTCCGTTGGATGACGAAAGTGTCATAAGTGAATTCTTCCAAAAAAGTTAATATTTAATGATACCCCTTAAGCTTAGGCTTAAGGGTGTACACGAGCGGGACTCCGTCTACCCCTTTTGTACTGGGGATGGGGGGAGTTGCTGTATTTCACCTTTCCAAAATGTAACACTTTCCACATGGTGCCTTAAGCACACATGTGGAACTTCAAAATTTATCTTATTCGAAACCACCTTCATCATATGGAGGCAGGCGAAATTCAAAACTAGAACTGGATCCAACCTCGAATGAGGGAGGCAGTGTGTGCCATTTTTTACATTTTACAATTTACAATTTACTTAAATTTTACATTTTAATTCAACATACTTATTTTTCTGTGAACACATAGTGGTAAGACACCTAGCATTTCTATAAAAAATGTTTAGTTATGCCTTAAATTATTATTGCAGATTGTACCTACTCACTTACAAAAAATTTTTTGCCTGATGATGACCTTTTAGGTCGAAAGCGCTTGCAACCTAATAAATGTATGTACTCGACAGACTTTAAGCTTTTTACTTCCCTTTAATCTACTTCGGACCACTTTGAGATGTGGATAATATTTGGAATTTAGTTATATTTCGTTAATTTTAGAAACAACTCTGAAATATCAGAACTTCCGTTTGCTGTTACATTATTGCGTTACGCCTTAAAGTTAACAGAACAATGTCAAGAGTAAGCATTACGAGCAAGGGGCCCTTTTGCAAGCCGACAACCATTGAAGTAGATGGCAAGTGTATAACAAGGGAGTGAAAATATTTCGTTTTTACCAAGATGCTTCGATTTATAGAAACCTTTTGTAACGTTTGTGAATTTTCTTTGAAGGCAATAAACTTCTGTAAGACTTTTTAAATACTTATTCGCTCCGTGCGAAGTCAGGGAAAGTGAAGCAAAATCGATACTAGCGCTAGCTGCGGATAATTCGTGCATTTTAGGGCGATATTTTGTAATTTTGGCATATCAAATACACGTATACATTTTACTTTTTTCAAACAAAGTAGGTAAAAACAATATAACCGGAATTGCTGTGTGAAAAATTGTACAAATCCTAGCAAAAATAAATGGTGAATCTTATATGTATAAAACATTTCAGTAGCAAAGTAGAAATTAAATCAAAGAAATAAATGGATAGGTGTACAATAAGATGAAAAATTACCTTTATTTTTGTAATAATATCAGTACTGCTGGAAATAGTAGATATTAGAAACTTGAAAGATTTTAAATAAACAATAAATTATCATTTTACGATGTTCTATAATATCCCTTTATTCTTAAATGTTCATTCAGCAAGGATTAGATTTCAAGATTTCTGCCTTTGATTATTATGTGTGTCTGGAATGCAATTTTGTGACTTACTGATGGGAAACTAGTTTTAATCATTCATTCTATGTTTTTCTTTCGAACAAAAATGAAAATATAAATAACGATCCTTTCTTTATACATTTTAACTTTACGCTATTATTAAATGGTATTCTTTTATTTTGACAGAATAGACTAATTCTTCAATGACAACTTATTAGACTTAGGCAACTTCTCATACATTTTCCAGTAAATACTGTTGCCTGCATATATTTTATTATTGATTTTTATTGATTATACATAATTTTCTTTAATTTAAGCGATAAAAATATATTGATATGGGGTATTGTGTGAGAAATATTTTGTGTTGATTGCTTTATTTTTGAATTTTCGTGACTCTCACTCAGGGCTTTTGTGGGTGTGTACGTGGTCGTAACTCGCTAATGTTTCTTTATTTATTTTATTGTTATTCAAAAGTTGTTTTCCCCCATATAATATATTAAAAAAAAAATACTACGAAATTATTCTCCTTTTTTTTTATTGTTATTGTGGGCGCCACTGCTTAATCCACTCTTTTTGAATAATTAAACAGGAATGAAAATATCTTATTGTTTTTTTGTAATAATACTAAATGTTTTATTAGCTGTTTTTAATATTAAATGTTTTTTTTTTACTCTGTATGAAATACCTCTTGTATTCCACGCCACTGTTTATATCTTATTTTTTTTTTTAAACCGTGATAAATAAAAATAATCGTTTTAACTTTTGATTAAATACCAAATGGCACCAATAGTTCCCCTGTATTTTTTTTAAAGGACAAAATAATAATAAAAACACCGCATATAATATGATTTTAATACATTTTATTTAATCTTGGTTTGGAAAATTATTAGGAATAAATTAATACGTTCGAAATTAAAAATAAACTAGTGGAGTACTCCGTCGGGCAAAATTAAAACTATATTGGAAAAAAGATTGCTAGCTGGAAAAATCTACTGATTTTGCTAGTGTCGCTACTAAAACCTGGATGGCGACACGTTCTAATATAGTTAATAATTGTGAATAATTCCACTGGGCCGCGCTGGTGAGTACTTGATGTAGATTGTTCGCACTAGTGTCAAAATATCAAATAAAAATTAAAATTACAAGAAAAACAGATCAAGAATAAAACTAATAAGTAATAATTTATCTTAGCTCAATTGTATTTATTTTCAAATACCTGTGATTACTAGTATTGTTCGTGGATAGATTTGCGTTCACTAAAACGTCCTGTTTTGGGTTTCTATTAGGTTAGGGACTGGAGATGAAAACACAGTATACCAGAATTCTGTCCTTTATACTGTGGAGAGTGTGGTGAAGATTTCAGAGTTCAAAATTTGAAGATTGACTCTAAACACAGAGTCCAGAAATAGCCATTGACTTGAAGACTTGACGTATGAATCTCGTTGCCAAGGAAACCATATTATGCTGGTTCGTTTTCTAAGGTATTTTTGAGCACTTTGGTTTACACCGTTTTTTTTTCTACTTTCGCACTAATTTCACTACTTTTCTTTGTTACTAACTATTAATTACATATTTCTTAGATTAGTGATAACACTTTTGTCTAGTTTTTATTATTATTTTGTGTTAAAATGATTAATTTTCAGGAGAGAAAAAATATGGGTCTTCCCCCTTTTTCGTCGTAACCGCTCTCTTTTGTTTTTTGTCAACAAAACTTTTCAAGAAAATAATTTCAAGTTGCCCAGAAATTTTTGTGGCCAATAGAAAACGTTTGAATTTTGTAACTAAGAAAATTAAGGAAATTTAATTTTAAAAGGTGAGTTTATTAAAAATGAAACTGCTATTAATTTTAAAAATAATTTTGTAGTATTTTGATACTCGATTAATTTAATTATTGGTTGCCAAATTTTTATATTTTAAAAAAACTTTAAGGGTATAAATTTAATTTGGCATATCTGTCAAATGATTTATTTTTCTAAGGTTGCATACACTTTTTGTTGTACAGGATGTTTTTTTTTTTATCATTGATTTTAAAAAATTTTACTAATGATTAATAATTTTTTTTAAATTTTATTTTAACTGATTAATTTTTAAATTTTGTGTCATGATACTTTCATAGCAATATATTAATAATAAATTGACGTTTTACTTGTTTTACAAATCCATATACTTTTATTAAAACTAACATATATACTTTTTAATTACCAATTCTATTAAAAATTGTATTTGTCAGTATACGCAGAAATAGTCCATTAGTACCAAAACGATTTGGCGCTGCTGTCGCGCACGGAGCGAATAAACAAACTCATGGATTACGGGTTGTCAGTCTGTCATAAAACTGTTTCTTTCATTCTTGCAAAATCTTTAATAACATATTTACAGTTATAAGACTGTAGAATACTTTACAAAGTCTGGAGTGCTGCAAAGATCTGTCCTTGGACCTTTGTTTTCTAATATCTTTATTAACGTTTTTTGGACAGCATTTACAAATTCTGACTGTGAAAGTGTGCATTATAATATTAAAGCTATCTAAAATTGGTGCTGCTTATACATTCATACTTTAAATGCATCAAAATATTTAATTAAATTTTAAATAAAACCTGATCCTATTTTATTTAATTATAAGACAAACATTTCGTCTATACAAAGACCTTAATATTTTTCTTGTACAACAGTACATTGACATTGTACAAAATATTAAATTCGCTGCATCTAAAATGTTTGGTTAGTACGTAATAGTAAGGATTTTTGAGCTACAGACATTTAAAATGCTTTATTTCTCACCCATTCTGTTTAAGCTTGAGTACGCTTCCATTATCTGAAATATACATTAGCAAACTCATCGGGAAAAATTAGAATCACTTCAGCATCCATGATATTGTTAATCCGGAAATATATACCTAACAAATATTTGTTTAACAGGCATAAAACTGTTAATCTCGAGAGAAGTAGAAATTATTATTATTATTATTATTATTATTATTATTATTACAAACTAATTAGGGCGGAGGAATGAATCCTATTAAGCCCAAAATTACAAGTTCAATAACAAAGACAATTATTAAATAAGTAATTAGCAAATAACATAATGCAAACAAAGCACTAAAAATAAACTTTTAGTTTTCGTTAAAAAAGTCATCGAGTCGGTTTTTGAATACATTTACTGACTGTGCGCGAACAACACTCGAGGGTAAATTATTCCAAGTATAAAAAACTCTATTACAAAAAAAGTTTTCTCGGGTACGTGTTTTAAAATATTCTTTGCTCAACTTGTATTCATGTCCACGGAGGCGCTCATCTGTATTCCGTGGGAGTATACTATAGAGGTTTGATGAAAAAGTACCATGAAGAATTCTGTATGTCACAATTAAATCACCCCTTAATCTTCTGTGGGCAAATGAACACAAATTCGCCATGTTAAGCCGTTCTTCATACGACGGTCTGATTCTGCCGAAAGGTATTCGAGTAGCGTAGCGTTGAACATTTTCCAATCTTTTTTGATCAGAAACCAAATCAGGACACCACGCAGGTCCGACATATTCCATCAACGGTCTAACGTAAGTTGTATAAAGTTTAGAAAATGTTTGAAAGTTCACACGCGTAAAGGACTTTTTTAATAGGTAGATCATTGAGTTCGAACGTTTACATACCGCTGATATGTGTTCTGACCACGTTAATGAAGAGTTTACAATGAGTCCCAGGTCGTTATAGGAGTTCACAGTTGCTAACGCACTACCGTTTAAATAATAGTTCACGCACGGGTTATTTTTTCCTATATGCAGGACGACACATTTTTCCGCGTTTAAAGGAAGCAGCCAGGTGTCACACCAGTTTGAAATAGTTTCAAGGTCTTTTTGTAGCTGGGTAGAATCTGTCACAGGATTACAGTATAGCTTAGTGTCATCAGCGTAACACGAAATATTAGAATTTAAGTCTTTGCCTAGATCTGCAGCGTATACCAGGAATAGTAATGGCCCTATGACAGAGCCTTGAGGGACACCACTTAGAACTGGATACTCTGACGAGAACATCACTTATCCAGAGAAGTAAAGAGCCGCGAATGCCAGCTTTTTCCAATTTATAAAGCAATCTCTTTTTGGGAACACGATCAAAGGCTTTAGCGAAATCAAGATATACGACATCGACAGGCTCTTTATTGTCCACAGACGTAGTCCAATCGTTTAAACAGGTCATTAGGTTTGTTAATGTGGATCGGCCTTTAATAAAACCGTGTTGTTCTTTTGGCAAGACGTCATAGCTCTTAAAAAAATCAGACATATAATTGGTTAAGATGGATTCCATTATTTTACAAGCGATTGGGACGAGGCTTATTGGACGATAGTTGGATGGACTGAGTTTGTCACCCTTTTTAAAAATAGGTGTCACCGAAGCAATTTTCCACATTGAAGGAAGTGTGTGAGATGTAAAAGAAGATGTCATAATAATGGATAGAGGTAAAGCCAAATATGATGCGCATTCTTTTAAAAGCATTGCGGATAAATTGTCTATTCCAGGTGAGGAATTTGATTTGATTTTTTTGAGATTTTCATTAACAATTGCAGATGAGAACTCGACATTACATAAAGAAGTTGCTGTTCGGGCATCGTGACTAACTGGAATGTCGCCTGTGGGTTCTAAGGACTATACCACTCATTGAAATATGAACCAATGAAAACGCTCGATTTTCCATAGTTATCATGTATTACAACGGTTATTTACTTATTATGACGCAGATCGAATATTCGAACCCTTGTATAATCGAATATACAAGAGTTCGAATATTCACTTATGTCAAAACTCGAGGGATAGGTAACTGTGATCTCCATTTCAAAATTTGACAGTTGTCAATTTTGATCATGGCTCGGTTTAGCAATATTTCTACGGAATTAATTGATAAAATTATTGAAAATAGTAAACCAACCAACACGGTAAAAACCGAATCATTCGTTTCGCGACAATTTGAAAAGTTTTGTGATGACCGCAGTTATCAGTTAACTGAAAATACTTCTAATGAAGAACTTTGCAACATTCTTAAAGATTGGGCAATCAACATGAGAAAAGCCGACGGCACCGACTACAAGGAAGGTGTAGTGAAAACTATTTGGAATCTTACTGCCAAAAGAGTGCAGCAGAAATACTTCAAAGAGTTTAATCGCACCATCGATCCATTTAAAGATATTGTTTTTCGCACTGCGGTACTCGCGAAAAACGCCAAACGCAAACAACTTCAAGCTATTCCGTCAAAAAGAAAGAGTAGCTCTATTGCATTAAATATTGAAGATATTGAGAAAATTCTAAATGCATTAGATGAAAATACACCCTCCGGACTCCAGCGTAAATTTTATCATATTGCAGCCATAGAACTAGCCTGGCGTGGTGGTGAGGCTGTGTCAGCTCTTTTAGACTATTTTGTGGAAGAAACAGACAACTACGGCAAGAAAACAGGACGTATTGAATATAATACTGTTTTTTCCAAAACTGTCCAAGGAGGAAATCAACGAACTACTGATAGTAAATGGTTAACTCCAAATACACAAAACCCCACTCATTGTCCTGTTAGATTGTACAATAAAATGATGAGCAAACGGACCAAAAATATAAAAACCAGACGTCTATTTCTTACTGTAAATAAAGACTGGGACAAATATCCGACTAGTTGCTGGTATAAAAATTGTCCACTTGGAGTAAACGAAATTAATAAATGGACAAAACTGTCTGCAGAAGCTATAGGAATCGATACAAAAAAGGTAAAAATAACCAATCATTCTAACAGATCGACCGCAATAAGTGGATTATCAAAAGCAGGCACTAGTGTCCAAGAAATTATTAAAATTACGGGTCATACTTCAGAGCATTCAATACAACCATACCTGCAGTTAAATGAGGACCATCATAAGAACATTATATCAAATTTAAGAAATGAGACAACTACAACATCCTCCACTCTTTGCTCTACAAGTGCCGTGGCTCCAATGTCAAATAATGTTTTTAATAATTGTACGTTCAATATAAGTAATAAATAAATTTAAATAAAACAAATTACCTATGTACTTTTTATTTTCATTTCATGAACTTTTTTGTAGGTAAATAGAACTTGAAATAACTTGAAATTTAGTAGATTGCTGTCTACCTACTATATATATATATATATATATATATATATATATATATATATATATATATATATATATATATAAATAGAAATGTTATTTAAATTATCCAGGTGGTCTAGCGATAGAGTTCTCGCTCTGCAATCGCAAGGTCCAGGGTTCGATTCCCCTAGGAAACTTTTTTTTTTCTTTTTTTCTTTATTTTTCTTTTTTTTTTTTCATTATTTTTATTTTTTTTTAATAATTTCGTGCTATACTCTATCTGTATACAACTCGACAACTGAAAATTTCCGAAACTCGACGTATTGCCTAACAAAACACCACTCGACCTACGGTCTCGTGGTGTTTCAGGCAATACGTCTCGTATAATCGAAAATTTTCAGTCGTCTAGTTGTATAATGTATGAAAATACTTGTGAAAAATGGTTGGCCAGAGCTTCAGCTGTTTCTTGATCATTATTACATAAGTTTCCATCCGTTTTTTTAAGAAGTGGTACTGATACTTTAGAAGATAGAGAGTATCTTATGTGTTTAATTAGCTTCTTAGGGTTATCGCTACTAGCGATATATTCTTCGTATTCTCTTCTTGCGTTATAAATAATATTGATTAAATCGTTTGCGAAACGTCGATGGTTAACAAAATCATCATGTCTTTTGGTAGCTTTAAATTTTTTCTGATGTTAATCTTCCAACAGAAATTAGTACAAAACAAAATTAATTTCGAATAATCCTAAGAACAAGTTGCTTTTAACGTTTATATATTTCATCAACAAGAACTAATGTTTTAAAACCATCGCCATCGCCATCGCCATCATTAGTCAGAAAAATCCTAAATATATATTTTATTGTTGTATTTGTTGCATTTAAGGCCAATTTTTTCACCTCCAGTAAAGTTGAAAGTAACTACTTGCTGATTAAGCTATAGGGCGATTCTTGTTAATCTATCAAGTAAACCTACATTTAACTTTACTCAAAAGTGAAAATATCGACCCTTAGTCTGCATATTGTTCAGCTATTCTTACTTAGTTTTAATCATAACTTTAAGCTGTTTAATTGGACATGACAATAAGTAAAAAAATTAAAAATTAGTATACAGGGTTGGCCAAACCTCTGTCGTAGTTCTATAACTCCTATTATGCAAATCTTAACGATTTATTCGAAGTATACCTGTCAATGGTGGTCAAAACCAAATATCCCAAAATTATTTTCTTCTATTTTTTAATGGAATGACCCAACTTTTTTTCCAATTTTAGGTACTCTATGGTCACTAGTGCATACCCACAAAATATTGTTTCTAACATCCTACCCCTTTCGCAGAAAAAGAAGAAATACCAAAAAATATTTTAGAATTTAAAAAACTACAAATGTATAAAGCCAATAGACCAAAAATTTTTTCAGACCAAGTTTTAATTTTTTATTTTGTACAGGGTGGTCACAAATTAATTTCAATTTCCAAAAATTTCTAGGACATATTTTTCAAATAGTATTACTATTCATCGATGAAACGAAAATTTTATACCCTTCGACTTCCCCATGTACTTTCCTATACCTATCTGTCGTCGTTTAAAAGTAAATTCCAAAAATCCATTACTAACGCGGATAGTACCTACTCCAAGAGTGAACTGATCGTCATCACGAGCCCGTTCAAACAGGACAGGATACTATTTGAAATTATTTAAATTGACGAAAAAAAATAGAAAAACAAATTATTATCAGAGGGAAGAAAATTTACTAACGCAGATAGTACCTACTCCAAGAGTGAACTGATCGTCATCACGAGCCCGTTCAAACAGGACAGGATACTATTTAAAATTATTTAAAAATTGCGGTTTACAGATTAACTCAAAAAAAATATAACGCGGATAGCACCTACTCCAAGGGTGAACTGATCGTCATCACGAGCCCGTTCAGACCAGGACAGGATGCTATTTAAGATTATTCAAATATACGGTAAAAGAAATAAACAAATTATTAAATCCAATTTCTACCAGTGGTTTTATTGAAAGTGAACATTCAATTAAGTAGGCTGGGTCTTAATGAAGTGTCAGATTATTTATTAATGAAGTGTCAAGTTATTTTTACTGATCGCGATAATTCTTCTATTAATAATGAATTTTACGAAAAACGAATTAATTGACATGGTCTATGTTTTGGGAGAATACGACAGAAATTGTTTATTGGCAAAAAGAATTTATCATCAACGATATCCCGATAGACGTATCCCTGATCAAAAAAGTTTTGAAAAGTTACATGAAAGATTTACCGAAACAGGAAATGTTGCTTATAAAAAACCAATAATTGACAAACGTGCTACTGATAATGATAACCAATTATCTGTAATTTTGACAGCGATAGGAGATCCTCATGTAAGTCAAAAAAAGATTGCCGAAGTAGTAGGTATAAGTAGAACATCCGTTAGAAGGATTTTAAAACAGCATCAATATCATCCTTATAAAATACAATTGCATCAAGAGCTGAAAGACACCGATTTTGATAATAGAATGGTGTTTTGTAACTGTGCACAAACTAAACTGCAACAAAATCCATTTTGTTTTGATAGAGTGCTGTTTTCGGATGAATCTACATTCCACAAGAACGGATTCGTTAATAGACATAATTTCCACTATTATTCCACGGAAAATCCTAATATCATCAGAACAGATAGCCAAGAAAGATGGAGTGTAAATGTTTGGGGAGGTATAATTGGGGATCATGTTATTGGGTAGTATTTTTTTGAAGGCAACTTAAATGGTCTGATGTATTTAGATTTTTTAGCAAATCATCTTCCTACTTTACTTGAAAACATTTCCCTTGCTGTAATGTGGTACCAACATGATGGGGTAGCAGCGCATTTTTTACGCGAAGTGGCAGATAAATTAGATGAAAAGTTTCCAAATAGATGGATTGGTAGAAATGGTCCAAAACAATGGCCAGCTCGATCACCTGACTTAACAAAACCCGATTATTTTTTGTGGGGTTATATTAAAAATCTAGTCTATCTTACGCCACCTACAACACCTGAAAATATGAAAGAAAGGATAGTGCAAGCTTTCCATTCCATTACACCTGATATGCTTAGAAACGTTTCTCGATCATTCGCCCAACGAATAAATGTATGCATTAGAGAAAATGGCAGACATTTTGAACATCTTTTATAAAATGTAAAGGAGAATGGGCAAATTTGCCCCACCCCCCAATAGGAATAAGATATATGCCAAATGAAAGATATCGGTAAGGAGAACATTTGTTTTTATTATGACTTGTCTCAATTCTCTGTCCGATCCGAGTTATACAGTGTGTCTACTTAAGTTGAAACCATATGGAAAACTTTTTTAATATTGGTTTTCTGAAAAAAATATTATTGATAAGAAGTTTTGCATGGTCCAAAACTTAAAATGCAATCATCAGATTTCAATTTTTTTAAGCCGTATACAAGGTTTGCCAAAAAATATGAATTTTACTCAAGAGTAAAGTACCTTATTTTTTAAAATACGGAAGAATGTTATAAAGTAAAGTAATTTAGATTTAAATTCAAACTTTTTGAAGCACACTGTAAATTCCAAAATATTTTTTAATTAGAGTTTCAATACATATTCATCTTTCTGTATAAAAGTAATTTGAAAAAATCATATGTCATAGTCTGAACAGACGCGTATAGAATGCCTCACCCTGTATGTATTACGAATGGCTTTATATTCGTTCTAGTGTAAATGGGGTTATAATATTTATAATTGTGTTATTATGTTAGTCCATTGCCTTGGTCTTGAACCATTGGTGTCGGTCCTTTGGAGAGCATATGCAGGGCTGTGTAACCATCACATAGAGGCCATTTGGTAGGGGATACACATGGCGGATAAAATCCTCGACATCATCTTATGATATACCAGGATATTATAATTATTTATATATCACTAAGAAGTAATAATTACTATTATTTTCCTGTAATAAGCACTACAATAACAAAATATAAGCACTGACCTATCGTGCAATTAATTACATTTAGGATGGTATAACTCGGAACGGACAAGTAATTGAGAGAAATGTTCTCCTTAAAAAGATCTTTCAATTGATATATAACTTATCCTTATTGGAGGTAGGGCAATTTCCCATACATTTTTGCCCATTGTCCTTTATGTTTTAGGATAAATTTCAAATAAATTTTATTATCGTAATTTTCTTCCTTTTGAATTTATTTTATAACGGCGACAGATAGGTATAGGAAAGTACATAGGAAAGTGGAAGGGTATGAAATTCTCCTTCAGTTGATGAATAGAAATACAGGGTAATACATTTGAAAAATTTTAAAAAATCTCCCTCGAAATTTTTGGAAAGTGAAATTAATTTGTGACCACCCTGTACAAAATAAAAAATTAAAACTTGGTCTAAAAAAATCTTTGGTCTATTGGCTTTATACATTTGTAGTTTTTTATATTCTAACGTCAAATTCGAGAGAGCACTGCATATTTTAATAGGCGTCTGAAAATGTAATATTTTTTGGTATTTCTTCTTTTTCTGCGAAAGGGGTAGGATGTTAGAAACAATATTTTGTGGGTATGCACTAGTGACCATAGAGTACCTAAAATTGGAAAAAAAGTTGGGTCATTCCATTTAAAAAAAAAATAAGTGATTTGCCTAATTTACTATTGGGCCACCCTGTAAATAAAAAAATTATTTTGGGATATTTGGTTTTGACAACCATTGACAGGTATACTTCGAATAAATCGTTAAGATTTGCATAGTAGGAGTTATAGAACTACGACAGAGGTTTGGCCAACCCTGTATAGTTACTCTGTTACACACTCTACTGCCTCTTAATGACAAATTTCATTATACTTACTTTGTGGCATAGCAATCCCATACGATTTCGTATCCAATAAACCTCCAACTTGTCTCAAATTGCAATTCCTTTCGAGTGCATACTCTAAAGTAGTAGACTCCATGAAAAATGCATATTGTCCATTAGATTCTAACACCCTATCTACACCGTCTTGAGTTGTTTTAGTAAACACAGCTGGTGTATGTTCAATGTAGTGCCATAATTTTGCATACGTAGTTGTGTTGGAGTTTCTGAAAAAATCTTCCGTTGATCCACCTTTCAGCATTCCGTATTTAATTTGAGTTTGTGATGTTAAATCATCAACGCCCTGAAGTGGTGATTCTAAATTGGATAAGTTGGCTACATTGGCAGTGTTGGCTATATAGTAACTTGTTAGTATGAGGCAGAATAGCCACCACATGCTGATTGCCAGTCTTGCAGATTTGCCCCTAAAAATGATATAAAGAATTACTTACCAGGGCTGGTATATCTAAGGGGGTCGCGACATAGACCCAGGATCAGGGGGTGACTGAGGCTAGGGGGGAAATAGTAGTCAGCTTAAGTTGGCAACACTTTTCTGACGTTCGTTTGAACGAGCATCGTGCATAATAATGTCAGTATGGTACAAGTGGAATGAACCACTGTTTTCCTCGTAGTCTCATGTCGAATTAAAACTAAAAACATTTTGTACTTTTTTATATACCAAATTATGCAATTTTTTTCCACTTTATTTTAATGTTACATGAATAGGTACATGCGTTTGTGCTGTGGTAAATAAGTGTTCATGTGAAAATTATCTCTTAAACTACATTGTGATTGCACTCGTCTCAAAACTGAATGCTGTAAATCCAGGATTTAAATCTTTCATAGTGTTGCTTGGGATAAATTGTAAAAAAGGTGTTGGACAAAACGTTTACAACCTAAAATTGCATGAAAAACATGATAGAAGAAGGAATTTTACCTTTATGACATTCTCTTTCAACATTTTTAAGTTACTTTGTGGTTTAGTGAATGGACTGTTACCACAGTCAAAAGATTCAAAGTAAAAAAAAAGTGACCAAGTTCTAATAAGAATACATAAGTTGAATATGAAAATGTAATTACTTGATTTAAATGTGATTTAATTAAGAGTTAAATAGAGGTTTCATATAAACAAAGTGCTGTAAAATGTTAATAAATGCAAAATCATTATTAAAGAGAAATTAGTTATCATCAATACGATATTTTGTAGTAGCTGGTCTCTATAAATAATAAACTTGAAAGACTGAATTAGTAGTCACTTTTACACTAGAAGTAAAAACAAAAAAAATGTGTGGTTGAGACTAATTTATGTATTTAATAAAAACATATTTAACATAAAAGCAGGTGTTATTTGAAATGTTTTATTTTAGTTTAATGATCTTTATAAATTGTGGGTACATTTGATCCGAATCTTGCAAATACTATAAAATGCATATGCTTCTATATGGTTAGTATTGGAGTAGAAGCACAAAAGTTTTGAATAAAAATATAGATACCGGAATATTTTGCTTGATTACTAAACTTTGGATGTTTTTGTTGTAGTCTGCTGTTAACACTATTGTCCTGAAATATTAAAACAGCTAGACAAAGGTTTGTCCAACTCTATTGTCAGCTTTGTTAATCTATGCTACTGTTATTCTGCATGCAGACATTTTTTACTGGATATTTTCTCTAAGAACTGTATTCAGTTTCAAATTTCGGCCAGTTTTAGGAAAGTACCTCTGTTGTAAAGGTATTTCAAATCCATCCTTTGTAATATGTAGACAACAAATACATGCTAAAATGTATAGAAAACAAATCGCAAGATATTACACAAAATCATTTAAATTAACTAAAAACATACAAATGAAGTGAATAATACCTACCAACAATTTAAAAAGACCTAAAATAAATAGACTTAAGGGACTGGAGCTCTAAAAAAGGGATCAATAATTTGTTATGCATCATCTATAAGAAAATTGTATTTATCTCTTTAATTACCTTTTAAAATAAACAAAACTAAAACATCACAAAATTGAAAGTGATCTACTTTGCCAGACGTATTTTATGTACATCTGAGATTAATAATTTATTAAATTGAAATATTTTATCCTAAAAAATATGGTCATTTTATAATGGGGAAATGTCATTTAAGAAATGACATTGATTTTTTTTCTTATATTGGTAAACCTGGCGGCTACAAGTTGCCACGTTGCCAGATCAATGGCGACTACTATGTGACTACTATTTCGAAAAAAATGGCGTCCAAAATGGACTCCTATGTCGCGACCCCCTTAGATATACCAGCCCTGTATAGGACTAATTATTGACCCTTGTGGCGTTCCATTGTTTCCGTTTTGATTTTCCGAAAAGGAATTATTTACTCTTACACGAAATAATCTATCCTTCGGAAAATTTTTAATAAAGGCAAGACAGTTGCCACGAATATTCCACAAGTGAAGTTTTCTTAGAATGTTAAATCTCCAGCAGGTGTTAAAGGCTCTTTTTATGTCGAAAAATATTGCTATGCAAGTTTGTTTTGTTGCTAGAGATTCGTGAATTTCGCTTTCTAGATCCAAAATATTATCGATCCCAGATCGGTTTTGTCTAAAACCGTTTTGCTAGGAGATTAAGTGGATAGAATTTTCCAAAGTCCACATGAGTCTTAATAATTCATTATTTTGTATTTTTTGTACTCCTGTTAAATGCACTTTTTTTGTTTTGTTTATGTATTTGTAATTTATTTTCTGTTATTGGGTAATCTCGTTGAAAGTAACTGAATTATTGTCAACCAACTGAGGGAAAAAAAGAGTACCGCACGTTATTACCGCTAACAGGTAAAAAATATAAAATACTAAATATTTAACTTACTTCGGAACTGCATCACTGCCTTGCATAGTTAACGCTCTAAGTGTTAGTAATAAAGAATTTTTTAGATCCCAACGGTTTACTAATGTATCATCTAACTCATCGCAAGGATGTCTCCTCTCCCAATCATCAGGTGATAACCTTAAAAAAATATAAATATAAAATCTCATTTATTTTCGAAATGGACGAAAAAAAATCGATGATAAAGTTATACTTCTTTCGTGACAGAAAAAGCGTTCTTTTGGTTTTGTTCTGGTTCAAACAGAACCTGCGATTCCAGTTCTCAAATACAGTGGACGAATTAATTTTTTAATAACACGTCGCGAGGTTATAACAACCTCTTAGCTGATCGAGTGTAATTCAGTGATTCTAAACTAGTTTCCGAAAGAACCAGAACAAGCCTATTGTAATGTGAACCATTTCATTAGTCAGTTCATGCTCTAATACTCCAAGTCTCTCTCTGTATTATTTGGCCTTTGAGGTTTAAATAAATTATTAATAAATAAACTGTTGTTTTAAAGTAAACAAACATCACACTATTATAATAATATCATTAAAATGTATCTTAAACAGTACAAATGATAACTTACCTTAATACAATGTACAAGCAAACTGATATAGCAATATAGGAATATAAGATCGTCGTCCAAAGTGATTTGCTAAAGCGACTTAAAAATACAAAATACTGTGTGTCTCCAAAATCTGGTTTACTGTGTAATAAACTTATTCCTAAAAAAATACATTTTCGGTGGTTATTAATAATTCTATAAATTTATTGCTTTTTTATACCTAATTCCATAAAGGGTAAGCTAAAGTCCACCACTTCTTCTCTTTCTTGAGTAATTGTTATATCAGATATTGCTAAATGAGCTTTCTAAAATAAAAAAAGGGTAGTTAAATGAAACCAATGTTCCTCATAAGTTCCTTAGGAGGCATTTCATGCCAAATGATAGTTTGTTGAGAAAAATCAATCCATAACGGTTTTTTATAAATCGATAATAAATGCTTAAAAGTTAAAATTCTAATATAAGCTTGCTTCGAAATATTTTTTTGAAATTTTTTACAAAAAGTACGTTTGAAAATAAAGATTTTTTGTTATTATGAAAATTTCATTCAGATCATTTTTTGCGAAGTTATGTGTGTTTGAAAAAAAAAACATTTCTGAATTTTTCAAAAATCAAGATCTCGAAAACGGTTGGAGAAAAAAATTTGAAAAAAATCATGGAGGTATCTTTTAATCTATACTCGAACATTAAAAAGTTTAAAAAATCCAAGATACAAAAGCTAAATGATGTCTGATATGGCATGGAATGCCCCTAATACATAAAAATGTTGATTTATGTGTTTTCGGTGGTATATTTAAAAATTACTTTTCTTCCTAGAGCCTAAAATGTAAGTTTTTTAATAAATATTAAATATTTAAAAAAAAGGCTTCTTCCCAATATTTTCCAAAATTAAAATCGTTTTTTATTATAATGACTTACCTTTTCTAAAACGTCACCAATCAGCCCAGTCCATTTATCTTCAATTTCGTCGTAAAATCCATAAGAACCGCCTTCAGTAAGTTGTATTTCGAATTCAAATCCAACTATTTTTGCAATTTGGGCTATTAAATCCAAGCAAAAACCCTCATACCTAGCATTTCCTTCTAGTATTTCTCCATCGTCAGCTTCTGCTTGCATTAAGTAAGGAGCGCCAAGTCTATGAACAAAATAAAATTACAGCCGGTTGTAAAAATGTACATTGAAATATATAAGCCCGATAAACTTTGATAGAGGTTAAGAATTTTATATGTCTTAAATGTAATAAACGTTGGATTAACTTAAAAAATACGCTATTAGTAACTTTAAAAGAAAAATTTTTTATTTTATTATTTTTTATTTTATTATTTTTTATTCTTTTTGGTAGATTGTGGATTTTAGTCGACACCTAAAACTCAAGAATCTTCCAAAAATAATATTTATATTATTCAAAAATATATTGCAGTACATTGGTTGCCGCTTAAAAGATAGGGAGAGGAAGAAATTATTGTGACAGACTCCATTTTTGCCAATAATCCTTTTATCTTTAATACAAATCCTATCCTATTTTCATAAAGGGAAAATAATTGTTTATTAGTTGAATAATGTATATAATATACGGAGCAAGTCAACTCGGCGATGTAAAGTCAGCGACGGTCAACTCGGCGATGCCGAGTCGGCGATGGTCATCTCAGCGATGGTAAACTCGGCGACGATCAACTCGGCGAAAAGGAATACAATAATATATTATTCAATTATTTATTATAATACAAAATAAGATACAACCTATAAAAAAATTTGATTGGAGAATTTGATTAATAAAATAAAAATATATAAGAGATTTTAAATAAGAAACTGGAAAAAAGTTATTATTACTAAAGTAAATCAACATATACAGGAAAAAATATATTAAATATTAAAACTAAGAATCTGAAAAAGAAACTTCTTGATTAAGAAATTAAAATTTAATGGCCAGAGTTGTTTGGAATTACAAAATTAAGGTGGCAATAAAATCAATTAAGGGTCTTAACTACAATTAGGGTTTTTAATACCTAGTATTAGAAAGCAAATAAATATCAAGGGCTTAAGATTTTTCAAAGCAAAATAAAAATAAGATTACCTTATAATTGCCTGCTTAAGGGCTTAAAATTTTTCAAAACAAAATAAGATTACCTGCTTACTTGTACCTACATCCTATAAAAGACTGGTGATATTCACTTTCCTTAATATTCCGAATTCATCTCAGAAGTAAAGACATTGTGTGTAATTTTGTTTGTCTGTGTGAGTTTTTTATTTACTGAGACTCAAGATGGAAAATAAAGTTCTTAGCCAAAGGGGTCACGAAAAGTACTAACTGGGATGGCTACCTATACACGAAGGATAAAACGAACAAGAACAACACCATTCAATTCTGGCGCTGCGAAAACAAGCATGAAAGATGCAAAGGAAAAATATGGACCAATATTATGGATGGTTCTTTCAAATGTATACGAAATGAACACACATGTAGTACGGTAGGAAATGCAGCAAATGTTGTTCTGCAAAAAAATGAATACCACTGTGAAGCACCTGGCCGCGACAACGATGGAGAATCCTGCCCAAATCAGAGGAAGAGTTTTGGAGAATGTACCAGCTGCGGTTAAAGGAATGCTTCCAAGTTCCAGTGTTATGCGGAGAAACATTCAAAGAGTAAGAGTAACCATGTGCAAAGCACCCGCCAATCCAGAAACTCTTAGTGAAATTATCATCCCAGAAGTGTACTCGCAATATTATTACATCCCTACTCAATTTGAGAATTTTTTGCTGGCAGATTCCGGAAGAGATCAAGTGGATCCACATCGAATTCTAATATTTGGTAGAGAATACCATGCAACATGGAGTGCAAGCATGAAAGAATTATTTGTTGACGGCACATTCTTATTGTGTCCTCCACTTTTTGCTCAAATATTTGTTGTTCTGGCAAGAAAAGATACGCATGAAGAGAAGGGTCCAGTTTTTCCTGTACTATATTGCTTGCTGCCCAATAAAAGTGCAGAAACATATCTCAATGTGTTTAACATGATAAAAGTTCTTTGGCCGCAATTAAATCCGGAAAGCATCAGTGTCGACTTTGAGTTGGCAATTCACCAGGCCGTAAGATAAGTTTTCCCAGAAGCCGAAATTAGAGGATGCTTATTTCACTTGGTCAAAAATCTTCGAAAGCATTTATCTTCTTGCAATCTCCTAGGAATGTATAATACTGATCCCGAATTTGCACTACAAGCAAAAATGGTAACATCATTGGCATTTGTCCCAAAAGAGGATGTGATTGAGGCCATTGCCGAATTGGAAAATGAGTTGCCAGAAATATTAGAACCAATTTTAGAATGGTTTACCAGCAATTATATCGGTCGACTTAGGAATAATGGAACCAGAGTGCTAGCAACTTTTCCATCAGCAGTTTGGTTCGTTTATTTTCATTGAATGGACGAGATAGGACAAATAATTTTGCAGAAGCATGTCATCGCAAGTTGCAACTGGCTTTTGGTTCTGGCATTGCTCTTCCTTCGTTATGGACATTCATAGATAATTTAAAAAAGGTACAGTCTTCGTACGATGCAGACTATGAACGAGCTATTGTCGGGCGCAATGGCGCATCAAAAAGGAAACGCTATGAGGAAGCCGACGAGAGGATTTTTAATAAAGTGGCCAATTATAACAGGCAAAATTTGATCGAGTATCTCAGAGGGATATCACATAATTACAACATGAATTAGTTTTTTTATATTATATTGTATTATAATAAATATATGTATTTTAAATAATTTTATTGTGTATTATAATAAATAACAATATTCTATAATCAACCTTTTTTATTTCAGTTTTTATTTTTTAATTCCGTTTCAGCATATAATATGTTATTTAATTTTTTTTATTTCATAACCTAATATTTTAATATATTATATCTTATTTTTATTTTGCATTGAAAAATCTTAAGCTCTAAATTTTCCCTTAATATTTTAATTTGCTTTCTGATAATATGTATTAGAAACCCTAATTGTAGTTAAAACCCTTAATTGATTTTATTGCCACTTTTAAAATCTCTTATATATTTTTATTTTATTAATCAAGTTCTCTAATCAATTTTTTTTATAGATTTTATATTATATTGTATTATAATAAATAATTGTATTATAATAAATAATTGCATATTATATTATTGTATTCCTTTTCGCCGAGTTGATCGTCGCCGGCTTTGCATCGCCGAGTACCGATTTTAATTATTGCTTTGTATTATTGTTTTGTATTATTGTTTATTTACTGTTTTAATTTGATTGGTTTGAAAAACAAAAAAATAACATATTTATGTAAAAGACTAAGTAATTAAACGTAGGCGTAAATTATCAATATAGGTACTTAATACTTATTTAGAATTAAAAAAAAAAACACTTACAGATAGATGCAAAAACGTTCAATAAAATTTGCGAGTCTCTAATACAAATTTTAAAACTAATTTCTAATTACTACTTATTGTTAGTTAAATACAACTACTTAACTATATTGCAATTTTCACAAAACTCTAATAATAATATACCAAACGTTGCTCTTCGTACTTTGACAGCTGTATTTGACGTTAAACCACCTCTAAAACACTGAGAAAACTTGGTAGTTTTTTGTCCACGAATCACCCATTTAGTTTCGCTTCTTGGGTAGGTATTCTTGTTAAATATGCAGGAGAACAAATCTTATGAGTGACGTTAAAAGTAAAACATTTTATTGACAAATCACAATAGTTAGTATATATAACATATAGACATAGTATGTAAAGAGTGGACACTGGATTACATACAGGCATATGAACAACACACCCGCTTAAGACAGTGGCTCAGTCTCTGTAGTCATACCAAGTCTTCTCTTGCAATTTTCGAATTTGATTCTGCTTTGGGATTTTGTAAAAATATCAGCAACCATTTTATCTGTAGGCATGTACTGTATTTGAACTTCTCCTTCAGAAACAACTTCTCGGACATAATGATGTCTAATATGAATATGTTTAGTCCGTGAGTGATATACAGGATTATTTACCAATTTAATAGCACTTTGACTATCACAGTAAATAATGGTTGATTCATTTACTTTATATAGTTCTGTTAGAACCCATCGAAGGAATAAGGTTTCTTTTAAGCCATCTGATAACGCAACATACTCTGCTTGAGTACTAGATGTAGCAACAGAAGACTGCTTTTTGCTTCCCCAAGATATCGAGCTACCAGCAAACATGAACACGTAACCAGTTAAAGATTTCCTATCTTCGATGTCAGACCCCCAATCTGCGTCTATGAAACCTGTAAGATCACAACCACTAGATGTATAAACTAATCCTTGATCCGCTGAACCTTTTAGATAGCGCAGGATTCTTTTTGCATGATTCCAATGCTCTATACTGAAACTGTTATTAAACCTGCTTGAATAATTTACAGCGAATGAAATGTCTGGTCTAGTGCAAATTGATAAGTACATAAGACTTCCAATGAGACATTGATAAGGTACATCAGGTAATACTCCATCAAATTTTATCAATTTTAAGTTTGATTCCATTGGAGTTCGAATGGGTTTACACTCATCCATTTGAAATTTTTTCAAAAGTTCATGGACATAATGAGTTTGGTCAAGTTTTATGCTATTACCTGAATCTGAATCATTGTAGGTAATTCTGATACCTAAACAGTATTCAGCTCTACCAAGATCTTTCATATGAAAAAATGACATTAGCTTTGACTTAATAGTTAGCTTCTCTTTCTCGTTATTGCAAAATAAAAAGAAATCATCCACATACAGTGCGAGAAAAAATATAGTCTTTTCAGAAATTTTGTAGTAAACGCAAGGCTCGTAATTACTTTGTTTTAAACCTAACTCTAGCAATATATTATGTGCTTTAATATTCCACATTCTGGAAGCCTGTTTTAAGCCATATATAGCTTTCTTTAAAAAACATACTTTATGTTCTAAATTTGGTCGTATAAAAGCTTCAGGCTGTTGCATATAAACCGTTTCGGTAAGTTCGCCATTTAGAAAAGCCGTTTGTACATCCATATGGTCTATACTCAGATTTAATTTTGCTGCAAGACCTATAAGCATTCTTAGTACTTCATGTCTTACTACGGGTGCAAAAGTTTCCTCATAGTCTATGCCATACCTTTGTACAAAACCTTTAGCAACTAACCTGGCCTTGTACCTCAAAGTTTTGCCTTCGGAATTCCTTTTTTGTTTAAAAACCCATTTACATGGTATTATATTTACATTTTTAGGCTTATCTACTAATGTAAAAACTTCTTTAGCAATCAAGGAGTTATATTCCTCTGACATTGCCTGTAACCATTTGTCCTTATCGGGCCCTTCAAGAGCTTCAGATACAGTTATAGGATCATGAGTCTCTTGAACGTCAGTATAATGCACATGATTATTATTTAAACGGTTTCTAAGAGGATATCTACAACCTATTTCTTCTTCAGAGACAACATCTGTGGTACTTTTTGATTCGAGATCACCCACTTCAGAAGTGTTTAGTTCAGGTCGCTGATGCTGAATAGGCTTCAAGCTTACGACAACAGACGAAGTTGATGTTGAAGCTTCAGCTAGCAACTGATTATCTGAAAGTTGTGAGTTTTCTAGAAAATAGACATCTCTAGCACGCGTCACTTTACCATCTTTGTATACTCTATATCCTACGGAGTCTTCACAATATCCTACAAATAGATATTCATTACTTTTAGTATCCCATTTTTGTCGAAGTTGGTCAGGTTTATGGACAAATGCTCGACAACCAAAAATTTTAAGATTTGATAAATCTGGTTTAATTTTTGACCAAGCTTCCTCAGGAGTGACATTTAAAACACTACTATGAGGCGATCGATTAAGTAAATAGACAGCAGTATTGCAGGCTTCAGCCCAAAATTGTTTCTGAAGTCCAGCCTCGTCTAACATACACCTTGCTTTATCGCAAATGGAACGAATCGCTCTCTCAGCTACACCATTAAGTTCAGGAGTCATTGGAATTGTCACATTATGTTTAATTCCATGTTCACTTAGAAAATCGTTAAAATTATTACTTATGTATTCGCCGCCATTATCAGACCTAAGAATTTTAATTTTCTTATTAGTTTCGTTTTCTACCATGGCTTTAAAAATTTTGAATTTTTCAAGAACTTCATATTTATGTTTTAAAAAATATATAAATATTTTTCTTGAAAAATCATCTACGAATATAAGCATATAACGACAACCTCCAATGGACTGAGTTTCCATCGGACCTGCTAAATCAGAGTGAACAAGCCCTAAGACTTCTTTTGTCCTTGAACTAGATTTATTAAATGGTTGTTTTGTTTGCTTTCCCTTTAAACAGCTAACACAGGGGTCATTAAAAGTTCCTTTAAAATTTATACCTTTTACAAGTTCTTTTAATTTATTCATACTTTTGCTATTTAAATGACCTAAACGCTTATGCCATATTTTTGAACAAGTTATATTAGCAGTATGAACAAATTCAGAATTATAATTAATTTCTGAATTTAAAGTAGAAATGGTATTTAATTTATACATGCCATTAAATCTACTGGCTGTGGCACATTCTTTACCAAAAATTTGAATAATATTTTTATTGTAAATTATGCACTCTTTATTATCAAAAACACAAATTAAATCTCTATCTGTCATTTTACTAACAGATAAAAGATTTGTGGATAATTCTGGTACGTGCAAAGTATTAATAGCACATTTAATACCAGCTTCAGTAAGTATTGGAATATCACCTGTACCTTGAGAAAAAATCGTTTCTTTATTTGCACAAATTACTTCAGTAGAAGGAGTATTAGAATTAAAATTATCCATCCAATCATTGTAAAGAGACATATGCATAGAACAACCTGAATCTATAAACCACTCACGATCATATCTCTTATTCATATTAGCCATTAAAACATACTGAGAATCAGCTGAAGTCATAAAAGCTTAAACATTTGATCTGCTATTAGATGAACTTGGGTTGTTTTTGTTCTGTGAAGAGTCATCGTACTTCTGTGGACAATCCCCCTTTTTATGATCACCCCATTTCTTACAAATATTACATTTGTACTTCTTCTTATACTTATTATGAGTTTTGTTTTGATTATTATTCTGGTTTTCCTGATAGTTACTCTTTTTAGTTCCATAAAAAACCGTGGTATTATCAGATTGATTATCTAATCTAAATTCCATATTCAGAAGTCTTTGTTTAATGTCTTCAGAATTTAATTTGTTTGAAGATGATTCAAGGCCCATTATAAATGGGTCGTAATATTTAGGTAAACAACTAAGATATATTACAGCAACAAATTCGGATTCAAGTGAATGGCCCATATTCGCTAGCTTTTGTGTTAAACTTGCAATATCAGTTACATACTCGGACATATTTCTGTAATTATTAAGTTTAACTGAAAAAAGCTGTCGTAACACATTTAACCTGCCAATAAGCCCACAATCTCCTAGTGTTTTTGACAAAATATCCCATGCTTCCTTGGAACTGGCAGCAGATTCTACATGAGAATATAGATGTGGTTTAATTAGAAGAACAATTTTCGCTAGAGCTAGTTCATCCAAATCGTCCCTATTTTTCCAATCAGGATCTTTATCATTCATAGATCCTTCTACGACTTTCCATAATTTTTCTTGCTTGAGGTAATGTTTCATTGCAAAACTCCAGGTCTGCCAGTTGGAGACACTTTCCAGCTTCTCAATGACTAATTGAGCACTACTCATTTTTATGGGTAATATGGATAGCAATTATGTGTAAAATAACGTTTTTACTATAATTATTTGCCTGCTTGGCTCATAACCTGTTAAATATGCAGGAGAACAAATCTTATGAGTGACGTTAAAAGAAAAACATTTTATTGACAAATCACAATAGTTAGTATATATAACATATAGACATAGTATGTAAAGAGTGGACACTGGATTACATACAGGCATATGAACAACAATTCTTTGGTGTAATTAGTATGTTTAAAACTGAATTTGCCTTTGATTATTGCCCTGTGGTCCTGGATTAATTCTTTTTGGTTGCTGGTTTTGCGGTCGATAACTATCGGGGGCATGGAAATTTTATTTTTGTTATTTCTAACTATGTCTGCGGTGGGTTTAAGAGTTTTGGATTATTTAGTTTGCATATCTCTTTGTATATTAGAGTGATTTGATGCAGTAGCCTCATCTAGATTTAGTGGTCTAAATTTTGCTCCTTTTTTTCTCTTTTTGCCTCTTTCGTCTTCAGTATCTGTGTCGGAATTGTAGGTTAATATTTAAAATTGATTTTTAGTAATGGTCAAAGTGTTCTTCGACTTTTTTCTGACAAGCCGTTAGAAATTTGAACTGAATTTCTTTGGTTCTTTGATGGGTTCATCGTTATTCTGGGAATTTCCATCATAATTTTCGTTTTCTTGAGCATAGCTTGCATGTTTAGTAGCGGTTCTCAGCTCACACAGGCTGTTCGCAAAATGGGGGGATTATTGTGTCTCTTCTCTTTTATCTTTGTCTACATTCCTCGTCTGAGGTGTGACTATTTGAGTCATATTCAAGGATGTTACATGATACACTTTCATTTTTCTGAACATTTATCTTGATTCTTGGGTCACTATTCAAGCGTACTCTTTATTGCGCCTCTAGAAGGGATAGGAGGGTTATTTATGTCAGTATATTCAACAGTTTGTAAGACTAGGGATGTGGGGACATTCCGAGAAAACATGTTACTCAAATCTCTCCTCATTTGGGCGCTAGTCACACCGCTAGTTGCAAGACTGATCGGTTTTGGGGGTGTGTTCGTACTCAGATCATTGTTTTGAAAGTCCAATAGCTTAGTGATGACATTTTTTGGGAGAGCAAGTGTTTTGTAAGCCGGTTTTTTTGTGGTAGTCTCCGTGATATATGCCGAGTCAAATTTTTCTGAGATTGGGGACTTTTCTCCTGGTTCTTTGGCTTCATTATTAATAATTGTGGTGTCCATCTCACTGTGTATACTATCAAAGCGTTTTATAGAATCGTCTGAGTCTTCAAGAACATTTAACAGTTCCTGTACTGAAAAATTAAGTTCTGACTGTCTTGACTGTCATGGACATATTTTTGTTGTGTACTACTTTACTAACAGTTTGACGGTCATCAAGAGGCTCCCTGTTCCGGGTAGCTGACCCCAGTGTTAGTTAAAGTTAGTTTGCGTGAATCTTTACTCACTTTTCTGTTGATTTTATAATTTTTTAATGATTGTAGAGAATGGATCGCTACGTAGCTCTTCGCATCAGCGACATCTTTGGCGGTAGGAATGACAGTTAGCTGGCATCTATTCTTTGTAAAACCCGTGGGTTTAACTGAAGTTGTGGGGGCCCTTTCGGGCTCGGGCATATACCGATTATTTACACTGGTTTATAGGAGTTTATGAAAAAGTAAAAAGTTTAACAATTTGAATTTTTGACAGGTGTCACTTGTAATCTGTAAACAAGAAACGCAGATTATCGAGCAAATAGTATCTAGCAAAGTTCTAGGTGTACTGAACAATTTATTTAATAGTTGTTACTAAATTGTTGTATCATCTAGAAATGTAGGTCATAAATAAATAAAAAAAAACATTTTAACTTTTATACGCAGCGCCGATATTTTAGTTAAAGAGTTAGTGAAGTTAGTTTTGTGCCTTGTGAAATTTTCAAGTAAAAAAAAAACGATAGTGATTCTATAACTTACTTTGATGACACGATAACTTTAGTCGACTGCAAATTATTCACTACTGCTACAGATTTATCGACCTCTTCATTAACAATCAAACTTTGATTATTTTCAAACCAAGTGGCGATCTTCTTATTTTGTAGTACATCGACAACAATGAGATTAAAATCAACTCTGCTACCTTTGGCGTCAAATTCTAGGGGACCAGTTATACCAACTGATGCATATCTCTACAAAAATTATTTAACATATTTAAGTGGAATATTAAAATTAAAAACTAAGAAAATTTTAAAATTTGAAATAATCCAAACTCAAATGTGATCAGAACATAAAATAAGTCAGTCTTATATAATACGTGCACAACTCATTTGGTTAATATTATAACAGACAATGAATTATTGGGCTTTGAAATTTATTCCTACACGGCAGATTTATTTCTACACGGCGCAACCAATTTAACATACAATCAAAAATTTGCCGCAACTTTGACAAGTTTTTATTTTTTATTTTTTTTTTATCTCCAAACATTATATGGGGCATATCAGGAATTTTAAATATATCCAAATAAAAGCCCCGGTTTTATTTAACATTTTTTTGGTTAACTCTGTAATTTAACATTTCTAAGCCTTGTTCTTTTTTTGGTTTTTTCTTCTATTTTTTTTATTTTATTTAATTTTTTTTTCAACTGATTTTTTTCTTTCTTTATAAACTTTTCTTATTCCTAAAATGTTTATTAGATCATCCAAGACCTAGTACTTACATCTTTAAGTGATAAGGACAATTCCATTCCATTCTTCGACTTTTGAGACCCGTTACAGTGAACAACGTTGGTTAGCAGCAGCGGCAAAAATTTTACAGTGTCATGGACGTACCAGAGGGCATCGTAAAACAGAGCAGTATCAGTCTAAAATAAATACAGACCATTGTGAACGCGTTTAAATGTTTGTGCAAGTTGCAGCTGCGAGCCAAACGCAAACTTTCCATCGCCCGTTATTAGTTCAGGATTCAAGAATATTAAATGTTTACACGATGAAATTAGATCCTGAGAACATTGTAAGACAAACCTTGATAGCCATTTCCGTTTATGGGCGGAAGTTTCGCCGTTCGTGAAAATATCATTCATTTTTTGATGAGATATAATCCGACACTGTTATTAGATTAGCTAATAATATACATTTCAAGTTGAATATTGGGGTTAGTAATTAGAAATTAAACTTTGTAATAACTACTTCTTTGAAAAAAAAAGAAAAATTTATAAAATGCTTTAATAAATTTAAAAATATAGTGATCTTTGAATTTTTCACAAATCAAATATATTTTACTTTGAAGTACAAATGAAATAAAATACTTCTAAATTGTATTTTACATTTCTAATAAATCTTATTTGACTATAATTGATTCTTTTTCGCTTATCCTTTAGATAGTATAACTGGAATATCAGTCGTAGAAAAACTCTTTCACGACTACCACAAAAAATTACTACCGACAGTGGAACAGAATTTAAAAATTTCGATTTAGATGATTTTTGTAAATTACACCATATCCAATTACATATCACTACCGCAAAAAATAGTAATTCAAATTCCCCAGTAGAACGATTTCATCCAAGTCTATTAGAACATTATAGATGTTTACAAGAAGAAAACAAACATTTTACACCAGATAGACTAATTAAAAATTCTGTATTTTGTTATAATAATAGTATACATTCAGTGACAAAGTTCGCACCCTTTGAAATAATAAAAGGTCACATTGATAATTCGGATCCCTTTGATTTAGACGATCACTTAATAATTTCTAATTATGTACAAGATCATAAACAAATTAGTAAACAGATGTATAACAAAATTAAACAACGTAATGAGGAAGTAAAAAAGAATTTAATAAACAAATTAAATGAAAAGAGATCTGAACCAGATAACTATTCTAAACAAAAGTCATGTTTTGTAAAAACAAAATCGAGAAATAAAAAATTACCAAAATTTAAAAAGGCAAATGTCATTGAAGATAAAGGTATTTTATTAAAAACAGATAAAGGTACTTATCATAAAAGTATTGTTAGAAAGCCAAAAAATAATTTAGAAAAATTGTTACAGGATATCGACGAAAATGAAATCCCTTTTGATAACGACGCTGTTCCAAGTACAAGTTCTACAAGTCATTTATGTATACCAAATACATAGTTCATCTTCTGATATACAGATCACTCCGATCGAAAATTTTCTGCTTCCTATTCAGTTAGGAACCGCTAAACTTATATATAACAAACATACGTTTTTACATTATTTAGATTTAGAAGAAGTAGTTAAACAAGTTAATAATTTAGTTAATCATTTTGAAACAATAAAACATAACATAGTATAGTTCATGTTAATGCTAGTAATCCCATATCTTATCATAGCTTATCACAAAATATGTTAACAAGAACAGAATATTTAATAATTACTATTCAGAGAAAGATTAATAATTTAATTCCTCATGTAAGACATAAAAGAGCTCTAATTAATGCAATTGGAAAAATTAACAAATTTAATGGCTATTTGGAAATCTTGATTCTGACGACGAAGAAAGATATAATAATGTTATCAAAACATTGCAAGAAAATCAAAAAAATATTATCAGTGAAACAAATCTTCAAATTTCATTGTACAAAAGACTTGTTGATCATTATAATAAATCAATTACAATCTTAAGTAAAAATCAAGAAAACTTTAAAGTTGATATGGAAAAAATTCAAGCAGCAGAATTAATACACTTGAAAGTTATATTAGTTTTCAAGCCATTATATCACAAATTGATTTAGATTGTAAAATGGCAATTTCTTTTATAGATAATTTAGAAAATGCTATAACCTTTGCAAAATTAAATTCTATAGTTTCCAGCTCAGACATTAACAGTCGCACTGGGATCGGGAGGGTCAGGCAATGACCCCAGCTTAGTTTTTTTAGCATTACGTACTTATTTTTACTTTCTCTTCAAAATCCTTTTAGGACTTTTTTTACGTATTTTTTCAACCCATTGACATACGGTTTGATAAAATTGGTAAAATATTTTACCTTTGCCGGACGTTTTTATAACGTGTAGTACGAGCGACATGCGTGCGCCTCCAATACCGATGTGCTCAGCTTCCGCGACGTTTTACCAGTTTAATTACAGTTGTTGTTCAGTGCAGTGTTGATAAAGATATTTTTTGGATTCTGTTTTATTTATATTTTGATATAAATAGAAGATGTTTGACTGATCCTGAATTGGAAGAAGCTCTTTATGGTGATGAAGATTTTTTGCATAGCGATCTCAAGAAAATCATAGATTCAGATTTGCAACGCTCAGACGAAGAATCCGAGGTCGATCAAGGTGAACAGTCTGGTCATTTTCTTCAAGAAACAGAAAATAAATCATCTAGTAACAACAGTAAATCAATAGCCGGTTTCAAAAAAACACAGAAGTTTCTTTCGGCAATGTGTCAAATATTTGAAAGTGGTTATATTCTATAAGTTTTTGTATTTTTTAGCTTCAAATGCTCAGTTAGAGCAGGATGAATTTCCCAACGAAATTATGGATCAGGAATCAGCCGAAGAAAGTAGTAATACAGAGGAAGATACCGAAGAAAATGGTATTCTATTCTATTCTCAAAAGAGTTCATAGTAGTTTTTATTGTTTTTTTTTTTAGATAATATAGCAAGACGTCGTCCACGACCTAAAGCTATAATAAATCAAACCAATTTTGATATGATTTCTGCATCAGGTGTTACTTGTAAACCTAACCCTATTGCTCGACGAAGACAAATTGCTGCCAATATAATGAACGAAGCCCCAGGTCTAAAAAAGGGAATAAATCCTAAAACGCCACTTGAAGCATTCCGACTCTTTTTTGATGACACCATTGATTTTATTTTACAACATACAAACCAGAAACTCGCCCTTGTAAAAGAAAGTACTTCACAATTTTCTTTCATACAAAAAAATCAACAAGTTTTGAAAAAGACGAAATATTAGGCTACATAGGATTATTGATAACAGCAGGTGCTTATATAAGCAAAACAAAGATCCACTGATAGACTTAGTTAGTAACGAGAATTTGCCAATTTATAAGGCTACGTTTTCACATTACCGTTTCTAACTACTGCAAAAATGTATTAGGTTCGATGATCAAACTACTCGGGGAATTCGAAAATAATATGATAACTTTGCTGCAGCAAGAGATATATGGGAGCGTATCACAAGAAAATTTCCAGACTTTTTGGTACCTTCAGAATCAGTTATAATAGACGAGGAGCTAATAACATTCCATAGCAGATGCAAATTTCGTTTATATATTCCTACATAACCTGGTAAATATGGAATTGAAGCTAATGTGCTCTGTGACTCAGAAAACTACTACTATTTTGCTGCAGAACCATATACAGGAAAAGTAATAAACAAGCCCAAAGATTACAATAGTGGTCCGGAAGTTGTAAAACGTCTTGTAGAATTAGCAAAATTGCAGACCAGTGGTCGCAACATCACAATGGACAGGAAGTTTGCGGCAGTCCCAATAGCAAATTCTTTGTTGGAACAAAATCTTACAGTCGTGGGGACGATATTGAGTAACAGAAAAGATGTTCCACCAGAACTAAGACCTCAATCTTTGAAGGCTGCAAGGCCTGGCACTATTCGCTTTGGTTTTCGGGACTGTGAAACACTTGTAAGTTATGTACCAAAAAAGAATAAGGTCGTCACTGTTCATTCTACGCAACATCATGATATGAAAATTCAGAATGATAAACCAGACATTATATTATATTATAACTCCTCAAAAGCCGGCGTCGATACTCTTGATAAATGTGTAAGAGCATATAGTTGTCGGCGAGGCACAAGAAGATGGCCGATGACAGTCTTTTTCAATTTGATTGATAAAGTTGCCTACAACTCCTACATTCTCTTCATAAAAGCCAACGAGAACTGGGCAAAAGAGAATCCGAAACAAAAATCTGGAAGAAAACTTTTTTTAAAATGTTTAGGCAAGAAATTGTGCCAAATTAACATAAGAAATCGTTCAAAATATAGAGGACTTTAAAATAAATACATAGCTGCTTTGAAAATGTTTGGATTTGAATGTCAACAGGACCAGCCTACGACAAGAGGTGTTGTTCATCGTGAGCCACTCGGACCAGCTACTCGGTCCGCTGTGCAAAAAAATCCCAAAAAAGAAAGGTGTTTTATTTGTCCAAGGTCGGCTGATAGAAAATATATGAAGGCATGATTTAATTGCGAAAAGTATATTTGCCCTAGGCATACGGCCAGCGAACAAATTAATACAATTAGAAAATGTACAAACTGTAATAATGTTTAATAATGTTATTCTATTTAAACACTGTTTTATTAAAATTTTTAATAAAATGAGTCTTCATTATTAAAATTGATTTTAACCAAGACCCTTGACTTTTTGACATTGTTTTACATTAAGCTCCTACTTGAGTTAAAGAAAATCTGGGGTGAGGCGCTAGCCCCCCTGTTCCGAATTCAAGAAAATTTGGGGTCAGTCGCTAACCCCCCTGTTCCATTTTCTCCGAGTACCCAGTTAGGGTCCCAGTGCGACTGTTAAAGATATGATAAAATATTTACATAAAATATATAATGATCAAATTCCGAAATTTACAAATTTATTAACGTATTATCAGTTCTTAGGAACGCCAAGTATCAATTTAAGAGTCCAAGTTAATTTTTGCAATACATTTTCCTATTTTTGAAAGTAATGCCTTTGAATTTTATCATTTATTCCCAATTATCCAAAACCAAAAAATGTATACACCTTTATTTCCCTATTTGGCACGAAAACATCAAGAAACGCAGTTTGAACGATAAGAATGTCCATCCCTTGAAAAAATTTATTAATTTCAACAGAATTTCATCCCCAGAGATAATTGTACTCTCCAATTTCTTGAAGGAAGAACTTTGACAAATTGTCATATTTTAAATGTTAATTTAGAAGAATCAGTATTTTAACAAATCGCAGTAGATGAAGTCCTAATAATCCCGTCAAAATCGGAACAAATTCTTGCAAAATGTAACAATAACCAGTATATAGACATAAGATCACCTGTACTAATCAAGATACCAAAATCTTGTGAAATTTGGGCCAACGAAAGAACATACATCAACAATATTCAACTGAGCAGAGGAAAGCCATTTATTTTACCGAAGATCGACATGAAGAAAATCCAAACTTCAAAGTCTTATCAAACTTCCAATATAACTAAATTAGATTTTAATGATTTATATGAAATTAATCAAATTTCTAAACAATTAAAGCCAATTAAAGAAATTCAAAATAATTTTAATTATTCAAGCACTTTTGGAACAATTTTTGTAATTTTTATTTGCATAATTATTTTAATATTAATTAAATACAGAAGACAACTTTTAAGAAGATTTAGAAGATAGTAGAAAGAAAACGAAGAAATTGAATTACAGAAGATGTTTTGAAAAATAGCTCCATATTTTTCAAAACTTAAGGAGGGAGGAGTTATATATTGAGAACATAATAGACTCTTTTATATATTATCTTTGATTAATAATCAGTTTTACTTTATAAATAGGAGTAGAACCTTATTATTGTTGTTATTTTTCTATAGTTATTTGTTATTTGAAGCCGTTAATTGAAGTAGCTTTAGTACAGATATCCATTTAAGTGTATTTTATACTTAATAAAATTTTTAAAAATAAAAGTTCTATTTTAGAATTTATAACTGGCGCAGTCAGTAGGATACACGCGAGTCGTGAAAAAGTTTAATCGAGTTCGCTGTTGCCGGGCCGAATACTAACTTATGATAGAATAAAGTGACTAAGGAAAAATTGACTTCGTTACACTGTCATACCCTGCTTAACCTTAATTAGCGTTATGAAATTGAAAAAATAATTTTAATAGAAAAAGCAGTTTTAAAATATAAACAATTACCTTCAGTTTTCTGTAATGAATTAGTTCAGCCAGGCCTATTTTCCTTATGGTTTCTTTTAGAGAATTATCATGATCATCGAAGAGCCTTATGGTGGTAATATTAGCTGTAGTATTTAAGTCAGAATAATCAAGTGTGAGAGCATCCTGAAATTATAGAAAAAAATAGATAAAAATTATTAGGAACATTATTTTAAGTGATTAAAAAAATATTTATTAGGATACAATTAATAAATAGTATGTTATTTTTTATTTAAATTACACAAAAGTATTTTATTGATAGTAATATATTGTTTTCTCTGTGTATGTACGTGCATTTTGTTAGTATTTAAATCTTGTTTACAATGAATATTTAATAACTTACCATATCGATTAGAAAATAGTTATTATAGACATTCAAAAGATTGGCTTCTTTGGCTTGACGTAGTAGTGGCTTAATATGTTCAGTTTTACAGTCCAAAATAATATTTGTTTGTGTAGATCTTTCAACTTTTGCAAATAATTCTCTAAAAATTAAATCAGTAGTTAATAAAAAGTATACCACCTAAGTTGGAATCCTATGAAAAACTTTTTTATTATTACTTTTAGGAAAAAAAGGAATTCCTCATAAAAAGTTCTACATTATCTAAAACCTAGAATACAGTCATCAAATATCAAATTTTTTCAGTGGTATACGAGGTTTGTCAAAAAAAAATGAGTTTTACTCAAGAGTAAAATACCTTTATTCTTTATACCACTATATCTGATGGTTGTATTTTAGGTTTGCTTGACATTTTATAAAGAATAACGTTTTCCCAATATTAATAATAAAAAAAATTCTAATATGCCACCAATTTACATAGACAGTTGGTGGCATAGGAAAGCTTTTTTATTACTAATTTTAGGAAAAAAAGTATTTCTTTTCACCTTTGGGGTCCGAAGATGGTCTTGATAATTCGTAAAAGGATTATTGAGATTTGTTTCCGAATTTTCAAGTTATAACTTTTTTCATATATAATATCGCGTATTTCATTTAAAAAACTAATAATGACATCACAGTTCGGTGAAATAGAACAAGAAAATTTCATAACCACTAAGTAGTTGACGTGTTTTTGCGTTTTTACCAAAATGTAATTACTTATAGAGGTTTTATGAATTTTTTGCGTTCCTTTTATGACACACTGCTAGGTACTTTGGCAATTTTATTTTATTTATCTATCCAGGGGCGTATATACGAAAGGGTGATGGAAGTAGATATCCCCTAAGAATTTTGAAACCTAATTTTGTATAGCAAACATCTGGGATAGTACGTAACCCACTTTAAAGGTAACTCTCCGTTTGAGATTTGAACGCGTTTGCAAGGCTTTGGGATATAAATTCTCACCTTTTTATTTAACAAAATTAAATATTAATTTTTTATCAATTGTTAAGAAAACCTTAATATATGCTTCTGTAGAATTATATTTTTTAAATTAATTTTTACTTTCCTATCTGTATACAGATATAAGGAAAGTATAGGAATCATGATTTTTTTCGACCTCGAGTTTTCGACGGATTTTTACGTTTTGAGGTCCCCTGAATCCGTTTTGACTATTTTCGCGATGATGTCTGTGTGTGTGTGTTTGTAGGTCGCATAACTCATGAACCAATACACAGAAAAACACCAAATTTTAAACTTAAGCTTTATTCCAGCGTCTTATGAACTGATTAGGTCATTTTTATATTTTATGGAATATATCTGTTATTTACGTTTGGAGAAGAAAATTCTTTAAATAAAAGTTACTTCTAATATAATTTTCTATAATTTTTGCTCTATACAAAATTTTTCTAAAATGGTCCGTATTCGAGAAATTTGACAAAATATAAAAAAAATATTTTTTTATAAATGTTGTTCAACTAAAAGTTGTTTGTAATATATTTCTCTATAATTTTTATTTTATACATAATTTCTCTAAAATGGACCGTATTCGAGATATTTGAGAAAATGTGTAAATTTCGAATTTTGAAGAAAACTCAAAAACGGATAAAGAAAAAAACATTAAATTTTAAACTTAAGGTTTATTTCGGCCTGACGTGAAATGATTAAATTTTGGACAAAGTCGGAACATCTAGGGGGTACTTTATGGGAGGCCGTTTTTATATTTTATGGAATATATCTGTTATTTATGTTTGGAGAAGAAAATTGTTCAAATAAAAGTTACTTCTAATATTATTATCTATAATTTTTATTTTATGTCAAAATTTCCTGAAATAGTCCGTATCCGAGAAAGACAAAATGTGCAAAATTCTGATTTTTATGAAAATTGTTAAACTAAAAGTTTTTGCGATATCGATCTCTATAATTTTTGTTTATACATGATTTTTCTAAAATGGACCGTAATGAAAAAATTGTAGGAAATTTAAATTTTTCAGTATTTTCGTTTTCCATGAATATCTATAGAAAAATGTTTCGAGGTAGATGTATGTGGACAATGTATATATTTAGTTTATCCTTTAAACATTTATAGAGATGCTGCAATAGGTTGTACAAAATAATCGGAAAAAGCCTATAATAACTAGATAGGAAAGTCATGTGTTGGACACATCAGATTTTTTAAAAAAGTTAATAAATCTCAAACCTAGTCCACAGTTTGGGCACTTGCTACAAATTAAAAAAAAATATTTTCCAAATTATAATTTTGTAGAAGCATAAATTAACGCTTTCTTAATCCAAAGATAAAAAAAAAATAATTTTTTATTTAAATTTGTGTGATCGTTTATATCCTAACCCTCTGCAAGTGCCATTTTCATGCAAAATATGATATCGGGACGTGGCGACACCATTCAAAACGGAGGTTCTTCAACTATTTATGGGCGGAGAATAAGTTGGACGTATTCAAGATTATAAGGACAAAAATGAAATGAAAACAAAAAATTATATTTTTAAATAGATAGGTACAATGAGTAGGTATATTTTATTATAATAAAATTATTACTTCTTTGTTTTTGTATGATTATTTTAGTGAAATAGAATAAAACTATTTAAATGAGATCTATATTTAACAGAACTAAAATTTTAAAATATTTTTTAATATACAGAATGGGTGTCTCAAAAGAATTATAAAAAACTTATTTATTTTTAAATAAAATGTCTTAGACGCCGTTTCATATAGGTACTACTTATTTACATAATACCTATAGGGCCTGATTTGGTTCTGCGACTTTTGTACTAAATTTTGCTTTACTAAAAACCAAAACGCACATTTGCATCCGACTTAAATATCTCTCTGGCTGTCGTAACGTGCGGTTGTGTTTGTTTTGTTTTGCATTTTCGCAGTCTGACTATTACTCAACATGTGTGTTTGTTTTTTGTTTTGGTTTGGTTTTTAATATTGTTATTAATTTGCCGTAAGTAACCTTCTTAGTAAAGTATTCGCAGTGACCTTGATCTAGAAATGGCTGTGTATAAGTGTGACAACTGTCTTAAGGAATTTTCTGAAAAAGACAAATATAATAAACTTCGCTGCAATGGTGATTGTCGACGTTCTTTTTGTATGAACTGTACTGGCCTGGATAAAGCTACTACAAAAATCTTAATATTACAGAAATTTATTCACATACGATTCTTCTGTACCCTCTGTGACTCTCCAAATTTAAGATACCTTAATGATAAAATTTCTAATATATCAAAGAACCAGTACCCCATTAGATTTTTGACTCACTTGCTAATCGTATGAATCAACTAACAAATAGCGTACCAACTATTTAAGAGATGTACGATATTTTATTAAAAAACGAAAACAGATGGAGTCTTTTGGAAAAGAAAATCGACGAAATTCATAAAATCTCAGAAGTATTTACCATATTTAAGCCAGATCTATTGCAGAAATCATTAAGGGAAATGGAACAGAATATATTTAATATTTCTTCAATCTTCTTAAATAATACCGAAGAGGCAATAAAAATAAATGTATAGAACACTTCAGCCCCAGAAATTAAAATGGGGATCGAAAGCTTGGAAAAAAAACTAACAAATGTTTCAAGCCTAGTTCAGGAGTTAAACTCCAAAATTGTGTCAAATAAACAAAATAATCAACCTACGAAAAGACAATCTATCTACACCACATCGTCTTCTACGCAAACCATAACGACTCCTGAAGCCATAACGACTCCTGAAGCGTCCAATACCTTAGAAGATTCTAAAGCTCCAGTCTGTAGTCTTAATCAAAAGTGGCATTACGTAGTAGTTAGCAATCTTCCTTCAGGCTCTACTCTAAATCACGTTGTGCATTACATCAAGGAAAAATTAGGATCTAGTGAGTTTATTCGTTGCTACCCCTTGATCAATGAGAATAATGAATCTAAGGAAACAACATTTAAAATAGGGCTGCAGTCAAGAAATTCCGCACAAAAACTATTAAACAACAATATCTGGCCGGCTGCAGTCTCAGTTCAATGGTCAGTCGAATCCTCCGCTCTCCCAAAGGCTTCGACTTTCCCTAAGACATCGACTACCCCTAAGGCATCGACTCTCCCGATGACATCTACTTCCCCAAAGGCTTCGACTACTCCAAAGGCTCCGACTCCTCCAAAGGCTTCGACTACTCCAAAGGCTTTGACTCCTCCAAAGGCTTCGACTCCCCCTAAGACTTTGACTCCAACGTACACTCCGCAGCAGAAACAGAATAATCACAAAACCCTTGCTGATTTGGATTATTCTTTAAGTAAAAGTATATGCCCAAATCAACCTGAAGTATTGACCATCTCTTCCGACAAACATGCTATCTCAGCTTGTAAATCCAACAACTTTTCCTATGGTAAGTCCTTACAGATCATAGCAGAATCACAAGACAACACAAATAACTCGCTGGACCCGTTGACTCCTCCTAGAGTCCGACTAACAAAAAAATCGTGTATCGGCAATGGTCGTTATTTGATGGCTAGACTAAGAGAACCGGCTATTTTATCGTCCCTCAAGCTCTTCCTCGCCTATCTTCATGACCAACCATCATCTGTCTGTCATGAGGGCTACACAAACACAAGTGTCAAAGTGTTTCTAGCCTCTGAGGGACTGCCTGTTGATCCTGGAGCTTTACGGACCATTTATTATGATTATCATGATCTATATGGTATTGGCTCAGCTGGAGTGGATAACGATCTCTCTACCTACAGAGCATATATATCCGCGGAACGAAGAATACACCTGCAGAAGCAAAGGGAGTACAATCATCGTTATTTTACTGCCGATTCACCTAGGAAAATTTTTTAATTAATACGACGTGTCCTGGGGAACTAGAATCCCCAACTAGTCTTACTGGCTATGCCGACAGTAAATTAAGAATGGTTCTAATTAATATTCGATCAATACGGAATAAGACTGATGAATTGTATTTGTTTTTGGAAGAGTTAGGGTTTCCCCAAATAGTTGCTATTACAGAACACTGGTTACAAGTTGGTGAACCAGTTTTTGTCGAAAAATATACTATCGTCAGCAGATATGATAGAAGTAATACAGACCATGGTGGAACTCTAATTTTATCTTTAGACAAGGACTTTTCTGCTGTATCTAAATACGACTTTCTACAAGCTGAAAATTTCTTCGAATTTTCCATTGTAAACAACAAAAACATTGATTTGTTTATTATTTGTATTTAAAGAACACCTAAATCAAATGTTCACCTCTTTCTAGAGAATCTTCTTAATCTACTTGACGCATTGCCTATAAAAAAGTAAGAAAATTTTATGCGGCGATTTTAATATTGACTTTGCTAATGTATGTGCTACTCAAAAGTCTTTGATCAATATTTTTGAATCACTCAGTCTCACTATGCACGTAAATTCTCCAACTAGAATCACAGAAACAACATCTACAATTATAGATTACGTAGTCTCTGATTTTAAACCCATTGATGTAGAGCACCAAGTAATTAGTTCAGATCTCTCAGACCACGAAGCAGTATTTGCCAAATTTTTGATACCCCGTACAGCTCCAAAAAAAGTCCGTCAGCTAGGTAGAATTTTCTCTAAGCATAATTTCAAAAATTTCTATAATTTATGTCTAACTACTGATTGGAATGGTCTTTCTGAAGATATTGACTCTAAATTTTTAGACTTCTTAAATAAAATAATTATGTGTTTCAATACAGCTTTCCCCCTTCGCCCCATTAAAACTAAATGTTATAAATCTTGGACAACTAAAGGAATAAGAACATCATCTAAAAATATGAGGTCACTCATGTATCTTAAAAAGTACACAGATAATCCCCTAATATTAAACTATATCAACAACTACAGAATATTGTATCGGAAAATCACCAAATCTGCTAAGAAAAACTATTACAAAAATCGCATCGCAAGAGCTAAAAACTCCTCCAAAGAAACCTGGTCTATAATAAATGACTTAAGGAATAAAACCCGTTCTTCAAACAGTGTAAATCCTAGCCCAGATGAACTAAACAATTATTTCGTAAATGTAAGTAAAAATATCAAATCTAACATAGCTCCGAGTCAGGATGCTCTCTCCTTCCTCCTACCTACTAAAAGAATCACTGAAAGTTTCTTCCTAAGACCAGTAGACAAGCATGAACTAGTGCAAACCATAAACAACATCCAAAATAAATTTTCCTGTGGAATTGATGGCCTGCCCACCAAAATATTTCTAAATATACCGGATGTAGTAATCAACATTTTAACTTCACTAATTAATGAATCCTTTGAAATTGGTCTCTTTCCTAACTGTCTAAAAACAGCTATATTAATCCCACTTCATAAAGGTGGCGACAAAACCAAAACCTGTAACTATAGACCTATCGCGTTATTGCCTACCTTATCGAAGATAGTAGAACGGCTAATGAAAAACCGTCTTTTGCCCTTTCTTTTCAAGCATAACATCCTCACAGCTCATCAGTATGGCTTTCTACCTAAAAAATGCACTAGCGACGCAATGTTTTCCGTTCTTAATGAAATATACACATCACTTAATGATAAACTTTTCACCGCTTCAGTATTTTGTGACTTCGCAAAGGCCTTCGATTGTGTAAATCATGATATTTTAATTAATAAGTTACAAATTTATGGCATACGGGGTTCTCCTTTACAATGGTTTAAAACTTACCTAGAAAATAGAAATCAACAGGTGCGGGCGAATGGTGAGGATTCTACAAATCTAGCAATAAGCAGTGGAGTACCTCAAGGATCAGTATTAGGTCCAATTTTGTTTTTATTGTTCATCAACGACATCACAGACTTAAGAATAAGTGGTAGAATTACTTTATTTGCTGATGACACCAGTGTAACCTGGAATAATTCTAACATGCAGACATTACAATCTATCATAAGTGAAGATCTAGTGACTATTAAGTCCTGGTCTGATTCGAGTGGACTTTGTTTCAACACCAGTAAAACTGTAGCATTGTCTTACAAAGGTACTTTACAACCTATAACTTTAAACAATAATCTGATCCAAACGGTGACTACAATCAAGTTTTTAGGTCTTTATATAGACGATTCTCTAAAATGGTCTGCTCATATAGATACCTTAGCAAAAAAATTATCCTCCGCATGTTTTGCCATTAAATCGGTTTCTAAAGAGCTGACTTCTTCTACTGCATTAATAACCTACTTTTCCTTATTCGAATCTCACCTTCGCTATGGTTTACCTTTCTGGGGTTCTTGTAGCTTATACCTTTTCATATCTATTTTTAAACTGCAAAAAAGAGCAATCCGCTATGTATTTGGTTTAAGTAGTAGGACACATTGCGAAAATTACTTCAAAAATTTCAAAATTCTAACCCTTCCTGCTCTATTTATTTTCGAATCCGTGTGCTTAGTTCGCAAGCACATTCAAAATTTATCCGAAAGACCGACTCATAGATATCCCACAAGAAATTTAGAGACTGATGTTTATTTAACAATGCCCACTTCTGACCTATTAAAACATTCCATTACCTACAATGCCAAAAAATTGTATAATAACCTTCCGATGCAATTAAAATCTATAAATACATACGATAAGTTCCGAAGACGGGCTAAAGCTTTTCTTCTAGAAAGACCATATTATACAGTAACAGAATTTTATAACGTACCTTAGACATTTGAGTTCCACATACAATGGTATTAATTAAATATTAAAGTTTAAATTTAAATTTAAAAATTAAATTAGAATAATTATAATGACGGATATTGCATATCCATTGCAATTGTTATTCCTATTTTGTCTGTTTGTTTCTGTTTGTTTTTTCTGCTGTTTAGTTATTTTTATAATATGTTTAGTATTTAAGTTACACGCTTTGTCTATAAAACTTTTGTACATTTTTTTACGACAATAAAGCATATCTCTCTCTCTCAAAGAAACATCCTACAGACATCGAGCCATCAAGCGCGCGAATTTGCCAAATTGGATTAAGAGGTACCTCATCGCGTCTTATTTAGCAGATTTGAAATCTGGGTTATGAGCTCTTAAAATGTGCATTTCTTGATATAATTATATCATTTTATGATGTGTTGTTATAGTCCAATCATATTTAAAATACTCACGAATAGTCTGGTCCAGGTCCTAGTTTTTCAAATGCTATTTTATTCCTCTTATCCTTCTCGTTATATTTCTGAAAATTCAATACTTCTTTTAATTTCAACAATGTGTCATCCTTTTCGTAAATCACAACAAAACTCTTCCATCCAAAGCTTCTGACTATCTCTCCTAGAGAGTGCGCATACATGTTAGTTTCCGGAAAGAAATTCATGAAGAAACCTTTGTCCTTATCGGCACGTGGTCGCCATGAATAGGAAATGTACGGAACTTCAAATTCCAAACAAATTGATTCTAAAATCGTTGTGGCTGGTGTGTATCTTGGACCGAAGATGGCGAGGACGCCAGTGCTTAATACCTCGCATACTGAAAATATATAACAATAAATTAATGTTGTGTCAAAAAGTTGGATATCTAAAATAATGATTGACCTGTAAACACTAGGTATTTCTTTTTATAAATCTAATAATATTAAAAATTTAAAAAAGGACATAAGTAAGCATCATAGTCAATTTTTAACCTATCTTTTCAAAAAGATTCTGCATGTATACTAAATATAGTCGTGAGATAGTGCATTAAAGAGGGAATGTACACAAACTCAACCAAAACTTTTGCAATTGCATTAACATGAAAAAAGAACCTACAAGAAATGAAGATGCTTTACATGTTAAAACCTCATCTAAATTAGCAGAATCAGGTTAATAACTTGGAATTAACAGAAAATCATAGAGCATTTTCATGGGGTGGATGACAGGAAACACAAGAGGTCTTAAACAACCAATTATGATGCACTAGCTATATAATAAAGTGGATGTAATAGTTGTAATCTACTCATTAGACATATGGTGACATAACGCTAAAAGCATAACAGCTGGCAGAAAAATTTGATTAATTTGATTAATCTTAAAGACTGGCTTGTCTCATATTAACAGCAGACGGGTTATGAAAGGTTTGATTTATACTTAGATAAAAGAGACCAGAGATATAACATACACCGGTGTTTAACCTGCGCAAATGTTGTCAATTTCTAAAGAAGGTTAACGGAGTGGGGGAACTGGGCGGCGACACGCGGCGACCCTAACTCTGTGGCAGGGACCGGACTTTGTTTATTAGCATCATAATGAACTATTAGATTTATTTAAAGGTGTTTAATCGAATTTTGTATTAATGAAATAAAATTACCGTGATTTTTTTAATATCAAACAGATGCCACGACATTTTATGTAAAGAGAAGACCTTTTATAGAATATTTCGTTAGCGTTTATTTACTACGGACTTTTCTGCAAGAGATTATAGTAAAATGTTAAAATAGAATATATTGTTAATAGAGCAAAAAATATTACTCATTGTCTACAAGTATTACAAGAATAGCATGTGCGCAGGCAAATACTGCAAATCTAACCTTATGAGTTGAACATTATATTCTTTTTACGGCTATTACATAATAATAAAAATTAGTAAAAATGAGAAAATGCTGTTTTGTATTATAACCTCAGAAAAAGGTATATTAAGGCTTCTTTCTTTAGGAATATTAATTAATATAAAGGATGAGTCACATAAAACTCTAAAAATGCATGTCTAAAACCAGATAACATTTTAAAATTTAAATCTATTAAAAGTCATTTGGTCGCTAGGGATGAGTGATTATCGAAATAAATGATCGATCATTGAAAATAATCGATTATTTTCGATCAATCGATTATTTTCAAACAATATATTTTTTTGTCATTTCCTTTAAAATCGACTACTTGATTATCTTTGAAAAATCAAAAATAATCGATTAATTAAAAAGCCTATTGACCGATAAATAAGTGTTTACAAAATATAATAAAAAAAGAATGATCGTTTATTTTAAATAATCGTTTATTTTAAATAATCGATTATTTTCAAATAAACCATTTTTTTTTCGTCCGTGGAAACAGATTATTCGATAATCTTTAAAAAATCGAAAATAATCGATTAATCAAAAATATTCGATTAATTAAAAAGTCAATTAACTGATAAATCAATTTTCAAAAAAAAAGAGAATTATCGAATATTTTAAATAATCGATTATTTTTCATCGATCGATTATTATCAATAATCTATTTTATTGCATATCCTTTAAAATCGATAATTCGATTATCTTTGAAATACCGAAAATAATCGATAATTCCAAAATAATCGCCTAATCAAAAATAACCAATTAATTATAAGCCGATTCTATGATAAATCGATTTTAATCAATAATCTATTTTATTCCAAAATAATCGAATAATCGAAAATAACCAGTTAATTAAGAAGCCGATTCTATGATAAATCGATTTTCTAAAAAATAAAACGAATTATCGATTATTTTCTAATAATCCTTTTTTTAATATTTATTTTAAAATTGATTATTCAATTATCGAAAATAATCGATTATTAAAAAGCTGATTACCCAATAAATCGATAATTTTAAAAAAATAACTAAAATATCGGTTATATAAAATAACCGATTATATTCAATCGATTATTTTCATATAATCAAATAATAAAAAAACCTATTAAACGAAAATCGATTATTTTGAATAAATCTACTTTTTCTTGTATTTCCTTTAAAATCGATTATTACATTATTTTAAAAAAACAAAAATAATTTATTAAAAACAGCGGATAAATCGATTTTCATAAAAAAATATCAGAATTATCGATAAATCGATTATTTTTGTAACCCCTATTGGTCCCTTGCCTTTATCCGAGCATTTAGCTCCAAAATTTAGAGATTCGAATTTTTTGATCCCGTTATCTTTGAAACCGCATTCGATTGTATAATAAATAATAAATATTGCTAAATTTTGGATTTTTTTAGTAAACGAAAGTTTTGTTCGAGTTGTTTAGGGGTTTGTAATGTGACATTTTATTAATGTGACCAACTCCCGTAACTTTAGTATTTTTTTTTGCTTATACTAGATCATATGGTGCGTTTTATTTTGTATTAAGACTGAAGATTCAAATGTTACTTTTCGATTTGTACCGCAAATGAGATGAACCTTGAAATTTTAAATAGGTCATCCTGTATTTCATCTAATATTCTTATAAAAATACCTTATAAAAATAAAATTTAGCTAGCAACTATGATTCTTTACTTCTTATTTATCTACCAAAAAGGGCTAAAAACCACCTTTAGAAAACATTCTTATAAAACTACTTTTTAAATACAAAATTTCGTTACCAAACAATGCCCATTTACTTATTATTTAAATTAAATGTTCAAAATTTTACCTTTTTGTAAATTTATGTAAGTAATATGAAATCTGATTTCTGATGCTTAATATTTATTGAAACCCCTTAATGCGGATCTGAAGTATTCAGCCCAGAGAATCATGGCGCTTTATGTCAAAACGTTAAATAAATAAATATTTACCACTGAAAACGAATATATTCATAACATTAGTACTTGTATTATAAGTACATACAATTTTTGAAGATACATCGTGGCATTTTGAACTTGAAATTGAATAACTAGAACACTTTAAATTGCTAAAATACCAACAAATAAATCAAAAAACAGCTGTCAATGGTGATTAAACTCAGGTGAAGGTGATCGATGAATGGAAAAATTGGAGCAATTCGGGTGGCGTCGTGCAAACAATGATTTTCAATTGGTGGGTTACTTTGGTTTAAAATAGACAACATGCGCAGTGTGCAATGTTACATCTTCGGTCTCTTTAATCTAAGGATTTATACATATGACGCATTAATTAGGAAGTCCTACTAGATCGTAATAAGTGTATCTACAACTTGTTTCATTTAAAGAAAAATTAGTCGTAAAGTAGTACGTTTAAAACAAACTCAAAAAATAAGAGATACAGATTTACGTCTTAGCAGAAAGAGGTAGCATAATCTGTGAATTTTTAATTTATCATGGGAAAACTACAGAAATCAAACTGCCGTTAATTAATCGCGTTGTCGATCAAAATTATTGCCTGCCAACTGTTTTAGTTTATAAAATCTCCAATACTTTGCATCTAAGTCAATATTTTTGCAGCCATGTACAATTAGAATAAATTGCTTCTATATTAACCACATTGAAACACAAATAACCTGCAACCCAAAGCTTAATTGGTAGTTTGGTAAGTAAGAAAATGGTAAATCTAGTTCTGTTGCTGCTCTAAAAGATACTAAAAATAAATTAATCACCAATGGTCCAGCAAAATTTGAGACCTTTTCGAAGTACATTAGTTCTGTTTTAACAAACACATTAATAATACTACTACTTCAACTAATTATAATATGCTGCATTTATAAGGTATGTCAATTTAACGATAGCCTTCAGTGGCAATTTCTTTAAAATGTCTTTATTCCTAAGGTCATATCCTGAGGCTTTCTGTGAATTTATGTTTGTTTGAATTTCTTTAGTAACTTTATTGGAAGTAACTATCCCAATTTTAAGTTGTTACATAATATGAATCGTCTCGTTATGAGTGTCTTGATTTGTATGTAATTGAAACGTCTTTTATAGGTCAGCTTCTTGTTGATTATCCTTGCCCATTTATTATTTGATATTCTGATAGAAGGACAGTGTTTACACGAATTGTTAATCTTTTTAGTTGCCTTCGAGAGTGAACAACCAGTTTCTTAATCATCTCTTAAACCTACTAGGTATCTGCTAAAGGATTTATCTTCGGTTCTTGTAAATTACATCCGTCTAGTAATAAACAAAATTATTTAAATCCTATAACCCAGGAATAATCAATGTAAATGATAAAATTATGCATAGATATATTTCGACAAAAAGCAAAAATAAAAAAAAATTCTTTAATTAAATATTTGATTTTTTTCCTCCTATTCTAAGCTCTGTAATTGTTTCCCTGTTAAGTTTACGTAAAATGCATAGACACCTGTTTGGTCCCAAACTCTTTAGTCCCAAAATTGTTTAATAATTAGTTTTAGTTGTTATTTATTTTATTCCCTAATAGACTTCTCTGTTAACTAGGATACACTTTCTTTTTAAAACATAAAAAACATAGTAGGAAACAAATGTCACAAAAAAGTGATTAAAAAAAATCACGTCGAATAAAAGTAATTTCACGCATTCAATTGCATTTTTAATCAATTTAATTAAAATATTAAGTTCTATTGATTTGTATATTTATGTTTATATTTTTGAAAGAAATCTTGGTCCTTCGTTTTTTTATAAAGAAATGCCTAACTCTACTTGTGCTACAGTGTTCGAGAAAAGGCGAGTGTCATCTGTTAAAAAACCAATTTTGTAAAGAATTTAATTTCCTACAAGGATACGAAAACAAAAATTGATTTAAAAATAAAACCAAATCTTTTTTTAACTATATTTTGGTGAAGATTACTAGTCCAAAAACACCAACTGGGGTTCAAGATTAACCACAATCAAAGGAAAAGAATTGTATATACCAATTTTTTTAAAAACCCACCTATTGACCCACCGACCCAAATAACATTCCAGAAATTTTGGATTTCTTTATTCTGAGGAAAATTTCACCAAACTATATATGAGTAGAAGAAAACTTTGATATGGACTCAGACCATTCTGCAATAATCCTTACTTTAAATGATAATGTTATTCAAAGAGAAACAAAACTGACCCTGGCAAATAGGAAAACTAATTGGGAAGGTTTTCAAGAGGACTTAGTAAATATTATTCAACTGACCATAATACTAAAAACGAAAAATTACCTAGAAAAAGAAATGGAAAGGTTTATAGTTGAAATCCAGCAAGCTAAATGGAGAAACACACTAAAAGTAAGAAGATTAACAACTGTAAAAAAACTATTCTGTCGAGATAAGATAACTTGTAGCCGAAAAAAGAAAACAAAAAGTGAAATGACAGATGACTAGATCACCAGAAGATAAAAATATATTAAATAGGGCTACCCAAAGACTGAGAAGAGAAATCAAAACTCATAAAGAAGAATCCTTAAACAGATACCTAGTAGGGCTAACTGATGATAAAGAAACTGATTATTCGCTCTGAAAGGTAACACAAATGATTAAAAATTCGTGTAAACACTCTCCTCTTATCAGAATAGCAGATAACAAATGAGCAAGAGACAATGAACAGAAAGCTGATATTTTCGCTGACTGCCTACAAAAGACGTTGCAATTAGATGAAAATCCAGACACTCCTAATGAGACGATCCATAATATAGAACAACTTGAAATTAGGCTAGTTACTCCCAATGAAGTTACGAAAGAAATTCAGACAAATATCAACTCACAGAAAGCCTAAGGATATGACCTTATTACTGGAGAAATATTAAAGAAACTAACACGAAAGGTTATCGTTAAATTGACATACCTCATAAATGCAGCATTTCGCCTTAAATATATACATGATGCGTGGAAAATGACTGAAGTTATCCTAATTCCCAATCCAGGAAAACTTCCGAATTAAGTGTCATCATATAAAACTATTTCATTGTTAACGATAATATCTAAGTTATTTGGAAAAGTACTACTAAAACGGCTAAAACCGATAATTGAAAAAAAAATCTGATCCCTTCGCACCAATTTGGTTTTAGAAACAAACACTCGACAATAGATCAAGTACACAGGATAACCGATATCATCGAAAAAACTTACGAAGAAAAATATATATGCTCAGCTATATTTCTTGACGTAGCCCAAGAATTTGACAAGGTTTGGCACGCTGGCCTGATATAGACACTAGAAAAAATGCTCCCTAGATAATAGGTCGACATTCTTCAATCACATATAACGGGAAAAATGTTTAGAGTAAAGCAAGACGAGGCATACTTCGAAATGAAAGAAATTAAAGCAGGTATCTCTCAAGAAAGTGTGCTAGGACCGGTTCTTTACTTATTATAAACCAGCGATATCAATCAACAACAATGTGTTAAAATAGCAACATTTTGGGATGGCATTGCAATATGGCAGTTGGCGGAACTAATATAGAGACCTGTAATAGAATCAATCGATGGACAAAAAAGTGGAAAATAAAAATAATTTCAAACTAAATCACTGCATGTTTATTTTTCTCTTCGACCAAATGAACAAAAACAAATAATAATATACAATGACGTTATTGCGCATCACGATTCTACCAAATACCTAGGAATGAAACTAGATGTAAGTTTTAAATGAGAAGAGTACATAAAAAAACCGTAAAGAACTTGAACTTAAATTTTAAAAAATGTATTGGCTCTTAGGAAGTTTAACGTTGTTTTAACGTTATTTTATTCTACAACTACACATTTAATTAATTGAATATTTTCAATGTAACGGGCCCTTAACGTAAAGTGTAGTCTGTCCTTAACGCAGCGTTCAGCGTATAAAGAGACAGTCAGCGGTCAAGAGTACGATCAGAGTAGACTAAAAACACGAATCGCCGGTTTCCTTCAAGAAAAAAATGTAATTAGGCCTAAGTGTCAGTGTACAATAAATTACTGATTTATAAACAAATCCTAAATCCAATCTGGATTTATGCCATACAGCTATGGAGATGTGCCAGCAAGAGTAATATCAACAAGATATAAGTTTTCCAAAATAAAGTTTTAAGATGCATTGTTGATGCACCTTGGTTCTATCGAAACTATTATCTTCATAGAGACTTGAAGAAACCAAAAATCGGAAAAAAAAATTAAAAGGTTTGCTGCGAAACATAAGGGTCGACTCCACTCCCACGTCAATGAAGAAGCACTGCAATTACTGGACAACTCTACACTCAACAGAAGGCTCAAAATGTAGAAGCCATTTCAGCTAGTGCAGATAACGTTAATGTTAACTTGTGATGCTTTCCTATAAAAATGATTAAGAAAGCCCAATGGGGACTTCTTAGATCAGTAAGTAGTTTATAAAATTTTTAGATTAAAATTGTAGGTTTTTCAGTAATGACTAGTAACAATGCCCTAACAAAAATTCAATTCAATTTTCAATTTCAATTTCAATTCAATTTATTTATGACAGGATTAATTATAGTAATAACATGATTAATTACAACAATAAACAAATTATAAATTAATCATAGGTAAATAAGTTAGCACCTAGGTGTGGGCACCTGTATGTGCTAGACAGACTAAAAAACTAATACATAAAGATTAAAAAACTAAAATATAAAGTTAATGTATTTTTATATAAATGTTAAATGTAATAAGGCAGCAATGTTATATTATATAATATGTAATAATGTTATAATCTTGTAATCTACAGGGTTCCAACATATTACAGTGAGATGTGTGTTATTCTAAAAAGAATCTATACAATTTTGAGTAGTTTTGGTAGATGAAGGATTTGCACGCTTTCTTAAATAAATGTTGTTTGTTAATTAATTTGATCTCAGGAGGTAAAGCATTGTAACACTTTGGTCCTAAGTAATTTATACAATTTTTGAAAGATTCACTATTAGGCATAGATATTTTAATATTCAAGTTACTAAAAGTTCTGGTTTTGTGTTGATGACCCAGAGGTTTTTTTAGTACCTCATGTTTTTGTATGTAACAGCATATTGTGTTCATGTATAAACTTCTAACATTAGGTATTGTTTCATTATATAGTAGAATAGTAGGATATAATCGCTGTTTGTTGAAGATAATTTTCAGTATTTTATTTTGTATGACATTTAGTGGTCTAAGGGTTGTTTCATATAGGCCTCCCCATACTAGTATACCATCACGTAGAATAGATTCTACCAAGCTAAAATATAGGCTTATTAAGAGATTTTGGTTAAGAAATTGTTTTAAAAGATAAAATAAAATACAGTTTAAATGGGAAAGAGGACCCCCCGATGCGCCAGCTCAATTTTTGAGATATCGCGCTGTAATTTTTGGAGAATTTTTTCTTTGTATCAAAGCAACTTTTGGGACATATTTATTAAAAATACAATTTTTTTTTTCTCAGGCAGTGTAATGCTAAGTAGACATTTTTAATAAGATCTTTCTCTATTAATTTTTTCCTATTCGCTCCGTGCGCGACAGCAGGGCCAATTCGTTTTGTTACTAATGGACTATTTCTATGTATACAATTTTTAATAGAATTCGTAATTAAAAAGTATATATGTTAGTTTTGATAAAAGTATATGGATTTGTAAAACAAGTAAAACATTAATTTGTTATTATTATATATTTTTATTGCTTAAATTAAAGAAAATTATGTATAATCAATTAAAATCAATAATAAAATAAAGGCAGGCAACAGTATTTACTGGAAAATGTATGAGAAGTTGCCTAAGTCTAATAAGTTGTCATTGAAGGATTAGTCTATTTTGTCAAAATAAAAAAATACCATTTAATAATAGTGTGAAGTTAAAATATATAAAACAAGGATCGTTATTTATATTTTCATTTTTGTTCGAAAGAAAACATAGAGTGAATGATTAAAACTGGTTTCCCATCAGTAAGTAAGTCACAAAATTGCATTCCAGCCACATATAAGAATCAAAGGCAGAAATCTTGAAATCTAGTCCTTGCTGAATGAACATTTAAGAAAAAAGGGATATTAAAGAACATCGTAAAATGATAATTTATTGTTTATTTAAAACCTTTCAAGTTTCTGATGTCTACTATTTTCAGCATTACTGTTATTATTAAAAAAATAAAGGTAATTTTTCTTCTTATTGTACACCTATCCATTTATTTCTTTGATTTAATTTCTACTTTGCTACTGAAATTTTTTATACAAGTTTTACTGTATTTTTTTTCCTAGTATTTGTACAATTTTCAACACAGCAACTCTGGTTGCTTATTGTATTGTTTTTACCTACTTTTTTTGAAAAAAAGTAAAATGTTTACGTGTATTTGATATGCCAAAATTACAAAATATCGCCCTAAAATGCACGAATTATCCGCAGCTAGCGCTAGTATCGCTTTTGCTTCCCTTTCCATGACTTCGCACGGAGCGAATATTTCACTAAACATATTAAGAGCGATATCCATGCAACACCTAACAGCAAATTCAGATTTAGAACACACTGACAACTTTCAGTGCATCTGAACCCACTTTGGCAACGTTGCTCTATTCCCAGGCTTACGCTCCCTTCAATTTATTACTTATAAACTATAGATGATTTAAAATATTAAAAATGCCGATAAATCGCAGGTCCGGTCTAACAAAGAGTATTTCTGTTTTGTTTTCTCGTTTAAAATATCTTTTAAAAGTATAACCTGGTGTAACATTTTCGAAAAAAATTTTTTATAACTAATTTATTTATTTACGAAATATATTTTTAAATATACATATGTACCTATTTCTACATTTTCTGATATACAGGGTGTTTGTTGGTAAGTGTGAATGATTTTAGGGAATGTTTGCCGAAGTTATTTTATAAAAAAAACATAGATCGAAAAAGTCAGTGGCGCAGTACTTTTTTATTAAAAAAGTGGCATTCTCGCACAAACGCCACTGGTACAAGTAGAAATATTTGGAACACCCCAAAAAATACACATTTGCCCCTTCAAAGTTTTTTTGCAAATTTAGAGTAAATATCTTTAAGACTATTAAAAATAATTAATAAAATTTAATAAATTAAAATTTAAACATTCTGTATCTCGGAAACGAAGCATATTTCGACCTACTTTTATAGGAACTTTTTTTAACAAAATAACTTTGATAACAATTTGCAAAAATCGTTCGTACTTATTTACAAATACCCTGTATAAAAATACTTTTTTTAAATAATAACCCATTTGATACTAGTTTGTGCAACAACAGTGGACAATCCACTGGAGTTGTACAGTATGTTTTTTTCTACGACCCACTAACGAAAATCTACAAATTTAAAGTATTATTTTAGGAAAAGACATAATAATTAATTTTAAAATAATTTATGACTTTACTAATTTGTGAAATAAAATAAACATGAAAAAATATTTCATTTAATTAGTCCCCAGCCCAGATTTGAACTCGGACCTCTCGCGTGAAAGACAGATGCCGTATCATCATTTTCACCTCCACATTTAAAATTTTAGTTCTAAAAGTAGTAATTAAATTAGTTTCATATAGGTAGTTTAATTCAAATTTAGGATTTTTTAAATTGTGGTCTAAATTAAAATTATTTATGAATCCTACGCAAAAATAATTTATTTTAATGTATATTTAATCTCAATTCCTAAAAAATATACTGACAATTAGTTTGACAGAATTGTCACTTATTTAAAATTTTAAAAATAATAGTTTTTGGGTGTCCAATATATAAACTGTGATTGGTGGATTTCATTTTTTTGCAGTGTTCTCACTACCCAGAATGGATATGAAATATATTCGTTGAGTTGAACGCAATAGTATATTTTTTCGTTTTGTAGTCTGTGCGTGAATAGTAGTTTGTGCAACAAAATTGGATATGATGGCAATATCGCACGAAGACGAAGTTTCAGAACGACGCCGTAGACGGAGTGCTTAATCGTCTGAGTGCGATACAGACAATCCACTCGAGTTGTACAGTATATTTTTTCTACGACACCCTAACGAAATTCTACAAATTTAAAAAAGTAATTTATTAAGACAAAATAAATAATTTTAAATAATGTATGACTTTTAATAATTTATAAAATAAAATAAACATACAAAAAGATTTAATTTAATTAGTCCCCAGCCATGATTGGAACTCGGGTCTCTCGCTTGGAGACAAACTCCGTGCCGTCGCCACACTTGCCATTATAGTTCTAATACTTGTAATTAAATTAGTTTTATATGGTTTGATTAAAATTTAAGATTTGTTTATAAATTTGGACGAAATAAAAATAGAAATTCTATTACTTATCGATTATACATAAGAAATATTCATTTTTACGTATATTTAATCTCAATAATTCAAAAATATACTGACAGTTAATTTGACTACATAAAATTTAAAAAATAATAGTAGCCGGGTGACCAATATATAATCTGATTGGTGGATTTAACTGTTTTGCAGTATTCTTACTAGGTAGAATGAATATGAAATATATTCGTTCAGTTGAACGCAATGGAATACTTTTTTGTTTTGTAGTATGTGCGTAGATTAGCTAATATTCATGGGGGTATAGAAAAAAGCATATCCATGTGGATGTAGAAAATAGTAGTTTGTGTAACATGAGTGAATATAAATTAAATTGATTTCATATAGTTTAATTAAAATTTATAATTATTTATTTCTAAATATAGATCAAATAAAACTAGAAATGCTATTATTTATCGATTCTACACAAGTATAACTCATTTTACGCAATAGCATATTTTTTCGTTTTGTAGTCTGTACGTAGATACGCTATCCATTTGGGTGTAGAAAAAATTGTTTTCTAGTACTAAAAATATTTAAAAATAACATTGAGTAAAATGATTTATTATTAGTAAAAGAAGGAATAAAAATAATCATTTTTATTGACTATTGGTCGGATTTCTAATCGGATTTCTACTCAAATTTCTAATATCTAAACCTCTAGTGAAACGTGGATCTAAGATCTCGGGTAATATACAATCTAAATAAAATTGCTTTAGTTTGTTTTGAATATACACCAAAATCTATCATCTTTTTTATTTTTTCTACTAACATACTTAAAGGTATTAAAATAAATAAAAAAAATAAAATATTTCGTTTAGTTGCGTTAAGTTGCCTCTTAACAATTATTGCATTTTCGCATTATCATTAATAATTGCAAATTTTATTATGTTGTCAACCATTGCTTTTTTAGGAGTCAGTTTTGAAGCAGTGGCAGGATATTTAATTTCGATAATACTGTCTATTCCTAATAAACCGTCGGAACCTAAAAACCATATTCAGAATCCACAAATAAACCACATTTATTAGATATCCGCTTTAAATTTGTAAATATTGCTTTAAAGCTAAAGGTTTTTTTTTTATTCAATACTTAGTATATTAATTTCCCATATATTTTAACTTTAATGCTTAGAAGGGGTGCTAATGTTTGTCTTTTTCTAAGTAATCTAGCACGATATTTTATAGATTTCCGTCGAAACGGAAATATAATTTTCGGCATTTCCGAAAGTTTTCCCATTTTTATCACAAATTATTATAACTCAGCTTACACATAAAAGTTCATATAAACACATTGACTAAATACGAAACAAAAACACCTACACTTGAACTAAAAAGAATAAAGTTTTTTATTATTTTATTTTTATCCCAATTTTCCGGTACTGCATGCACCGCCAACGTCCGCCGCCTTGTTGCCAAATCAATTAATATGGATTGGAATCTTGACAGATTTTCTCAGATTTTCTAATTCAAGGTTTTCAAAAAATATACGCTTTGGACAAAAAAGTGTATTGGAAAGAATTAGCTGATTTTTATATAACAATTCCCGGTAAAGACTCCTTTTTGCAATAATTTTCATAATTTATATAGAAATAATTAAAAAATTAGTTTTTCTGAATTCGGGCTCTACAGCGGAGTTCTCTATCATTTGCTTAGTAGGTATACCAAATTTTATAAAAAAATATTTAAAACTGAGAAAGAGAACCTTGAAGTCGTTTTAAGCCTGTTTCTAACCATGGATATCGCTCTTAAGCAATATTCTCCAAATAAATTTCAATTTTAAATCGAAATAAATCGCATATTAATTCGTCGAATTTAACATAATTCAAAATTCAATACGTTTATTTTACACCACTTCATATTCATTATTGCATCCTCATACTTACACGTCTTGCTAGCGCCGAAACTATCAATTTCCGAAACTCGCTGCACGTTGGCGGAAAATATAATTTCTCCTTTGGCATATTTCTTCGCGATGGTGCTGTTCAAGAGCCGCTGTTCCTGCGATGGATAATCTCCCAGAAGTACACCTGAAATAACATCATTACTATTCGACTCGAGACTACTGTGAGAAGCTTTTAAATGAATTGGCTGAAGCTATTAATAGATGAACTCCGTGAAGTGATTATTGAATTTGTTTGAAATAGGTCGACGCTGTTTAAAGCTCTATTGTTTTATTAAATCTAAATTTAATTATGTAATACGATTAGAGTAGTGCGGAAGTTTAATGTGAATTTGGTTGGTTCCAAAAAGTAGGGTAAATAAACCAGTAAGCATTAGAAAGAGACTTTTAAAATTTAATAGATCTTCTTGAAAATAATTAATAAACTGAAGATTTAGTAACCTTCACCTGGCCTCGTGGGGTACATATATACCCCACGCTCTTTCTCGTCACGACATCTATCGGTAGTCATGGGATATACTTTTATACCCAGGCCAGTGGCATAGCGCTCCCAAAATATTTACCTTTTTTTAAAGACATGAAAATAGTTATTATTCTTTTATAGTGATGTAACAGAAGAAGACACAGCTAAAATTTCAGCCCTTTCTATTAAAAAACAAAAAAGTTATTATTTTTTTTGTAAAAACCGCATTTTTTTCAAGTTTTCCAGTTTTCAGGATTTTTTATGAACGCTGATCTTATTTTTTTTTCAATTCCTACTATTTTATAGTTTAAAGTAGCATCTAAGGAGGATCTCTGAATTTTGTTGAGACAAAATAATCAATATTTCAATTTATACAAAGATTTTTATCACTGGGATTCGTACGTACTCCACGAGTCCAGATATGTTACTCAGGATAAGCATGCCAGGTGAAGGTTAAGACAATTTCATCGCTTTAAATTGCCGAAACAAATGCTAAAGAAATCGGCGGGTAATAACCAACCAAATTTTTTTTTGAAAAGTTGGAAAAAACTGCTTTACTCACTCGCGACCTATAGATCGATGTTCCATCATCCAAACTCCTAGACTATTCTTATGCTTTATTAATGCTTATACTAAGTCTATTCCATGATTTATCAAATAGTAATCATAGCAGTGGTGTAAGAAGTGTAGATACACCAGTTCTAGCTCAAACCTTTTGTATATAGCTGTCTCAAAATGTAAATTTTGTCACGAGGTATATGTTGGCAACACTGTTTGTCATTAGATTTTAGTATTTTTTAAAAATCAAGGAACTTTTTCGTAAATTGGTGTAAGTGATTTTCCACAATAGACTTTTAAGTTAACAACACTGTTTGTTACTGGATTTAGTATATTTTAAAAATTAATATTCGAAGCAGCGTTGACTGGTGACCAAGGGAAAGATTGTAACTGTGATTAAAGTAAGTATACCAGACAGGGAAGCGTGGACGGGAGGACCTCCTATTCATGCAGATCTCACCTGGTATACAGACGGCTCCAAAACCCATGAAGGTTCAGGAGTAGGTATATATAGTACCAAGCCAAAGACAGGAATCTCACTGAGCTTAGGTAAATATGCGACAGTATTCCAGGCAGAAATAGCAGCAATACATCACTGCACAAAAGAAGTATTAAGACAGAAGGTAAATGGAAAAGCCATTCTCATATACTCAGACAGTCAAGCGACGTTAAAAGCACTCAGTTCCATGCAGGTACACTCAAAGCTTGTGTGGGACTGTTTGGAAGCCCTAACAGAGCTGGGTAGTCAAAACAGACTAACCTTAGCCTGGGTACCAGGCCACAGGGGACACAAAGGCAATGAAGAGGCTGATTTACTAGCCCGAGAAGGAGCTTCAAATGCTCTTATTGGCCCAGAACCCTTCTGTGGTGTAACAAAAACAACTATTAGAACATGCACAAAGCAGTGGATGTTTAAAAAATCTCAGGAGTGGTGGGAAAACTCACCAGGACAGAGACAGGCCAAAAAGTTCTTAAAGGGACCATCGTCTAAACTCACCGAGCATCTACTAAGCCTTAATAGGAAAAATACTAGAATACTAGTAGGTCTATTAACAGGGCATTGTAGGCTTAACAAACATATGTTCAATATCGGTCTGACAGAAGAGGCCTTGTGCCGATTCTGTCAAGAAGAAGAGGAAACGGCAGAACACGTACTGTGCTTCTGCGAAGGTCTAGTAAGACTGAGATTCCTTACACTTGGAGAAGAAAAACCAAGGGCAACTAGCTATACCGGAGAACTACTTCCCAGTCTATGGAGTCTACTACAAAAGACCGCATTAGACAGGGTACTCTAAACAATGATTAAAGGATATCCACAATAGATCTGAAAAGGTTGAGGTGGGGGAGGCCACATGGCCCATAGTCCTAATTAAATCTAATCTAACTGTGATTAATTCTAGTTTGGCCATTGCTCTGCAGTTTAGAATGCTTGCTCGTTGTTTGTCTACTTATAGTTATCTGTTTCTGTATGTAAAATGGAGAAATGCAATCATCGAGTGTCTGCCTCCCCGTGGTACCGCTGGATACGTTAATACTACTGTTCTAGGGCAACAGTATTAACTAACTTCAACAAAAATCCACACTAAGATGTAAGGCAACGTGCTGAAGGCTGAATGGCCGCTGGGAAAGTGGTTACGAACGTTCCTCAGGAGACACTTGGCGAAACCCCCTTGTATTTAGTCTTACCCGTTCATGCAGGGCTCTGATCAGGTGGAAATTTATTTCCCTAGCTACTCGTGGGACCAATATGAACCAAAAAAAACCCAAAAACAACCGCGTACAAGGAACTTTCAGAAAGAGAAAACCTTCCATACCAACAAACAACAGAGGTAATGGAAACCGAAGCTATTCCAAAAGAAATCATTTCGTCTGCATCAACCTATGCACGACGCCTTAAGGCGGTGGCAAGTAACAGTTTCACAAACCCCAAGAAATAAACTAGGCTGAAACGAGTTGCTTCAAAACTCAACAGAACTCACCGGGAGCCGCCTGAGCGACTCCCAGGCGCCCAGACGAGGACATTGGCAATTCAGAAGACTGAGGCTAAAGGAAAACCAATAAGACTCAAGCTGAGAGAAGGACGCAGAAGAAAGGAGCCAACCGAACTTAACATCAAACTCCCCAACTTAATTGGGGCCGCCTCCAAGTCCTAAACGGAGGCCATGGTAAGAGGTCACCCCAAGAAGCCTAAAATTGGGTCTGACAGAGTAAGGGCAACCACATCTGTAGCGCAAGTAGTAGAAGGTGGTTTGTCCTATAAAGAGGCCCATGAAAATAGCGGTACTGCCTAAAGAATTTTCCTAGGAAATAATGACTGACGAGCAAGAGAATCAGACTCAGGAAAAACTGATAGATGAAATTTTCAAGAGTGGGGAGGGATCAGGGTCACAGTTCAAGAAGGGATATTTCCATAACGGAGCTTTCTTCTGGATCTGTGCCAATGATACCGCTAAAACCTGGCTCTCCAAAATAATCCCCCAGCTCCAATAAGGGCAGGGAGCACAATTGGATGTTTTTTTATTGTAGATGTGGCATTTTTTCGGGGCCTGGTGAGCAGTTATTTTTTAGATTCGATATGGGATTAATTATTTCTTTAACCGTTATTAGTTTTAAAAATATACACTGATCATTTTTTTAATCTTTAAGAAATTGTTCTGGTAGGTTTACATTAGGTATTTTATTTGCCATAGTCTCCTAAATTTGAAAAAAAAATGTTTAACTTGTCTGCTTTTACTTCATTGGTTATTGGGATGTTGTTATCGTCAATTATCGTTAGATTTTCTATATGATTTGAATTTTTTTTTAAAGAATTTGTTGTCATTAATTGTATTCCAAATCTTTTTTTTAATTTGTTTCTACTTTAGAAATGTTCTATTAATAATAATAATAATTTTTAGTCTTTCTGATTAGAATATTTAGTTTATTCCGGTACTGTTTATATTGAGTTTCTAATTCAAAAGAGCAGTTTTTTTATATATTTTTTAGATTAAATCCCAGTGTCATCCAGGGTTTAATCATTTTTTACCTTAGTTTTTATAGTTTAAATTGTTAACAAATAGATTTTAAGCTAACTCAAAGTCATGATTTATATTTTAAACTTCAGTCCATTCCTCATTACTTAACAGATTATTTATATAGCAACATTTACTTTTTGGAATTTATTTTCAATTTTTTAATTACCTCTTTTTGATTTGTGAAATATTTTTGCATTCTAATGAAAATATGGTCAATTGTTGATTTATTGTTTTGTGTGACTCTAGTAGGTTTATTTATATAGGAAAAAAAACCATTAGAATTTAGTAAATTTAAATAGTTATTACATTTTTTTATTGGTTTTCCTCTTCTACTATATGGAGGACAGTTTATATTAAAAAATGAATAAAAAATAAAAATTTTTTGTTTTACTCTTTTCTGTATAATTTTTTGTACACTATTTAATCTGTTATTTTCTCTATCAAGTTTGTTAAAGAAAAATTGTTTTAGAAATTAATAAAGTTAGAATACCCTAATTATTATGAGTATAAATATAATTTGTATTTCTAAATAATATATCATTAAAATTATTTTTGAAAATACATACCAACCGTTCTTCCTTCTGAGCTAGGATAAAAACAGAACACCATACACAAAACAACACATAATTTTGCACCGTTTAAACTGCAAAGCATTGCATTTAATGATTTACTAGCAGGATAAAAATTAATTAAAATATAGATGAATTTTGTTGTTGGCTATGTGGTGCTTAATGATAGACTAACTATTCCCACAAATTAATGAATGAAAATAAAATTTTGCATTATCTAAACAATGTTATTAATTACATAATATCGTCAACAATAATTGAGTTAATTAAAATGTTCTAAATGTCCGTGTCCTTGAATTTAAAAATGCGATAATATCGGTAACACTTCTATTTTTATATAGTTTTAAGTTAATTAATGATGTGGGTACATACGTACCTACACATTGACTTCGATGAAGGGAATAAACATATTATATTTTTGAATAAAAACGAAAATAATTACTCTAAAAAGAAAACTTTTCCTTTTAAACTTGATGATGGCCCTTTGGAACGAAACGGTTTGTAATGAACAAAATATTTTAGAGGTACAGTTTTAATTATTGATTTTTGTTTATGAAGACAACCACATAAAAGTAGATTAATACACTTAACGATTTTAATATGATAACCAAAACTTGATTTAGAAGGTTTAGATACATAACTCTAAATGTTTGATAGTTCTATCTATACAGTTACCTTTACATTTTAGTTTGTAAATAACACTGCTTATTTCAAAACACCTTTAGTCCAATACAATTATTAATGAGTACAGTAATTCAACGAATCAGTAATGATGTCACATTATCAATAAATGATAAAATTTGTCGAACAAATCAGCATAAAAAGACAGCTTTAAATATATTTTTTGCAGGTTGTCCACTAATTTTAAAAAATAATTTACATTTAAAAAAGCCAGCTACTTTAGAAGACGTTATGGTTTATGTCACAGAATGCGAAAATTTTGAAAAATTAAATGGCAATGTTGAACATAAACAAATGCCTAAAATTAATATTAATCTTAATAATCAAAATATAAAACCTAATAATAATTTCTCAAACATGAGACAACAAACTAATCAAAACTTTTATCCTTTTTACGTACCAAAATCGCAGTACGGATTCGACTTCGATAGAATCAGGTGTTTTTGAACAGTGTGTGATATATAGATAAAATCCAAACAGGTTTTTGTGTATTTCACTTTATTTTATTAAAATATTTATAAAATTCGGTAAGTAGTAAATTAAGTAAATAAATAATGGCAGAGGACGGGGGCGGTCCCGGGCCGCCCTTACTGGAAAATAATAATAATAATAATATAGATATTCAGGAGACAACTCAAGATAATGAATTTCGTTATGATCTAAATAATAAATACCAACTTAATGATATCGGTCCATTCAACGTTTTTTTAGAACATAAAGATAAGAATTTGGGAAGACTATTTCCAATCAAAATAGGCTTTTATCTGCAACAAGATAAAGAATTACAAAACGATATCATAGACATCAAATCAGTAGGTCTAAAGAGAGTTAAAGTCATTTTTAAATCTTACAAAGTCGCAAATTCTTTAATAAATCATTATTTAGTTAAAAATAATGATCTGATCGCATTTATCCCAAAATTTTTTAATCATAAAAAAGGTATTATACGAACGGTTGATACATTTTTCACGGAAGAATTTATTAAACACGCTATTGTTTCAAATGTGCCAGTGGCGGAGGTTAGGAGATTAAAGCGCAGAGTCGTAGATGAAAACAAATCGGTACTTTATGTAAATAGGCAGATGGTAGTTGTAACTTTTGTTGGTAATAGAATCCCAGATTGCATAAAAATTAATATGGTCAATTTTCCAGTGGAACCGTATATACACCCAGTAGTGCAATGTTTGAATTGTTTACGCTATGGTCATGTTAAAACTCAGTGCAAAGGTAAAACACGGTGCGGTAAATGCTCACAAGAACACGATGACAGTGTCCCTTGTACAACAGAAAATTATTGTATTCATTGTACTAACTCCGAACACTCCTCCATTTCAAGAGAATGTCCCCATTATAAAAAACAATATAAAATCAAAGAAATAATGGCTTTTGAAAACGTCTCTTTCAAAGACGCAGAAATGATCTATAACAACCCATCATACGCAAAAATATCTACGAAAAATCGTTTTGCAATTTTAAATAATTTAGAAAACTTCCCTGAACTTCCTCCACTAAACCAAACAGCAACTAATGTAAACATAGTATCTAAACCTAAATATAAACTAAATGCCCGACCCTCACCCTCCCAACCAGGCAAACGAAAGAAGCCCGAGTCTCCCTTACCATCCACTTCTCAAGAAGCCCCATCATATCAAAAAAGAAAAATAGCTCGCACTCCCTCTTCAATCCTCCCAAATCCTTATAGAGATGACTTCATGTTATTTAAAGAAAAACTAATAATGAATATTTCCAGTTTTATTATTGAAGCGATAAAAAACACTAAACCTTCAAATAATGAACATATAAAAGACTACATTAGTGAACTTTTCTATCAAATAGATAAAAATATCAACAATAGTAGTGTAAGTGATTATAATATAATACCAATAAGTGATGACGACGACCTATCACACTAACAATAAGTTGAATATATTACAGTGGAATTGTCATTCAATTAACGCTAATAAATCCAGTCTTTTGAATTTTATTGAACAAAACTCTTGTGATATAATTGTTGTATCAGAAATATGGCTCAAACCCAATTCCAATTTTTTTATAAAAGGATATAACTTTATACAGAATTGTAGAAATGATGGTTACGGGGGTGTTGGTATATTTGTTGTTAGAGGTATAGATTATAAAGAACGAAAAATAAATAAAACATTTAATAAAGGAATCGAAGCATGTGCAATAGATATTAACTGTGCAAACTTAACAATACTTTCTATATACAAACCTCCAGATGTCAAAGTCACTCAGCAAGACTGGGAAAAATTGTTCGGACAATTCACTAATAAAACAATTTTTTGTGGAGATTATAATGCACATCACCCCTCTTGGGGCCCAATTCCGGAAGATCTAAATGGTAGGATTCTCTATAATGCATTAGATAACCTTGATTTAGTTACATTAAATGACGGCACCCCAACTAGAATTTCCCCAAGCGGCACACAAACGGCAATAGACTTAACTGTTACTGCTCCTCGTTATGCAGACTTATTCAATTGGGAGGTATTACCAGACACATTGGGATCAGATCATTTTCCAATTTATATCGAACTTCAAATAAATCCGTCATCCTTTCAAATAAACCCTTCTACTAAATGGAATGATTTAAAAGCCGACTGGCCCAGTTTCCAAACAAGTATTATATCTTCATTTGAAAATCTGCCTTCTTTTGACTCCCTAAATGATTGTGAGAAAATCGAGTTCATCTTCGATACTATTAATTCTGCTGCAACAAACTCTATGCCCACTAAAAAACCATTTAAACCCACTACTTATAGGCCATTTTGGTGGGATGAAAAATGCTCAAATATGACTTCAATTCGAAGACAAGCATTAAATGAATATAAAAAACAATCAAATTATGTAAATTATCTGCATTACCAAAGTATAGCGGCAAAAACGAAATCCAGTTGGATTTCGTTTATAAACAAAATAAATAAAAGCACACCAATATCAGATATATGGCGATTTATGAAGTCAATAAATAAAAAATCTCATACGTCCAAAAAAACTCAAATCCCAAATGAATTAATAAAAAAACTATTCGATATTTTAGCCCCTCCATCTGTCCCTGGTAACCTTTTTGGTCCTCAATTTATATTTCACTCTGAGTCAGATTATTTGTTGAAATCTTTTAGCTACTCTGAATTGGATTTGATTTTGAAAAACACACGAAATACAGCACCTGGGCTAGACGGGTTTACCTATAAAATTCTATATAATTTACCACCCATAGCTAAACTCGCACTCTTAACAATCTTTAACAATTGGTGGATGAAACAAGAATACACAGAAAAATTTAAAGATATTATAATCTGTCCCATACTAAAACCGCAGAAAAATCCTGATTTACCTTCATCATACCGTCCTATAGCATTAATATCGTGCATAACAAAAACATTTGAACGCTTAATCAAGTTAAGATTAGAACATTTCTTAGAGAGCAAATTATTGCTACCGACCTTTCAATATGGCTTTCGAAGAGGGAAAGGAACACTAGATGCAGTCTCTCATTTAGTGACAGATACACAAAGGTGTTTTGCTAAAAACGAATACTTAATGTGTCTTTTTATAGATTTAAAAGGAGCCTATGATGTTGTAGATTTAAACATACTTTACACAAAAATGCTTAATATTGGTATAAACAAAAAGGTTTCAGTTAATATTTTAAACTTGTTTCAGAATCGAAAATTATATCTCAGAGATCATAATAACATATTACATGGTCCACGTTTAGTCTATAATGGTCTCGCACAAGGCTCTATTTTAAGTCCGTTACTTTTCAACATATACACAGCCGAATTGCATGGTTTATTTGATGACAATATTAATATTATCCAATACGCCGATGATATCTGCTTATATGTCTCCCATAAAACATATGAAGAATGCTACAGAGATTTGCGATATATACTATATTGCCTTAAAAGTTGGTTATTCGAATTAGGTTTTAGTATGTCACCAGAGAAATCTGCCATTATGTGCTTTTCAAGACACAGAAGGAGATTTCCAGATAATATTACTATTGGTGAATATACTATCCCTGTTGTCGAACATTACAAATATTTAGGTATTTTCTTAGACAAAAAACTATTATGGACCAAACATATACAATACTTAAGATCAAAATGTGAGAAAGGTATAAATCTTCTAAAGGTTGTATGCAAGCAAACATATGGAGCTGATCCTAACTTATCCATTATGTTCTATAGGTACTACATTCGTTCTCTTATCGATTATGGGTGCACATTATACGGATCCGCATCCAATACTAACTTGTTAGCATTGGATCGCATACAATACAAGGCCTTAAAAATATGTTTAGGTGCAATGAAGTCATCACCGAATCATGCAATTCTAGCTGAGTCACAAGAACCTCCGTTAGCATTTCGCAGACAATACTTGGCGAATAAAGCAGTAGTCAAATATAGATCATATAATACGTTCATAACAAATCAAATCTCAACTATTGCTATAGAAAACCTTACAAATAGATATTGGAAGAAAAAAAACGCGCCACCTCTAGCTGAAGCCTTTGTTGATACCAGTAATCTCGAAAATCATATAACTAAATACGAACAATACCCGATATTTCTTTATACATTTAAAACAATAATTGTTAAACCCGACATCATATTTCCTACATACTACGAAATACCCTCTTTGAATAATGCCATCTTGAAAGAAATATTAAATAGATTCATAGACTATGACGTAAATATATACACAGATGGATCCAAAATTAAAATCGGAACTGGTTTCGGAATTTTTGTTTCAACCACAAATCATATTAAAAAATATCGTATTTCAGACATATCTTCAATATTTACGGCCGAAGCTTTAGCAGTACAAAAAGCACTAGAATGGGTTAAAAACAATTCAATTCAGAAAGCTATAATATTATCTGACTCTAAATCGGTACTAGAAGCTCTACAAGGATGCCCATTGAAATATTATAACAATGAAATCATATTTAGAATAAAAGAACTAATTAAAGATGCTAAAATAAAAAACATAAAAATACAGTTCATTTGAGTTAAAGGCCACTCAGGTATTGTAGGAAATGAAATAGTAGATGAGGCTGCCAAACAAGCATGTAGTATTGAAAATATCACAAAATCTCCTACTAATAATAATGATATCTTGTGTAAACTAAAGAAGGACATTAGGGACAAATGGTCGGCTTTATATAATGAGTTTGTTAGCAGATCAAAAAACCATTACTTTTTAATACATCCTACCCTCCCAAAAGATATTCCAAACTTCTATTTCTCTACTTCTACAACATATTCTACCATTATAACGCGACTTAAACTAAATCACGGACGTTTTCCTCATCATCTGAACAAAATAGGAATTTTAGAGAATCCCTACTGTCCTTGCGACAATTTAAGTATTGCAGACTTGAACCAACTATTCTTCCACTGTTCCAATAATAATAATGCTATAATACAATTAATATCTGAGCTAAAAAACTTTAATATATTCCCCCCACTTAATATTACCACTCTTCTTAATAGTTTTGACAAGAACATATATGACCTATTAGTACAATTTATATATAAAACCAAAATAGTTATATAATATATTGTAATAATACCACAAACAATCTGTGGCAAATGGACTTCGAATCCGATGCCAGCCCCCACCCAACACACACACACACACACGTACCAAAATATTAATTCAAGATTTTATCCTAATAATAATTATAACTATCCAAGATATAATAATTCTAATAATAATCAACAATTTTCAAAACCTATATTTCCAAGACAGCCAATACACGTTCAACCGATCAGAAACAAATAAAAAATATTTCACCAATCGTCAAGTTTTTGGGAAAAACCTAAAACCTCAAAATATTTTTAAACTCAATCAAATTAATTCAAATCAATTACCCAAATCAGAACCTATGTCAACCACCTCTCGAAACCCATCACTCATGAGAAACGTAAATTATAATCAAAGACAAAACTATTTTCAAAATAATAAAAAACCAAATTTTTCATTTGAAGAATTAAATAACACACAAACAAATTTTAATAAAAGTTTTGATGATACTGTTTATTAAAACTATGCTTTAGAAAATGAATGTGAAATATAAGCCTATGAACCGTACGAAAATTAAGATGATAATCAACCATATAATTATAAAAATAAACCAGAAACTGAAACGCAACAGGTTGAAAATTTTCGAAAAGCCAGCCTTTCAGAAACAATAACATAGTAAAAATTAATAAATAAATTTACTACCATATGTAGATATTAAAAACCTACCAATCAAACTTCTTGTTTGTAGTTCCAAATCAATAATCAGATCATTCATTATAGAACAATATTTTCTTGACACAATTTATTTTGCAAATATAAAATTGAAAACATCTCTTGGGAGTAAACAGATCCGATTTTAAGCAGATATCCCAGCATTCGCAGAATTTAATTGTCAGAACGTGATTAATTTCATTGTACATGATTTCTACAATTTTTTTGATGGTGTTATTGGGCTTACTGACCTAGTTAACATGAATTTAAATATAGATTTAATAAACAAGAGATTAATACAACCAAATGATATAAATTTTTCGTTTTCTGTTAATGGCAGGGAATCTCTTTTAACAAAATTACCTGTTAATATACAGGATGGAGATATAGTTATTAAAGAAACATATTTAGAAATATTTATTTATCTCGAATGATAACAACCGCAAAAAACGGATTTGCTTTAATTGAAGCTCAAAATAATACAGATAAAATTATTTCTATTAAATCAAATAATTCAACCTAAACAATTCCAAAATTCTGAGCATGAACTATACAAATTTGAATATTTTCAAAATAAAATTGATGAAATTAAAAATTCTAAAAGCAAAACTGATATTTAAAAATTAATCAGAACGAGTTATATGAACTCTGAAGAAAAAAACGAAATAATAAAATTATGTAAAGAATATTCAAACAGGCGAAAAATTGACTTTCACTTCACAAATTAAACATGAAATTAAAACAACAGATGAAGTACCAGTACATACTAAATCTTATTGATTTCCATATATACATCAAGAAGAAGTTAAAAAACAAATACAATACATGTTTGATAAAAATATTATTAGACATTCATTGCAGTTTTATTTTTTTCGACACGAGTTTGTGGTTTGTTCTTGTCTTGTCCGTTTAGTGGAAAACCGCCATTAGATATATAGCAAGCAAATAGTTTATCCAAAAATTGCTTTCAACTGTTTGTTTTCATTAAATAAAGATGTTTTAACATTTATAATTTCAAACTTCTCAAATGTCAGTCGTTCTTTAGTAATTTTCATCATATAAAAATCAGGATTAATAATAATCTTTATTTGCATCATTTATTACAATTAAACTTAAATTTAATATTTTAATTTTTCCAAAAATACAAAATTAACACAAGCAAAGAAACAATTCCCACAAAGCCAAAGCTGTCTGTGGGCTGGGTTTATTTGTTTATTTGTTTATTTTATTTTTACATTTTTAAGTGCATCTTACTAACTTTTTATATTTCCACATTGTTTAATTTGTTTTCACAAATCAAAAAATTTATAAATATCTTTTCTTGGTATATTTAATGAGAAGTTTTCCTAAAATAAAATATTGAATAAGTTGAGAAACTTTATCCTTTGGTAAAAAATTTAAAAATCTAGTTCCCAAAAACATTATTTTTTTTTTTTTGGCCATTGGTATCATTAATTTTCCGGAATTCTTCTAGTTTTATGACAATAGTCATATGTATTTTAATTCCAACGAATATTTTTCTTTAGTTAATAAATATACCCCCCTTAGGAAAAATGTTTGCCTTAAGTCTAGGATCTCTGCCTCTTTATAAAGAGCATTCGAAGGGTAAGTTCAATTTTTTTGAAGTATTATTTTTATAAATAATTTTTGGACTACTTCTAGCTTTTTTTAGACGAGTATATATTACTCCTCCCCATCCTACAATTCCATAGGAGAGGCTAGAATCAGCCAATGAATAATATAGTGTTTTAAGAAGAGGTAAGAAGAAGAGGTAAGTCCAATAAGAGTATAAACAAAGTAAATTGTTGCTTCTTGTACATCTGTCATACCGTATAAAGCATTCCAATTATAAGAAGTTAAATCAGCTTTGAGATTATTCTTATTTAATTTATTAACGAATTTAATTTTATTCATAGGTTCCTTATTATTAAATATATTTATGTTTAAAATTGAAGCTCTATGATCAGTAACAAGGGTATCTAGAACATAGCTAGAACAATAATCTTCGACTTGTCCATTTTTTATATTTACAAACATGTGATCTATGCAAGTTTTTTTCGATAAACCTTGTATCCTAGTAGAAACATTGATGGTTGAAGCAAAACTAAACTCACTTAAAACATCGAAATACTTATTTGAATAAACTTCATCGTCTCGAAGTATATCAATATTTACAGCAGACTACCATTATTTATTGGTCACGTGATCTATCATCAGTACATCATTTTGTTGAATATTAGAGACCTCCCATTTAGGTAGGTTAGGATTTTTCAATGTATTTGGGTCACTAGTCACTACAGATACGAGATATTTCAGTGCGTCCAGTTCCAAACCAATTAATTAAACGGACGTTAAGTGCTTTCAACGTTGAATGTTCAGTTGTTTATGACTGACAGGTCGATTGTGAGAATCTGTCAACTGCGTGTCTGCGGCTACTGCTTCTGGTCGATCTTAAAAATACGAGCACGAGCAATGCGGTAGTCATCAGTCTGTTGCACTATCCGCTAATTTGCGGAACAGAATAGAGGTGGGTAGTATAATTAAATAATTTGTAACTGTTACGTGTTATATTCTTATTAGTTAAAAACCCGTCCCTCTTGGACAAAAACAGACTGATATTTCTCAGTAGCGTTGTAGAGAAACTTAAATATGACTTATTATGCAGTTAAATATAAATACAAATGATTAAACTCCAGAGCGAAACAGATTAAATTATTTCTGGATTTTTTTTTTATTTATAAAGGGCTGATAAATGGGGTGACTAGATTTGGCCAATTTAGGACATCATCAGGCCTAAAATTAAGAGGCTCTCCTAACAATTACTACTAGAGGGAGTCTTCCCCCCTTCCCCACGCTAAATTTTGTAATCATCTACTCCCCTCAAGGGAAGAAACCCCTCTCTTGTAATTGGCTTATTTAATCAGCGTTGCTAAGTTTGACAGCGCCAGTTCTGACACATGTCAATTGTTGATTTATATTTTATGAAAACCATATTTATTTATAGCAATGTAAAGGTTATAAATTTATATATAAGATTTATTATCTCTAATAATATGGTAAAAACATGCTTTTTGTTTAGAAGACCTGTTGAAAATGATGTTTTATAAAAAGTATGAAATATTTATTATAAAAAAAAAAAAAACGAAACGCTGTGAAATTCATTTAGTGTGCTGATCCAAATAAATATAAAACAATTAATAATTTCGTCATGCATAACACATTAATTGGAGCAGTAAGAGCATTTTAATTGTTTAACAGCCGAGTTATTCCAAAGTCATGCTAATTGGTATAGAACATAACAACAATCAAAGTTAGGTTTGGAACGGCATTATCTTGCATTTCTTTTGTTTTCGACGTTTTCTTTGGCTTAATTATTTGTTAGCTCGCGTATTTTTGAGTGTTCTTAATTGCTAATTACAGTAGAAGTTTGATAATAAGTTCGTATCTACAGAAAAATATAAAGAGCTTCATTCAATTTAAAAAACAAATAAAAATAAAAAATAGTCGACAGGAAAGGAGATATTAAATTTTTAAGTGAAGCAATTAGAAAGTTAAAGTAAATAGGATCCGAGATATATTACTATTTTAGATAAAAAGAGGTTCCAGAAAATGCTTTTCTTTTTTTTAATTAAATTTGTTTTCCTGGAGTAATACGAGGATGTATCAGAAAATAACGAGACTGGTGCTATAGTATAACAACGAAACATTTATTTAAAAAAATTCAACAACTATCCTTCGAAGTACTCTCCATTCTGTTGAATACATTTATCCCATCGCTTTATCCACTTATCATAAATTGACAAGGGGGGTAGCCATGTATGAGTTGAGGTAATTTTAAGGTGAAGGGGGAGAAAAAGTCCTTTATATCTCACAAGGAAAGTTAATGTTTATTTATTCAATAAAACATTGAGTGCGACCGGTTTCGAAGTATCATCACTTCATCTTCAGGCTCGCCTAGTGGAAAGGAGAATATGTGGTGTAAGGTGTGTTAACTTTGAGCCAACGATATATAAAATAGTAAAAAAGAAAACTCACCATACTCTCCATCCACTAGGGAATACTACAAACAAGTTTCAACAAATGTGGGGGATGAAATAAATTGTAAAATAAACAATGTTACAGTTCATCAAATTTCTAGAGGTGTTCGACGCCCAGACAGAGAACGCGCTACGTGTGACTAAGATAGCTATTGTACAGTCTGCTTAACAAGTTATTTTAAATAGTTTTTAATATTTTTAGGTAATTAAATTTTAAAAGTGTGGAATAGTTTAGGGATTAAATTGGTCTGATTGGACTTTCTTAGAACGTTTTTAAAAGCAGCTAAAGATAGTATGTAGAATTGAAAATAATTATTATGCCATAAAAGGTGTTTTGGAATTCCTTCAACCTTTTGAAATTAAGTCAGAAAATATAAATTTTATAGGATAGCGGAAAATACCTATAATTTTTTTGTAGGCCTTTGTAAATCGTGGAAATAGTTTATATTTTATTTCTACCTTATTAAGGAAAATGGTACCTATTATTAATAACGGTTGTTTCTGAAACATTACTAAAATTTTCGAAATTTTGTTTTTCTACAAAATAATAAACTATACTATTTAGAAAAAAATTTATTTCTCTTATAATTTTATAAAAAATAACAGGGGAATATTTACATTTCTTGATCTATTAAACAAAACGATAAATTATCTCGACGAATGACACCATGTTCTAGTAAGAAAGCTAGCTTTACATTTTTGTTGGTGGTTTCATGGGTTTCATATCAATTTTTTGTAATTGTAGTTTACACGTACATATACCTCTTAACACTTGTTTGCTTTATTAAAAAAGTGTGTTGTTGTGATTTACGTCGAAATAAGTCAAAAACAACTTGAAACCCCATATAAAATCAAAAAGGAGAAACGGAAAAAAATTGAGCCTGTAAATGAACACAACTCAGAAACAAAAATAGCTATCTAATAATAAAAAAATAAAATTTAATTCTTGTGCAGCTTCATCTATATCATTAACTGTTTTTGGTTTTTTGATGGTTTTTCTTGGTGATGAAAATTCCGATATCTCACGGTTATCGATTCTTTTTTTCTCTCCAGAAATGCGGACGACAGTGTTTTTAGATACTCCTGTGGCTGCAGCAACACGATCATTTACATTTTTAAATGGTATTGAAGGTGAATTAAAGTTTCCTTTTCTTCTCATAAACTCTATAACATTGGCTATTATTTCGCGAGATTGACTGTTAATCACGCGGCCTCTTAATTTGCTATTAAACTCCATACTTAGGCTCTATTAAACTGTAATGAGCAAAAAACACAAACGAAAATAAAAGAAATGTTTTAGCGAAATTTACATCTGACATTTACGTCTGAATGAAATAGTGAAATACTTGATGCGCAGAGTGTACTTTCATTGCGTAAATCCGTCGGGATGCCTGTCAGTAGTGCTTTCTCTGTCTAGCCGTCGAAAGCCTCTAGAAATTTGATGAACTGTACAAGTTATATAAAAGTTAAAAATATTTGAAAAACAAATATTAGTCAGTTTAAATAGTTAAAAATTTAAAATTTTCAAGACTATACAAAACAAAACACATATATTAAACAGATTAAAAGAGAAGGCTTATTTTAAACACATTGTTGTTTTTTAAAAATAATTAGTAGTGTTACTTAGCCTAACATTTTTGAAAAGAGACCTGTCAAGTTAAGGCCTCTACAGGTGGTGGTAAGTAATAACAAAAAATTCTTGGATAAACTTATGACAGGGTATAGGTAATAAGATGCAAGTGAAGAAATATTATTTATTATATAAGATTTGGGCCATGAACCAATTATTACCAAGTGTATGTGATGTTGTAGGATAAAAATCTTTTTTATTATTATTAGTATTAAATATTTTACCCCTACTACATCTGTAGACGTAGAACGAAGCTTTTCGGTGTAAAAGCATATATACAGGGTGTTAATGAATTCGTGTTACAGATTTTTAGGGCATGTAGAACATGCAAAAATAGAGTGAAAATTTCATGTGCTCTTGGAGCTTTGGTTTCGAAGCTAGAGATCTTTGAAGATGGCGTCTTCAGGTCAATTTTTTTCAAATATCTTCAGAACACCGCTTTTAAAAAATATTAAACTTGGCAGGGTTAGTAAACTTTACATGGCGATTCTCCTAGTGTTAATTAGATTTTTCTAACACGATCATAAGCATCTCATTTGGGGGGGGGGGGGGGGGGGGTGCTACGGATATTTTTAGTATTTTTTTTTTCTCTGTCACTTTTTGACATTTTTGGTATTGAATTAAGAAACTTAATAGTTTTTTCTAAAAAATAGATACTTTTGATTTAGAGTCAACCAGATGCACTGTTTTAGAGAAAACTCGATGTTAATTTGTCCTGTTTCCTTATTTTAGCTACTGCATTTATTACTAGTAATGGGTGTAGCCCGTCTCGGCACACTTAATTACGGTCAATTTTATGACACATTGCCGGTCCTTTTGTAATGACCCATCTCGGCACGGTACTTTCTCAACTCGTGCGTTAGCAACTCGGGCGTAATATAAAACTACCTGAATTCGTCGCAACTCGGGCGCCCTCCAAAATTGTGTACCTGTGAGTTCGCAACTCGGGCGTTGACGGGATATGAAATTTGACCATAGTTTATGTACTCTGATTCTGATTACAGTCTCATTCAGGTAGTAATAAATTATCGAAAATTTAAGAGAAGTGAATGACATCGCTGAACAAGCTTTGTTTTTAACAGATAGTGAGCATTGAAAAGTTAGTTGATGTAAAAAAATTGAAGATTTTCCATTACTTACGGTTTATTTTAGAGAAATCATGTGTAGAATAAAAATTATAGAGCATTATATCGGGATCATTTTCAAAATATTCGCGATTTCTAAAATATTTCCGGAAATACTTTGGTTACTAGTGGTATTATAAGTGAGAATAATGAGAAAAATTCGAATTTTGTACTTTACCTCAAATTTCCCGAATTCGGTCCATTTTAGAGAAATGTATGAAACAAAAATTATAGAGAATTCCATTGTAAGCAACTTTTATTTTAAGAATTTTCTTTAAAATTCGAATTTTGCACTTTTTATCAAATTTCTCGAATACGGACAATTTTAAGAAAATCATGAATATGATAAAAATTTTATAGAATAATATCACAAGCAACTTTTATTTGAATAATCTTCTTTTCCAAACGTAAATTACAGATACAGTTTTTAAAATAGAAAAACAACCCTCTATAAACCCACACAGCACAAAACCACAGTACATATTTCAAGAATGTAACACTGACATATTTGTAATATATAAATATTACGAAACGCACCAGAAACATTTCTGAAACGTTCCTAAAATGTAAAAATATCCTGTAAATGTAATATTTTATATATTTCATAAATAATAATTTAAAACTTATCAGAAATATAACATACTGATATTTCAGAAATGTATCCAACAACAGATGCAAACTTTCAATTATTGGTTGTCTCTGGATATAGGCTGAAATAAAATTATATTACTTAAAATAAAATGACTACAACATAACCCATCTTCTTCCTCTTCTTACAAATGAGAAATTTTTCAAGTCTTGGTCATTTACAACATAACCAACATAAAACAACTTAATATTCTACGTAAGTTGGCTACATGCGGAAAACTTTTTTATTATCAGTTTTATCAAAAAATTATGCATGGTCTAAAACCTAAAATACACATCAGATATCAATTTTTATGAGTCGTATACGATATTTGTCAAAAAATTTATTTTTGCCAAGAGTAAAGTACATTCATTTTTGACAAACCTCGTATACGACTTATACAATTTGATATCTTATGGTTGTATGTAAGGTTTCAGATCACGCACAATTTTTTATGAGGACATTTTTTTCATAAAATTATTAATAAAAAAAGTTTTCCATATACCGCCAACTGTCCTAGTATACGGCTAAATAATTTGATATCTGATGGTTGTATTTTAGGTTTTAGACCATGCACAACTTTTTATGCTGAATAATTTTTTTTGATAAAACTATTAAAAAAAAGTTTTCCATATAGCCAACTTACACAGACACACTGTACATAAAAAATGTATTAAAATAAAAATTAAATAGCTATCCGAGGTAGGCACACTATATTATTTATCAATCTAATTATTATATAAAAAATAAATTATATTTTTTTCAATAAAAACGACAATTTCAAATGTCATAACAATGTAATATAAATACTATTTTCGCAGAGAAAGATAAATAAAAAAATCTTGTTTTATGAAAGTTACATAATATTTAAAAACTGGCAAGCCCCTCTTGTACGGCACTCCGTATATAATTTTAAGTTTAAGCCGAAAGCACCTTGAACGCCCGAGTTGCGAAGGGATTTAATCTACCTGTAGCCTTACGCCCGAAATGCGAAAAATTAAGTATTCCGCCCGAGTTGCGACGCACGAGATGCGCATAAATCTCTCGGCACACATAACTCACAGGTAATAGAAAGGGTGTATCCCATCTCAGCACACTATGCTACGGTCAATTTTATATCTTATCAAAGAGACAACTAGTACCTACCCATACAATTTTGCAACTTTCAATAAAAACAAGTCGATATCAATGACAAAAATTGAAATTTGGAACTATCAAAATGTTATTAGTAAACATATATTTGTTATAAAATAGGAATATCTAAAACTTATAATAAGTGCAATAGCATTAATACACCTCACAGAATTAATACTGATACAAAAAAGAAACAGAATTTTATTGCTAAGAAAATTCCACACCTGTAATTTTGAACCAATCAAAATACGTGTTTTTGACCGATCACCATGGCAACGGAGGTATTTTAGTGGAAATTTTTTTCTCGTGGGGTACCCAACAGCGAATTATACTGGAAATTTTTTGACGTTTACAATAACAGACCATTTTTGACAGACTGGTTTTTATTTGTTCACATAATAGGTTCAGTTTTGATACATTTTAGTTACAATGCTAAGGTGTTTTCTATATTCTTCGGCCACTTCTTTTCTTCTTAATGGCGAAAATGCAGGACTTTGGATGCTTTGAATTATGTGTCTATGTCTAATAAAATATATATAATATTTAGACACTAATTTATTCACCTTTTTCCCATTCAGCACTTTGAATTTTGCGTAGTTTAGGTGCAAATATTCGTGGACAATTCGGAACAAATTTTCGTTTTTCAAGTTGGAGCCACAATCCTCTATTAATCCGAGTAAGTAAGTCATGGTGCAATGATTGATCATTACATCAGACAATTTCACGCATATTTTGCATAGCGTATGATTTTCAAATCGATTAATTTTTAAACAAATAGGTAATTTTGTTGGTTTTACTTGCTGTGCAATATTCTTTATCGCAACAAAACGCGAGTTATTTAATGTTTTGAACTGTCAAAATACAATGATCACAGCCTCCTACGATTGATGCTTGCTGACGCTGGTTATGAATTTCATACCATTTTAAAGCGCTCATAACGCATGTTAATAAAAACGCAGAAAAACAATTTTCTACCACATGTAGTTATTCAAAACTTACGTAAAATTAAAGAATATACTATTTTCTATTTTCAAATGGTATTCCCATGCAACTACAATGAGTAGAAATAAGCAATTTGAAGGCCTAAATAATTGCAGCGAAACATTTTTTTACGTCGGGCCGCTTGACAACTTCAAAACTGAAAATTATATTCGAGGTTAGGGTCTCACTTAGTTACCATGACAACTCAACAATCAAGGCGACAACACCTTTTATGTTTCACTGGTGATTTGTTGCTGGTAACATTGTTGAGAAACGAAAAATACATTTTAAAAATATTTAATTTTTAACCATAATTCGGCGTGGAATTTTCTTACCGAATACCACGCGAGGTCAAATTATTATCAGGAAATTTTTTGACCTCTAGTGGTATTACTAGTGAAAATAGTAAACTGACTACACTTGACTATGTGAAAATAGTTGCGCATTATTACGCACATAATAACTAGTGGTCCTCTTGTTCGTCAAAACTTCATAAAATAATTAAGTATATCTAGTATTAAGTTTAGGATATAGCTAGTAGAATGTCCATCTTGTAGTTTTGTAATAAATACCGTTTTAAAAGAAATTTAATGATTGTTTTATTATTGTCCCTGTATATTCCAAAATATGATATAAAATAAAACTAAAAATAAATAAACAGAGTTCTGTAGATATTGTAAAAAAACAATTAATAATATATGTATAATAAATGATTGAAATTATTCCTCAGTAAAAAAAATGTGTCTATATGGGCTATACATAACAGCATATATATGTGCCAACTTGGGCTATATAGAAAAAAGTACCTGCATAGTTATGTGCCGACTTGGGCTATAACTGTACCATTTACCTGCTTGGTGTGCCGAGTTGGGCCTCGCCCCTAGTAATTACTAGAAATTAAAATAGGCTGTGGAATTTTATTAATATTTACCTGTCAAATTGTTTTTAGTTTTCATTATTAACATTTACATCTATTTACATTTTTGTTGTGTAGAGATAAAATGAATGAACATACTTTTAGTGATTATGGTAACATGTTAGTAATTTATGGCGAAGCTCATTGTATAGGCCGAGTTGCTCGCCGTTTGTACATAGAACGATATCCAAATCACCCAGCTCCATCTCATAAAGTGTTTGCAGAGACTGAAGAATACAGAAACATTAAGAATCAATAGGATTAACTGCGGAGTTTAGGGAAATCGCCGAACCATAAGGTTTGAAGAACAAGTGCTTCAGAGAGTGGCACAAAAACCATCCACTAGCACTCGAAGTATTGCTCGTGCCTTGGGTGTTTGGCAAGTTTTACGAGAGCAACTACTTTACCCCTATCATGAACAAAGGGTACAGCATTTAACTCCAGCTGATTTTGCACCACGAATTAACTTTTGCCGTTGGTTTACCCAACGTTGTTTATTAGAACAACATTTTATAAGGCGTGTGCTGTTTACAGATGAGGCATCCTTTACCAGAGAAGGTATTAATAATTTACATCACAACCACGTTTGGTATGAAGAAAATTCTCACTCTATTCGTTCAACGAAGTTTGAACATAAGTTTAGCGTCAATGTCTGGGCTGGTATTATTGATGGGTATTTAATTGGTCCTTACCGGATTTGTTAGATGACGTGCCGTTACAAATTCGTCATGAGATGTGGCTTCAACACGACGGTGCCACAGCACACTATTCGCTCGATGTTCGACGTTACCTCAACCAAACATTTGGTGAAAGATGGATAGGCCACCCCGCTCTTCGGATCTCTATCCATTAGATTTTTTTGTGGGGTTATATGAAGACTCTTGTGTATGAGAGTCAGAAGAGGAATTGATTGCTCGGATTTTAGCTGCACCACAGCAGATTCAAACAATGCCTGGTCTTTTGGAAAGGGCTAACCAAAATATGATTAAAAGATGCACTGCTTGTAATGAGGTTAGTGGTCGTAATTTCCAACATTTATTGTAATATTAAACTATAAATAAATTATAGTTTTGTTGATTTCTCAAAGCCTACTTTCATTTCTAATAATTAGACCTAGAAATATATGCACCCAAAAAGTATTTAAATATGCGCATATATATGCCGCAAAATACTTCAATGTATGCGCAAAAAATTGAAAAATATGCAGAGCATATGCAATAAGAGTAATTTGTTATTTGATCGAAATAGTTTATTAATATTTATTATTTATTTTATTTTACAATACCTAATATAATACTTATTAATTATTTAATTATTAACTAATTTTATTTACAAATCAACATTATTATAAAACGAATGAACAATTAGATGTTTTTCTAAATTATTTGTATTAAATGATTGTATGTACTTGTACAAAGAAAAACTCCTTTCGACATCTACAGAAGTAATAGGTGCAAACTTAAATTTTCCTGAAATATCTGGATGAATAGTATTAATATCTTCAAAGTTACCAGAATAAATATTAGCAAGGTTTCTTAAAACAATAAATCCTCCATTTTTTAAAATTACATTTGAAAATTTATAAAAAATCGTCTTTCCAATATCGCCATGGACATTTTTACACTCTGATTCAAACTTCTTAATTAAATTTACGGAAGTCACCAAAGGTAAATTATTTTGTTCTAAATCTAATATAATTTTGAGTACAAATGCATAATTTTTTAAAAACACTAATTGCTTTGGTAATATGTGATTTTGAAACAACTTCTTTGTATTAGATATTCCCTTAGATGAATCATCAAAATCAAATATGATTTCTTTAATTTTTTCATATATATCTGCGTAAAAAAGGCAGCTTTAAGCCAGGTACCCCACCGAGTAATCACAGGTTCCGGTGGCGTCTGTAATTCAGGAAATTTTTCTTTGTACAATTGAGTTCTTAGAGGAGCTTTAAGAAATATTTTTTTTACATTACTAATTAAATCATTTATTAAAGGAAAGTTAAACCTAATTTTTGAATCTGAATAAGATTTTACCCACGACTCAATTAATTTTGCCGTTTTTCCCACTAGTTAACACAACACAACAATAAAGACTGAAATGAAGTTGAAAGTAAACTGAGTCATTTAGAAATTTGAAGATATTAATACAACTACCTGAAAGGATATTTAGCAAAATTTGTTGGTTTAAGGAGGGTGTTTATAATTTAATCCTCTCAAGTACCTACACCATTAACCGTAATTTATTACAGAAAAAAGTTAATCCTTCAAAATTTTAGGAAATCGACCTGTAAAGGCTTTCACAAAATATTATTTTGGTCCAAAACTCATAATTTTAATATGTCCAGCCAATTAGTACGTCAGATATATGCCAAAAAATTAACAAAATGTCATATGCATTCAAAATAAAAAATTGTATATATATACCTATATATATGCAAAATATGGCGTTTTGCATATATTCCTAGCTCTACAATAAATGCGGCAGCTAAAATAAGGAAACAGAACAAATTAAAATCGAGTTTTCACTAAAACGGTGCATCTGGTTGACTCTAAACAAGAGTACCTTTTTTTTAGAAAAACCTTCAAAATTGCTTAATTCAATACCAAAAATCTCAAAAAGTGACAGAGAAAAAAAAAGATTAATATTTTTCAAAGGCGGTGTTCTGAAGATATTTAAAAAAAATTGACCTGAAGACGCCATCTTCAAAGAGCTCTAGCTTCGAAACCAAAGCTCCAAGAGCACATGTTTATATGAACTTTTCACTCTATTTTGTATGTTCTACATGCCCTAAAAATCTGTAACACGTATTCATTAACACCCGATATATACCAATAAAAAACAAAACTTTCTTGTCGAAAATTTTAAAAATTTCAATAAATAGGAGTATAATCTTATGTATGATATTGTTTAGATAAGTATTATTCAATTTTGGGTGCTTAATTAAGATAATGGTAAATAAAGTATGTACTTAAAAACTTAAATGTGATTGTATCCAATGTCAACACAAATATAAAGTGAGGATTATTAATTATTATTATTAATATTGCATTTTTACATGCATTTCTCGTAAATACTTTTGCATATTTTTAGCAAAACAATTACATTAAAATGTGCATTTTTTTAAATATTTTTTGGTGCATTTTTTCCTGTCTCATGAAGTTACTTATTTTTATTAAGCAAACGTTTATTTTTTTTCTCACTTCGCTAAAATACAGATCCACATAAAAATGCTCGCATTCTTGTTTTTTTTTCTGCATGTTTATTTTTCGGAAGGTCGCATTAAACACATTTTGGTAGCAGCGACCAGCGACTTAGCGTCCAGTAAATCAACCGAATTTTTGCATAGTAAACAAAAATTTGTTGGACTTTAATCTTTTTTACGGTCGCCTTTTAAGTCTACACCATAATTATTCATTTACTTCCTGAAAATGTACACACTATCTCACACCGAAAATCTCCGCTAAAATTTAGATGGAAAATAACTTTTATATAGGGTGAAATGTAATGGTAAAATCTACACAACCGTGTACCATTGTTATTATATAATCGCTAAGGGAGACAAAAAAAACATGACTTTGTAAACTCCAATAATATTACTATCCATTCTTGGGGCAAATACTCTTATGGTTAGAGTTGTTATAAAATAATACAATAAATAATTTTGAAATCATTATTTAATTTGTAGATTGTGTAACTAGAGAAGGAGGGATTATGTGTGATGACAGATGACAATTTAACCTTTAAATTCAAAAATATTTAGACTCTCTTAAAAAAATAGTATTATGATAAATTTAAATTATTTACAATTTATTATAATGGAATTTCATATAATTCATAATAATTAACCCCATTAGAAGGTATGCATACGTGGAGTTTCACATGTTCTGAGTTTGTGGGAACAAACTATTCTAGGTATGTGTCAAGTTTGCTGAAAACAAAAAGAAATTTTGTGTTTTGTGGACTTTTTTAAATTTATTTGACTTTTTTGTACTTTTTTTGTACTATTTTGTACTATTTTGTACTATTTTGTACTATTTTGTACTATTTTGTACTATTTTGTACTATTTTGTACTATTTTGTACTTTTTTGAACTTTTTTGTTCGTTTTTGTACTTTTTTGGATTTTTTTGGGATTTTTTTGGACTTTTTTGGAATTTTTGAGCGCTTCTCTTGAGATCCAGATCGAAAACATGGTATATTCATTGGGCCGACATGATAAACAACAAAAAAATCAGAACTGACCTAAAGAGACGATTTTGGTCTCAATTTGTAACAATTTTTTTTTAACTTGAAAACGTACGGCACAGTTATAATTAAAAGCTAATCGTTCAGAGTTTAAATCACTGAAAACTAAAGAAAAAATTAATTTCGTGTTTTTTTTACTTTTTTGGACTCTTTTGTATTTTTTTTAGTCATTTGTACTTTTTGGACTTTTAAAACTTGTTTTCACTTTTTTGTTCTTTTTTGAATATTTTTAAGACTTTTTCGGACTTTTTCAGACTTATTTAAACTTTTTTTGGACTTTTTTTCGCTTTTTTAGACTTATTTAAACTTTCTTTTGACTTTTTGACTTTTTTTGAATTTTTTTGACTTTTTACCTTTTTTGAGTTTCCTATGAAAGCACTTATTTAAAAGTAACCAGCACCCTTCACGCGCAATCATTATGTTTAATTTAAATTTAAAGCTGTCTTACAATAAAGGAAAGAAAATATATATGATTTTTTTGAATTAAACTATTTTCGTGTGGTTTCAAGAAATCTACTTCCTCGGGGCATACCGGGTCTTTCAGAGAGACAAGCGTCGCCTGCGATTTGAACCGAATTAAGGCTACCTGGATTTTTAGTGATTACAAGTTTAAAATTTCATCTGGGCACCCTCGCTCAGTGTTATATATTTTGTTCTTCTATAAAAACAACTTGTAAGGTATTAGTTTTAAGAATATGGGTTCAGTTATATTTATAAAGATGTTCTTCATTTGGTACCAACCTGAGTGGTGAAAGTCTTCGTATTATATAAGTCTTTGCTCACAAAATGTATACTGTGTCCACTATTAAACACAAAAGAATGGATAATAAAAAACTTCAACATCGAAAGTTTAACTAGATTAAAGTAAGATAAAATTATATAAATGAACATTTTTTAAACCTACACTTTAATCCGGTAACATATAGCATATTACAGCCATACAATAAAAAAATGTAGAAACTTTAGTTCGTCACAAAATACCTGAAATAATTTTACGTTAGAAATGGGTACACTTTTGTAACCTTTTAAGCTTTTTTTAAATCGATTAAACATCAGAAATTATTAGATCAAAAAATGTTATTAGCAAATTTATTGTTACTAGGTTTCTCTGACTTACTATATTTACCATAGTAAAAGTCACTAACTCTACTTGCTATATTTTTTCTTTATATTTTTTATTTAGAAACGAAGTAAGTAGACTTTTTAAAACCATAATTAGAATTATCAAGGTTATAGAAGATAGAAAGTCTATTTATTACTGGTAAAATAATATGCACCTAATCTTAGAGAACTAAATGGTAATCTGTAATCAAACCAGTATTTAATTTTTGATAAAAGTAAGTACCTTTTATTTTAGTTTAAATAAATTTTTAGCAGTATAAAATATAACTATGTCCTTCTGTTTGTGTAAATTATAATCAACATTGGTCCCAGTATTGTTCCTGAGGTACATGATACATGACAGTTTGTTTACTACTTAGATCCTTCTTGATATTTACTTTCTGTCTTCTCTCTGTTCTATCAAAACTTTTCAGAAACCTGAAAATATTCTTTCTTTCTGAAAACCTTCCTCAAAAATTACGACTTTTCCCCAAAATAATGATTTTTTTAAATTTTTATGACCAAACATAGATTAATCAAATTGCGTCAATAATTTTATTATATCAAGTTTTTCAATGTGAATTTATACCCAAACCCCTAAAATGGGGTAATAAAGAGGTATAATAGATAAAACTTAGGAGGTGATTCTAGTCTTAAATTGTTAAAAAATTAGTCTAATTTGAAAACGTGTGACGCAGTTATAATCAAAACTTTGTCGATTTAGAATAAAAATCGCAAAAAACTGAAGAACAAAATAAATTTTGTATTTTCATGGACTTTTGCAGACTTTTTTTAAATTTTTTGACCTGTTTTATACTTTTTTGGACTTTTTGGAATTTTTAGGATTCTCTTGAAATCTTTTGGACTTTTTTGTATTTGGCAATCAAGATCGAAAATATGGTATAATAAACAATAAAAAAAAATCAAAACTGACCTATGGAGATTCTGTTCTCAAATTGTAACAAAATTAGTTTATATAAAAACGTGTTGCACAGTAATAACTGAAAATTAATCGTTCAGAGTTCAAATCGCCAAAAATTGAAGACTTTTTATTTTTAGACTTTTTTAGATTTTTTTAAAACTTTTTAGACTTTTTTATACTCTTTTTAGACTTTGTTAGACTTTTTTAGACTTTTTTTAGACTTTTTAGACTTTTTTTAGACTTTTTTTAGACTTTGTTAGACTTTTTTAGATTTTTTTAAAACTTTTTAGACTTTTTTATACTTTTTTTAGACTTTTTTAGACTTTTTTAGACTTTTTTTAGACTTTTTAGACTTTTTTAGACTTTTTTTAGACTTTTTTTAGACTTTTTAAGACTTTTTTAGACTTTTTTAGACTTTTTAGATTTTTTTAGACTTTTTTCGACTTTTTTCTACCTTTTTAGACTTTTTTTAGACTTTTTTGATTATTTTTTTCTACTATTTTTTGAATTTTTCTTTTTATGCTTATTTTCACTTTTTAAACTTTTTCTTGTTCATTTTTAGTTATATTTCTAAACTTTTTTAAAAAATTTTGATAATTTTTGAAATGTTTTAAACTTTTTCTGACTATTTCAACTTTTTTAGACTTTTTTAGATTTTTCAGACTTTTTTATACTTTCTAGACTTTCTAGAATTTCTAGACTTTCTAGACTTTCTAGACTTTCTAGACTTTCTAGACTTTCTAGACTTTCTAGACTTTCTAGACTTTCTAGACTTTCTAGACTTTCTAGACTTTATACTTTCTAGACTTTCTAGACTTTCTAGACTTTCTAGACTTTCTAGACTTTCTAGACTTTCTAGACTTTCTAGACTTTCTAGACTTTCTAGACTTTCTAGACTTTCCAGACTTTCTAGACTTTCTAAACTTTCTAGACTTTCTAGACTTTCTAGACTTTCTAGACTTTCTAGACTTTCAAGACTTTCAAGACTTTCTAGACTTTCTAGACTTTCTAGACTTTCTAGACTTTCTAGACTTTCTAGACTTTCTAGACTTTCTAGACTTTCTAGACTTTCTAGACTTTCTAGACTTTCTAGACTTTCTAGACTTTCTAGACTTTCTAGACTTTCTAGACTTTCTAGACTTTCTAGACTTTCTAGACTTTCTAGACTTTCTAGACTTTCTAGACTTTCTAGACTTTCTAGACTTTCTAGACTTTTTTGTACTTTTTGGGCTTTATTAATATTATTTTTAAAATTCTTTTGCATTTTTTATTTTTTTTGACTTTTTTGCCTCTTTGGATTTTGAAAACTTTTCTTGAAATGTTTTGGACTCTTCTATATTTATAATAATCTTTTATTTGACAATCGAGATCAAAAACATGGTATTTTTATTAAGCCGACATAATAAACAAAAATCAGAACTGATCTAAGGAGACGGTTCTGGATTTAATTTGTAACAAATTTAGTTTAATTTGAAAACCTGTAGCACAGTTATTACTAAAAAACTAATCTTTCAGATTACAAATCGTCAAAAACTGAAGAAAAAAGAAATTTCGTTTTTTTTTACTTTTTTGGAATTTTTTGGATTCTTTTTTATGACTTTTTATAACTTATTTTGGACTTTTTTAGGTTTTTGGATTTTTAATTTTTGGGTCTATTTTTTGACTTATTTTTTGGACAAATTTTTTAGTTTTATTTTTGACTTTGACTTTATTGTATTAATTTTTTTACTTTGTACTTTTTAGACTTTTTAAACTTATTTGTTGTTTTCTCGAACTTTTTTTTAATTTTTTGGACTTTTTTATAGACTTTTTTGAACTTTTTTCGACTTTTTAATTTCAATTTTGAACTTTTTTGACATTTTTTAACTTTTATGACTTTTTTAGCTTTTTGGGCTTTTTGTTTCTTGAATTTGGCAGTCGAGATCGAATACATGGTATATTCATTGAGCCGACATCAGAAAAAACAAAAAAATCAGAACTTACCTACTGGATTCAAATTGTAACAAATTAAGTCTAATTTGAAAACAAGTGACACAGTTATAACCAAAAACTAATCTTTTAGAGTTCAAATTACCAAAAACTAAGGAAACAAAAGAAATTTCGTAAATTTTGGACTCTTTAAATTTTTTGGATTTTCTTCTACTTTTTGGACTTTTTTACTTTTTGTTATTTTCGCTTTTTTAGACTTTTATTTTTTGTTTGGATTTTTTTAACTTCTTTTTTACGTTTTTTTACTTACTTTACTTACTTTTGGACTTTTTGGGCTTTTTTTGGACATTTCTAGGTTTTTTAGACTTTCTTAGACCTTTTTTTTACTTTTTTTTTTAGACTTTTGGACTTTTTTTGATATCTGTTGGACTTTTTTTGGGCTTTTTGGAATTTTTAGGACATTGTTAGAATTTTTTAACTTTTTTTGTATTTATGAAAATCTTGAAATTTTTATAATTAAATAATTTTCTGCAAAACCAGAAATTTTCGTCCCAACATCCTGACGCTATTATTCTACAGGTTGTAATTCACCAAACATTTAATTTTTTTTAATCCTTAACCATTTTGAACTTAGAGACATTGTTATGCCTACTCATTTTTAAAAAATTCACCCTGTACTTTAGCACGAGAGTTAGTTGGGAAATAAAAACCGTAACCCATAAATCTGTAAGAATTTAAATTAGCAAACTCTGACATGTCAGATATAAAAGAGATTAAAAACATGGCTCACAGGCGCAAGCGACTTGGTAAATAACTACCGTAGTTTTGGGTAGCTTGACTAGATTGCTTATTATAAAGTTTTCAGCGGTTTAGACGGTTTTACTGCAACAATAAATGTACCCGGGTCGCTGTTTGGGGTGACTAGCGATTCCTGAATAATGGGGGACTGCTCAAGAATCGAGGATGAGGTCGGTTTCTTGGATATTGCCGTTCCCGAAATGGAATTGAATCGAATAGAATGCATAGAAAAGCGTGATTTATACAGCACTTCTGCGAAAAAGATACCTTTGAAAGTTTCTGTGATTTTATTTGAAAGCCTCTCGAACCTGATAGTTTTGTTAATAGTTATTTATATGTGAGGTCGCTAAAATATAGTGTTAATATATTTACACTGATAAATAGATGTATGATAAAACAGTACAGTTATGGGCGTATACAGAGGAAGGACAAGGAGGGCAGCTGCCCCCTCTGAATCTTCCAATATACTGTGTTATATGGTATTTTTTTCTAAATGCTGTAGATAAATATTTTGAACTAAGCTTTAAAAATGATAACAAATGACATATAAATGGTCAATTGCCACGCTCCTAGTCTCCCCAGGACTGTAAGAGGTGGCAAAGATTACTATGTTCCCAAGCTAACTCTATTAAATTTATTATTCGGAGAGTGGGGTGGTTAATGAAAGTATTTTGTCCTGGGATCTAATTTAATATTTTTATCTTTTAGTTGATGCACAAAATTTACCATGGAGTTATTATCCCCTACAAATGTTTATTATGTTCTCTATACTGTTAATAATATAAAGGTGATTTACGTTCCCCCTTGTAGTACTATAAGGTGCACAGAAAAAGGTGAGTTTTAATTATTATCTTAAATCTTATCAACTATATATATATTGTAATTTACTCTAGTGTACAGATGGTAATGAGAGCTGCTACGTTCAGGTACATTAAAATAAGAAAGGTAGTCCTTACTTGAGGGCTGAGGGATTTGAAGTCTTACTATCGACTGATAACTCAGGACTCGGTAATGGTTGGTGATGTCTCCAGAAGGTGCCAATGAATTATATGGGTGCTGCAGATAAATCGGTGGTAGATACCGAACCTTCAATATCTATCGGTCATATCTCTCGATTCAAATAATCTTGTTCAAATAAATACTCAATGAATAAATGAACGCATAAAACGTAAATAAGTACGTAAATAGGTACTTAAATAAGTACTTAAAGGCCTAAAAGGAAACAACATTATTAATACTTGATTTTTAGGAAAGCATGGACAGGTTGAACTTACCACAGATGTGAGGGGCCTTTCTTTTACAAGCAATAAAATCCACAATATGTGATTCAACTTAAATGAAACATTACTTATAAGAATTAAGATGAGGGTTGAAATTACTGGCTAAATAAATCCGAAAATTCGAAAACTTAAACCCAGGTGGTTCAGCAAGAAGCCATTTTATTCAAAAGGTCAGATATGAGAGTCTAAAAAAAAGATTTATAAAAAGTGGTCAGTGGTCAGTTCATGTCCAGATAAGATATTTAAATTATCCTGATTGTTGTACCTTAATGTAATTATTTTAATTAATTAGAAGTATTTGAAAAAGAAGAAAATTGACAACAAAATGACTTTGACATGATAGAAATAAACAAGTCCTATATAAAATCATAATAAAGATTTTAAAAAAAATCTACCCTAAACTACCTAACTGAATAACTAAATTTCTCTAAATTATTTAAATAGGGTAAACATTTATAATTTAGTATTTTGTTGGAATAACATTCTACTCATCGTGAGGTATCTAATGTCGATTTATATTTTGTATTGTTTTTAGAAGTAAAACTACACTCAGTAAAATATATGCAGACGATGAAGGCGAGAAAAAAGGGTGTGATTAAATCTATTGGTAAGTTTTATGTTCCTAAATATCTTATTGATATTGTTATTTATATTTATTATTTTTAGGGTTTCGAAACACAGATGACTGAAAACTATTATTAATATTGTGATTTATCTTATTACGAATAAATTCATTTTTTCGAAGACATCTTTATCTTTTTAGGGTAAAATATTCCCAAGGTAAAATGTGCACGTAACACAATCTCGTAAATTTTTGTAAATATAGAAATTAAAATATTTTTCCAAGAATTGCAAAAAATGGCAATATTTTTCAAATTTTTTGGGATATGCATAAGGAAAACTTGCTTATTTTATAATTTTTACGCAAACCTTTATAGCAACATTTAAAGACAAAAATACATTTAAAAGGTATGGTGTTAAAATTCCAGTAAAATAAAAATTAATTTTTCGAAAAACGAAAAAAAAAAGTTGCGCAAAAAATAAGCTACTTCTTAGGCATTTCTCGAAATTTTGAAAAATAATACCATCCATGTTTGCAATTTTTAGTCCTCTTTCCAAAAAAGAATGTGCATGGAGTGTTTGAATCTTTAATCATAAAACCTTTCACTAAATTCAAAGACATACATGCACAATACCAGTTGCAAGACAATTCGGAGTGGCACAAAGAGTCTATACTCTGTTTTTAAACTAGGAGGAGCGAATTGAAAAGACGCATTTACACAGGGAAAAGTAACTAGATTTGTTACTAAAAGCGAGTTTCGAAATATAGTCGTGTTCAAAATTTATGAAATAATTATCTTTATCGGCCTTAGTCGGTGAACGGCCAATGAGCGGTTAAGAAACGAATAAATGTCATAGAAATAATTTTTTAATTGGTCCCAGACAACGGTCGCAAATTTCACATTATTATGATCTGAAATGTGTGTCTAAAATGAAATGTCACTGTCAAATTAAAGTTAATATGGTTGTTGATTGATGTCAGAAATACTTTTTTCTTGCTTTTAAAATCGACTTTTTGAGAATAACTATGATCTTTTTAAAATGGATATTAAATATTTAAGAAAATTGTTAATGGAATATCCAGATGTAGCCAGGTTAGTATAAAATATAAAGATCTGTTTACATTTTCAAGAATATATTTGTTATAGGTATAAAAAGTAAAAGTTAATCAGTGAATGACAAGTGGATCAAACAGTAACTGGTATCTCTTCTATGAGTAATGTGGATATTATGGCTTATTTAGTGTTAACCCATGGTTAATGCACTAGAGGGCAAATAAGGGCATTCAAAAGTTTTGTTGTAATTATTAAACGAAGTGAATAATTTACCTTTATTAAGGCTTTACAACATTAATATTAATTAACATAAACTATTGAGTAAATCAACCTGACAACTCTGACTGAAATAACAACTTGACAATTTAGATCAAATACAGTGAGTCTCAATTATTGTAAATTGAATTATTAAATTCTATGACAAATTTACAGGTGTTATGGTCGAATGGTAAAAATAAGGTTGTACACCATCCTATATACACCACCCTGTACACACCACCTTAGGTGCAACTTACTTCTTACGTGTGGGAGTCAAGACGACGACGGATGTTTTTAAAAAAATTAATTATTGATTGTCACTATTATTCTGACATTGTAAAATAAAAAAGTTATAAAAGAGAAGCTTGCATTATTATCCATCGATAACACAGGCCTATGAGTCAGAATTTGTTTTGAAAACTGGAACGAACATTTTCATAACACTACATGTCAACATATATTTTTTAAAGTGAACTATTCATACATACCTATGTATTAATTTTAAGTATTTTTAAAATATTTTTTGTGAAAATAATGTTAACTCATTGTGCTAAATTAAGATTATCCCTAAAGTAGTAGATGGTGTTTTAAATGTAATAAATATTCTGTAAATAGTTTTATTATATTCTAATAAATAAAATTTGCTTGAATATTTAGTTACATTTTAATCATTTTGGTTAGAAATTCATCAATTTTTAGTTTTAAAAAACCTGTAATACATTTTTTGTTTCTAAAATACTTCGGAATTCATCTCTTCATGGTAATCTCCCATCTTTTTACCTTCAAAAATCAATAATGCATTTTCTACAAAACCTTCAGAATCAGCATGTAAAATAATAAAATGTCTTCCCCTTCTTGTAAGGCTTTTCAGGAATTGCTACCTTTAATAGTACTCAGTGTAGAAGGATACATAATTGAAAATTTTCAATACAATTGCTTACTGAAGAACTATTATTTACGAAATAAAGTAAAAAACTAAGTAATGGATGAGATATCAAATTATAAAATGTCAGAACTGTCAACAATATCAAGTATTAGCTGATGTTCATGCTAAAAAGTAATGTGTGAAACTGACTGTAATCTGACCAATCAGAAGGCTACAGAATTACCAACTTAAATTCAAATCGCTCCTCTTAGTTTAAAAACAGAGTATAGTAAATCTAGCAAAACTATTTGCACATAATATGTCGGTCGATGTTGAAGAAAACAAGAAATTTCTTGCATCAATTATTTCTGCAATAGTGTTATGTGGAACTCACGATTTGCCTATAAGAGGAAAGGATAAACAAACAGGTACAGCCTATTTTTATTATTCATATGCAATAATATATATGAGACCGGCCGTAAATTAATTTTATTATATTTTTATTGTTTCAGGTATGTTTCATTCTTGTGGTGCGTTGTGATAAGGGTCTGGTGGCGTTACGTCGTAAAGATGAAACTTTTCCACAATTGCTCTGTTACCACTCCATTATCCGTCAGCAAGCATTATGTGGAAATTTCCTAAAACTAAACAACGTTATGAAACTGGTGGTAAAAATTGTGAGGACCTACTCCTTCACTCTGAAGTCCGATGGTTAAGTAGAGGACGGGTGCTGAAACGTTTTAATGATGTCCTATCTGGCATAGTTCAATTTTTCAAACAACGCGATGAACCGACTCCGGAACTAGAAAATTCAATCTGGCTTAGTGATTTTGGTTTTCTCGTGGACATTGCAGAGAAATTAAACGAACTTAATTTGCAGCTTCAGAGGAGAGACAAAGAACTAGCGGAAATGATTTCTGATATGAAAGCATTTATCAAAAAGCTGGAGTTTTGGGAACAAAATCTAATTAACAGCGATGCCAAGCATTTTCCTATTCTTTCAGAAAAAATATCTTAAAATCCATTAGAACCCTATAACAGCAAATATCATGTAGAAATAGTTTCTACCCTGAAGAATACCTTCAAAAATCGTTTTAAGGATTTCAACGAAATGGCTTTAGTAGCGCAGTTTGTTGTTTCACCCTTTATGGAAATTGATATCCAACAGTTTTGTGTTATGCAGAACTTTGGCGAAGACATCGCTGCAACAGAAATGGAAGTAATTGAGTTTCAAAATGATTTAGCCAAAATCGTTAGTCTCAAGTACCAAATGTATCTGGCCTATTGTAAGTAAAGACAAATATTCAGTTCTATGCCGTGTTGCCTTCAAAGTGAAAGCATTATTCAGTTCAACCTATTTATGTGAATCTTCTTTTTACAATATAAAGTTTATTAAGAACAAATATCGCAATCGACTTACAGATGAACATTTGGATAATTGTATTCGAATGGCTGCATCAAATTATACTGCAAACAATAAAAAAATTATCGATGAGTCTGAGTGTCAGCCTTCTCATTGAACGTGCTTTTTTATTTTTCAATGTTTATGTTCATGATAGTGTGTTACTTTTTTGTTGTTATTATTAACTATTTTTAAATCTTACGTGACATGCCGTTGTGGCTGGATAAAAGTTTGTGTTTATTTTTCAAACACCTTCGTGTGGTAGGTCGGAATGTAGCTATGAACAAGTACGTACTGTAATCATAATAAATAATAATAATAATAATAATAATAATAATAATAATAATAATAATAATAATAATAATAATAATAATAATAATAATAATAATAATAATAATAATAATAATAATAATAATAATAATAATAATAACATTTATTCAGTAAAAAATACAAAAAAGTTACAAAAAAGGCCACAATTGAATAAAATGTTAAATAGTCGATAAGCATTGCTTGTTTCGACATAAACTAAACAAACTACATATAGCTAAATAAGTTACATTACATAAATTACATGATAATTTCACATAATATACAACACATGAATACTAGGTATATTTTTGCTATACACTGGAAACGAATATTTAAAACTAATGTTAAAGTGTCTGGCACTAAATATTTTCTATTAAATTAGTGACTACATGACGTTCTAGCGAGAGAATAAATTTTTTTAACGATTTGTTAAATAGGTGAGTTTTATTAATGGATTTAATTTCAAATGGACTATAATTAAAGAGTTTAGGAGCCAAATAAGAGAACGATCTCTGGCCAATAGACTTTTGTTTGAAGGGTACGTTATGATTTTGCCTTTGCATGGAGTGAGTAGAATAATTGTGTGTTGACTCGCTAAAGTTGTTATTTTTATGATAGTAAGTGACTATCCTTAGGTAAAACAGTTGACGAATATCTAGTATATTTACTTCAAGAAAGAGATTATTGGACGAGTACAATATGGGTTTTTTAAGAATTATTTTTAAGAATCTGCGTTGAATTATTTCAAGAGGACGGAGATGTGTTTTTAGAGCACTACCCCAAATACTGATACAATAGCTGATATAACTCTCAACTAGAGCATGATAAAGAATTTTTAATTGATTTAAATCTAATATATCTGTTAAACATTTAAATCTACTAATTACAAATCTCAGTTTTTTACACACGTAATTTATATGTACGTTCCATTTTAGGTGCTTATCAAGGTAAATGCCGAGGTATTTTACATGTTCTTTACTTTTAATAGAAATATTTTGGTTAGATACTTTTACATTTAGTTCATTGAATGGTGGAGTTGTAACTTTGTTACAATGAAATGCAACATAAAAAGTTTTTTCTAGATTTAGGGTTAGTAGACTGTGGTTAAACCAATTCTGTATTTTGGGCAGTTCTGATTCGACTTTGTTTTTTAAATCTATCCAGGTTTTATCTTTGAAGAACAATGCCGTGTCATCAGCGAAACCAATTACTTCTGACTCAGGGTAGACTTCAAACAAACCATTAACATATATGTTAAATAGTGTTGGCCCAAGTATACTACCCTGGGGAATGCCACAGCAGATTGATGAACATGTGCTACATATATTTCCCATTTTAACGTACTGCTGTCTATCTCTTAAATAACTGTCAAAAAGTTGATGTGCATTACCCCTGATCCCAATATCTTCTAGAGTCATTAGAAGTTTTGAGTGGCTTACTGTGTCGAATGCCTTCGACAAATCCAGGAAAATATTTAGGCAAGGTTGGCCTTCATTCATTGATTCATTTATTGCGTCTTCAGTAGATACGTTTTTTCTAAAGCCATATTGGTGTTTTGAAATAATTTTAAATTTATCTAGATATGAATTTAGTCGTGTCTCCAATATTTTTTCGAAGACCTTCGACACAGTTGTGATCAACGATATAGGACGGTAATTAGTTGCTATCTGAGGGTCTCCTTTTTTAAAAATGGGAATAACCACAGCTTTTTTAAATATCTCAGGCCATAAACCTGCATTAAAACATTTATTTATTAGAAAAGTCAAGGGGTCTATTACATTCTTAATAATTGCTTTTAAATTTTCGGAGCGAATTCCATCGGTACCAGGAGATTTATTTGTTTTTAAACAAGAAATAGTATTTTTAACTTCTATATCACTAACAGGGAAAAGGGCAAAACTATTTTGAAGTGTTTTTTGCTTTGGTTTAAATCCGGTATTAAGGGGAATTTTTTTTTGCTAGATTAGGACCTATTTGTGTGAAAGTGCTGTTAATGTGATTAGCTATTTCATATTTTTCAATTAATATGTTACCAAGCGAATTCTTCATGGAGTCAATGTTGAATTTTTTTTTGTTTTGTTGATCTCGTTGACAACATTCCAAAGTTGTTTAGATTGTCATTTATTCCTGTTTATTAAACTTTGATAGTACTTATATTTACATGTTTTTATTAATTTAGTCAGATAGTTTCTATAGTTATTGTATTGATTTTTTAAAATTACATTATTAGGATTTTTTAAAAGATTTTTATGCATGTTATTTTTTGTATTAATAGATTTGACAAGTCCATTGGTTATCCATGGGGTCAATTTAGTGTTTTTTCTACGTATTTTTACTTTATATGAGCATGTTTCTATATTATTAAGCAAAGTTTTAATAAATTCATTAACTGAAGAGTTAGGGTCCTGTGCTTGATACGTTTGGTTATTTTGTTATAAGTTTATTATTAGTACCTATGTATTATGTATTACCAGTTAAATAGTAAAATAAATACATATAATGATAAATTAACTGTGGATTATTTCATTTACGTTGCGTTACGTGGCTTCCGTGTGGGTAGCTCGCTGTTTATTCCAAAATTAACAAAGTCGTTCAACACATTGAGAGGTTGGCGACCACTGCTCTAGATGTACCTTTTGTACGATTTTTTTGTCGAAATACAATTTTTCTACTCTACTTGTACGATCTGCCAAAAAAAATATTTGGGAACACTGGTCTGTCTACAAACGACGTATACCGTTAGTTAACATCTGAGACGCATAGATGACGCCACCGTTGCTGCGGTCGTTGCGTTTCCTATCTCCATGTCCTGTATTTCTGTTCATCTGTGTAACTTTATTAATAATCGCTTGGGAACAAAATATTTGACTAGTTATTCTTAACAATTTGCTGTATACTCAGAGCAAACTTGGCTTATTTCTCAGATGTATAAGTCAACCTGAAAAAAAATTGCTTTTTTTTAATGATGATTGTTCCCAAAATATTTTTAGCTAATGTTCTATTTAAAATATTTTGATTTGTATACATTTCTTCATATTTTTTAAATTGCAACAATGCAAAGTTAGTATAGGTACATTTCTAGTCAGTCATTGCTATTCCAGCTTGATTTAAAAGAAAATATATTTTTTTGTATCAAGAAATAAATTGCTGCCTAGCCAAAAAAATTAAGTAAAACTTTTTCCACATAAAATAAAACGATATGCAAATGGAGATTGCCCTTTTTTTAAAGCAAAAACAGCCTTTGACACATCATCCCTTTAAGTAAAGTGAGATATCCTTCTTGGTTCTCGTTATCCTTAGGATTTGGCTGTTACTTTATGGTTGACCTCTGGCTCCTCTTTCTTTTAAATCTCCTTACATTTATTTCCCTTTCAGACTATTATCGCCAATTTTCTCATTCTTGAGGAGGCTACTAATATCTTATTTTTATAAGATGCGGAACGCTATAATATACCTTATTTTATGTGAGTATATTGATTTAGAGTTTTCTTTATTCATTTTGATATTTAAAAATAATCATATAGATACTAATTACAAGCATGTCATCTCTTGACAATATTCTAATTTTAAACTTCTTGCAAAACGTTATTAAGTTTTATTTTTATCAATAAAATATTATGCTGAAACCTCGGCTGAAACCTTAGAGCATATAAGACTAGAGATATCATTCAATGTATTTTATTATGTATTAGCGGGGTCATCACTTTAAACGTGAAGAGAGAGGGGTAGGTACTCCAATCTCAATGGCGTAGGGTTTGAAAGGGTTTATATTTATGTTTACCATTTATGCAGTGTCACAATAATTAATAATTTAGATAATTGATTCACATGATTAAGGGCCGTTTTTTTCACCTCTGAGAAAAGGTACACGTATGTTTACTTGACAGATTAGAGCGTCTGCGCGCGTATGCGCGTCTGCGTGCGTCTGTGTGCGTCTGCGTGCGTCTGCGTGCGTCTGCGTACGTCTGCGTGCGTCTGCGAGCGTCTGCGTGCGTCTGTGTGCTTCTGTGTGCGTCTGCGTGCGTCTGCGTGCGTCTGCGAGCGTCTGCGTGCGTCTGCGTGCGTCTGCGTGCGTCTGCGTGCGTCTGCGTGCGTCTGGGTGCGTCTGTGTGCGTCTGTGTGCGTCTGTGTGCGTCTGCGTGCGTCTGCGTGCGTCTGCGTGCGTCTGCGTGCGTCTATGTGCGTCTGCGTGCGTCTGTGTGCGTCTGTGTGCGTCTGTGTGCGTCTGCGTGCGTCTGCGTGCATATGCGTACGTCTGCGTGCGTCTGCGAGCGTCTGCGTGCGTCTGCGTGCGTCTGCGTGCGTCTGCGTGCGTCTGCGTGCGTCTGCGTGCGTCTGCAAGCGTCTGCGTGCGTCTGCGTGCGTCTGCGTGCGTCTGCGTGCGTCTGCGTGCGTCTGCGTGCGTCTGCGTGCGTCTGCGTGCGTCTGCGTGCGTCTGCGTGCGTCTGCGTGCGTCTGGGTGCGTCTGTGTGCGTCTGTGTGCGTCTGTGTGCGTCTGCGTGCGTCTGCGTGCGTCTGCGTGCGTCTGCGTGCGTCTATGTGCGTCTGCGTGCGTCTGTGTGCGTCTGTGTGCGTCTGTGTGCGTCTGCGTGCGTCTGCGTGCATATGCGTACGTCTGCGTGCGTCTGCGAGCGTCTGCGTGCGTCTGCGTGCGTCTGCGTGCGTCTGCGTGCGTCTGCGTGCGTCTGCGTGCGTCTGCAAGCGTCTGCGTGCGTCTGCGTGCGTCTGCGAGCGTCTGCGTGCGTCTGCGTGCGTCTGCGTGCGTCTGCGTGCGTCTGCGTGCGTCTGCGTGCGTCTGCGAGCGTCTGCGTGCGTCTGCGTGTGTCTGCGTGCGTCTGTGTGCGTCTGCGTGCGTCTGCGTGCGTCTGCGTGCGTCTGCGTGCGTCTGCGTGCGTCTTCGTGTGTCTGTGTGCGTCTGCGTGCGTCTGCGAGCGTCTGCGTGCGTCTGCGTGTGTCTGCAGAACGCTATAATATACCTTATTTTATGTGAGTATATTGATTTAGAGTTTTCTTTATTCATTTTGATATTTAAAAATAATCATATAGATACTAATTACAAGCATGTCATCTCTTGACAATATTCTAATTTTAAACTTCTTGCAAAACGTTATTAAGTTTTATTTTTATCAATAAAATATTATGCTGAAACCTCGGCTGAAACCTTAGAGCATATAAGACTAGAGATATCATTCAATGTATTTTATTATGTATTAGCGGGGTCATCACTTTAAACGTGAAGAGAGAGGGGTAGGTACTCCAATCTCAATGGCGTAGGGTTTGAAAGGGTTTATATTTATGTTTACCATTTATGCAGTGTCACAATAATTAATAATTTAGATAATTGATTCACATGATTAAGGGCCGTTTTTTTCACCTCTGAGAAAAGGTACACGTATGTTTACTTGACAGATTAGAGCGTCTGCGCGCGTATGCGCGTCTGCGTGCGTCTGTGTGCGTCTGCGTGCGTCTGCGTGCGTCTGCGTACGTCTGCGTGCGTCTGCGAGCGTCTGCGTGCGTCTGTGTGCTTCTGTGTGCGTCTGCGTGCGTCTGCGTGCGTCTGCGAGCGTCTGCGTGCGTCTGCGTGCGTCTGCGTGCGTCTGCGTGCGTCTGCGTGCGTCTGGGTGCGTCTGTGTGCGTCTGTGTGCGTCTGTGTGCGTCTGCGTGCGTCTGCGTGCGTCTGCGTGCGTCTGCGTGCGTCTATGTGCGTCTGCGTGCGTCTGTGTGCGTCTGTGTGCGTCTGTGTGCGTCTGCGTGCGTCTGCGTGCATATGCGTACGTCTGCGTGCGTCTGCGAGCGTCTGCGTGCGTCTGCGTGCGTCTGCGTGCGTCTGCGTGCGTCTGCGTGCGTCTGCGTGCGTCTGCAAGCGTCTGCGTGCGTCTGCGTGCGTCTGCGTGCGTCTGCGTGCGTCTGCGTGCGTCTGCGTGCGTCTGCGTGCGTCTGCGTGCGTCTGCGTGCGTCTGCGTGCGTCTGCGTGCGTCTGGGTGCGTCTGTGTGCGTCTGTGTGCGTCTGTGTGCGTCTGCGTGCGTCTGCGTGCGTCTGCGTGCGTCTGCGTGCGTCTATGTGCGTCTGCGTGCGTCTGTGTGCGTCTGTGTGCGTCTGTGTGCGTCTGCGTGCGTCTGCGTGCATATGCGTACGTCTGCGTGCGTCTGCGAGCGTCTGCGTGCGTCTGCGTGCGTCTGCGTGCGTCTGCGTGCGTCTGCGTGCGTCTGCGTGCGTCTGCAAGCGTCTGCGTGCGTCTGCGTGCGTCTGCGAGCGTCTGCGTGCGTCTGCGTGCGTCTGCGTGCGTCTGCGTGCGTCTGCGTGCGTCTGCGTGCGTCTGCGAGCGTCTGCGTGCGTCTGCGTGTGTCTGCGTGCGTCTGTGTGCGTCTGCGTGCGTCTGCGTGCGTCTGCGTGCGTCTGCGTGCGTCTGCGTGCGTCTTCGTGTGTCTGTGTGCGTCTGCGTGCGTCTGCGAGCGTCTGCGTGCGTCTGCGTGTGTCTGCAGAACGCTATAATATACCTTATTTTATGTGAGTATATTGATTTAGAGTTTTCTTTATTCATTTTGATATTTAAAAATAATCATATAGATACTAATTACAAGCATGTCATCTCTTGACAATATTCTAATTTTAAACTTCTTGCAAAACGTTATTAAGTTTTATTTTTATCAATAAAATATTATGCTGAAACCTCGGCTGAAACCTTAGAGCATATAAGACTAGAGATATCATTCAATGTATTTTATTATGTATTAGCGGGGTCATCACTTTAAACGTGAAGAGAGAGGGGTAGGTACTCCAATCTCAATGGCGTAGGGTTTGAAAGGGTTTATATTTATGTTTACCATTTATGCAGTGTCACAATAATTAATAATTTAGATAATTGATTCACATGATTAAGGGCCGTTTTTTTCACCTCTGAGAAAAGGTACACGTATGTTTACTTGACAGATTAGAGCGTCTGCGCGCGTATGCGCGTCTGCGTGCGTCTGTGTGCGTCTGCGTGCGTCTGCGTGCGTCTGCGTACGTCTGCGTGCGTCTGCGAGCGTCTGCGTGCGTCTGTGTGCTTCTGTGTGCGTCTGCGTGCGTCTGCGTGCGTCTGCGAGCGTCTGCGTGCGTCTGCGTGCGTCTGCGTGCGTCTGCGTGCGTCTGCGTGCGTCTGGGTGCGTCTGTGTGCGTCTGTGTGCGTCTGTGTGCGTCTGCGTGCGTCTGCGTGCGTCTGCGTGCGTCTGCGTGCGTCTATGTGCGTCTGCGTGCGTCTGTGTGCGTCTGTGTGCGTCTGTGTGCGTCTGCGTGCGTCTGCGTGCATATGCGTACGTCTGCGTGCGTCTGCGAGCGTCTGCGTGCGTCTGCGTGCGTCTGCGTGCGTCTGCGTGCGTCTGCGTGCGTCTGCGTGCGTCTGCAAGCGTCTGCGTGCGTCTGCGTGCGTCTGCGTGCGTCTGCGTGCGTCTGCGTGCGTCTGCGTGCGTCTGCGTGCGTCTGCGTGCGTCTGCGTGCGTCTGCGTGCGTCTGCGTGCGTCTGGGTGCGTCTGTGTGCGTCTGTGTGCGTCTGTGTGCGTCTGCGTGCGTCTGCGTGCGTCTGCGTGCGTCTGCGTGCGTCTATGTGCGTCTGCGTGCGTCTGTGTGCGTCTGTGTGCGTCTGTGTGCGTCTGCGTGCGTCTGCGTGCATATGCGTACGTCTGCGTGCGTCTGCGAGCGTCTGCGTGCGTCTGCGTGCGTCTGCGTGCGTCTGCGTGCGTCTGCGTGCGTCTGCGTGCGTCTGCAAGCGTCTGCGTGCGTCTGCGTGCGTCTGCGAGCGTCTGCGTGCGTCTGCGTGCGTCTGCGTGCGTCTGCGTGCGTCTGCGTGCGTCTGCGTGCGTCTGCGAGCGTCTGCGTGCGTCTGCGTGTGTCTGCGTGCGTCTGTGTGCGTCTGCGTGCGTCTGCGTGCGTCTGCGTGCGTCTGCGTGCGTCTGCGTGCGTCTTCGTGTGTCTGTGTGCGTCTGCGTGCGTCTGCGAGCGTCTGCGTGCGTCTGCGTGTGTCTGCAGAACGCTATAATATACCTTATTTTATGTGAGTATATTGATTTAGAGTTTTCTTTATTCATTTTGATATTTAAAAATAATCATATAGATACTAATTACAAGCATGTCATCTCTTGACAATATTCTAATTTTAAACTTCTTGCAAAACGTTATTAAGTTTTATTTTTATCAATAAAATATTATGCTGAAACCTCGGCTGAAACCTTAGAGCATATAAGACTAGAGATATCATTCAATGTATTTTATTATGTATTAGCGGGGTCATCACTTTAAACGTGAAGAGAGAGGGGTAGGTACTCCAATCTCAATGGCGTAGGGTTTGAAAGGGTTTATATTTATGTTTACCATTTATGCAGTGTCACAATAATTAATAATTTAGATAATTGATTCACATGATTAAGGGCCGTTTTTTTCACCTCTGAGAAAAGGTACACGTATGTTTACTTGACAGATTAGAGCGTCTGCGCGCGTATGCGCGTCTGCGTGCGTCTGTGTGCGTCTGCGTGCGTCTGCGTGCGTCTGCGTACGTCTGCGTGCGTCTGCGAGCGTCTGCGTGCGTCTGTGTGCTTCTGTGTGCGTCTGCGTGCGTCTGCGTGCGTCTGCGAGCGTCTGCGTGCGTCTGCGTGCGTCTGCGTGCGTCTGCGTGCGTCTGCGTGCGTCTGGGTGCGTCTGTGTGCGTCTGTGTGCGTCTGTGTGCGTCTGCGTGCGTCTGCGTGCGTCTGCGTGCGTCTGCGTGCGTCTATGTGCGTCTGCGTGCGTCTGTGTGCGTCTGTGTGCGTCTGTGTGCGTCTGCGTGCGTCTGCGTGCATATGCGTACGTCTGCGTGCGTCTGCGAGCGTCTGCGTGCGTCTGCGTGCGTCTGCGTGCGTCTGCGTGCGTCTGCGTGCGTCTGCGTGCGTCTGCAAGCGTCTGCGTGCGTCTGCGTGCGTCTGCGTGCGTCTGCGTGCGTCTGCGTGCGTCTGCGTGCGTCTGCGTGCGTCTGCGTGCGTCTGCGTGCGTCTGCGTGCGTCTGCGTGCGTCTGGGTGCGTCTGTGTGCGTCTGTGTGCGTCTGTGTGCGTCTGCGTGCGTCTGCGTGCGTCTGCGTGCGTCTGCGTGCGTCTATGTGCGTCTGCGTGCGTCTGTGTGCGTCTGTGTGCGTCTGTGTGCGTCTGCGTGCGTCTGCGTGCATATGCGTACGTCTGCGTGCGTCTGCGAGCGTCTGCGTGCGTCTGCGTGCGTCTGCGTGCGTCTGCGTGCGTCTGCGTGCGTCTGCGTGCGTCTGCAAGCGTCTGCGTGCGTCTGCGTGCGTCTGCGAGCGTCTGCGTGCGTCTGCGTGCGTCTGCGTGCGTCTGCGTGCGTCTGCGTGCGTCTGCGTGCGTCTGCGAGCGTCTGCGTGCGTCTGCGTGTGTCTGCGTGCGTCTGTGTGCGTCTGCGTGCGTCTGCGTGCGTCTGCGTGCGTCTGCGTGCGTCTGCGTGCGTCTTCGTGTGTCTGTGTGCGTCTGCGTGCGTCTGCGAGCGTCTGCGTGCGTCTGCGTGTGTCTGCAGAACGCTATAATATACCTTATTTTATGTGAGTATATTGATTTAGAGTTTTCTTTATTCATTTTGATATTTAAAAATAATCATATAGATACTAATTACAAGCATGTCATCTCTTGACAATATTCTAATTTTAAACTTCTTGCAAAACGTTATTAAGTTTTATTTTTATCAATAAAATATTATGCTGAAACCTCGGCTGAAACCTTAGAGCATATAAGACTAGAGATATCATTCAATGTATTTTATTATGTATTAGCGGGGTCATCACTTTAAACGTGAAGAGAGAGGGGTAGGTACTCCAATCTCAATGGCGTAGGGTTTGAAAGGGTTTATATTTATGTTTACCATTTATGCAGTGTCACAATAATTAATAATTTAGATAATTGATTCACATGATTAAGGGCCGTTTTTTTCACCTCTGAGAAAAGGTACACGTATGTTTACTTGACAGATTAGAGCGTCTGCGCGCGTATGCGCGTCTGCGTGCGTCTGTGTGCGTCTGCGTGCGTCTGCGTGCGTCTGCGTACGTCTGCGTGCGTCTGCGAGCGTCTGCGTGCGTCTGTGTGCTTCTGTGTGCGTCTGCGTGCGTCTGCGTGCGTCTGCGAGCGTCTGCGTGCGTCTGCGTGCGTCTGCGTGCGTCTGCGTGCGTCTGCGTGCGTCTGGGTGCGTCTGTGTGCGTCTGTGTGCGTCTGTGTGCGTCTGCGTGCGTCTGCGTGCGTCTGCGTGCGTCTGCGTGCGTCTATGTGCGTCTGCGTGCGTCTGTGTGCGTCTGTGTGCGTCTGTGTGCGTCTGCGTGCGTCTGCGTGCATATGCGTACGTCTGCGTGCGTCTGCGAGCGTCTGCGTGCGTCTGCGTGCGTCTGCGTGCGTCTGCGTGCGTCTGCGTGCGTCTGCAAGCGTCTGCGTGCGTCTGCGTGCGTCTGCGTGCGTCTGCGTGCGTCTGCGTGCGTCTGCGTGCGTCTGCGTGCGTCTGCGTGCGTCTGCGTGCGTCTGCGTGCGTCTGCGTGCGTCTGGGTGCGTCTGTGTGCGTCTGTGTGCGTCTGTGTGCGTCTGCGTGCGTCTGCGTGCGTCTGCGTGCGTCTGCGTGCGTCTATGTGCGTCTGCGTGCGTCTGTGTGCGTCTGTGTGCGTCTGTGTGCGTCTGCGTGCGTCTGCGTGCATATGCGTACGTCTGCGTGCGTCTGCGAGCGTCTGCGTGCGTCTGCGTGCGTCTGCGTGCGTCTGCGTGCGTCTGCGTGCGTCTGCGTGCGTCTGCAAGCGTCTGCGTGCGTCTGCGTGCGTCTGCGAGCGTCTGCGTGCGTCTGCGTGCGTCTGCGTGCGTCTGCGTGCGTCTGCGTGCGTCTGCGTGCGTCTGCGAGCGTCTGCGTGCGTCTGCGTGTGTCTGCGTGCGTCTGTGTGCGTCTGCGTGCGTCTGCGTGCGTCTGCGTGCGTCTGCGTGCGTCTGCGTGCGTCTTCGTGTGTCTGTGTGCGTCTGCGTGCGTCTGCGAGCGTCTGCGTGCGTCTGCGTGTGTCTGCAGAACGCTATAATATACCTTATTTTATGTGAGTATATTGATTTAGAGTTTTCTTTATTCATTTTGATATTTAAAAATAATCATATAGATACTAATTACAAGCATGTCATCTCTTGACAATATTCTAATTTTAAACTTCTTGCAAAACGTTATTAAGTTTTATTTTTATCAATAAAATATTATGCTGAAACCTCGGCTGAAACCTTAGAGCATATAAGACTAGAGATATCATTCAATGTATTTTATTATGTATTAGCGGGGTCATCACTTTAAACGTGAAGAGAGAGGGGTAGGTACTCCAATCTCAATGGCGTAGGGTTTGAAAGGGTTTATATTTATGTTTACCATTTATGCAGTGTCACAATAATTAATAATTTAGATAATTGATTCACATGATTAAGGGCCGTTTTTTTCACCTCTGAGAAAAGGTACACGTATGTTTACTTGACAGATTAGAGCGTCTGCGCGCGTATGCGCGTCTGCGTGCGTCTGTGTGCGTCTGCGTGCGTCTGCGTGCGTCTGCGTACGTCTGCGTGCGTCTGCGAGCGTCTGCGTGCGTCTGTGTGCTTCTGTGTGCGTCTGCGTGCGTCTGCGTGCGTCTGCGAGCGTCTGCGTGCGTCTGCGTGCGTCTGCGTGCGTCTGCGTGCGTCTGCGTGCGTCTGGGTGCGTCTGTGTGCGTCTGTGTGCGTCTGTGTGCGTCTGCGTGCGTCTGCGTGCGTCTGCGTGCGTCTGCGTGCGTCTATGTGCGTCTGCGTGCGTCTGTGTGCGTCTGTGTGCGTCTGTGTGCGTCTGCGTGCGTCTGCGTGCATATGCGTACGTCTGCGTGCGTCTGCGAGCGTCTGCGTGCGTCTGTGTGCTTCTGTGTGCGTCTGCGTGCGTCTGCGTGCGTCTGCGTGCGTCTGCAAGCGTCTGCGTGCGTCTGCGTGCGTCTGCGTGCGTCTGCGTGCGTCTGTGTGCGTCTGTGTGCGTCTGTGTGCGTCTGCGTGCGTCTGCGTGCGTCTGCGCGCGTCTGCGCGCGTCTGTTTGCGTATGTGCGTCTGTGCGTGTGTGCGTGTGTGTGTGTGCGCCTGTGTGCGTCTGCGTGCGTCTGCGTGCGTCTGCGTGCGTCTGCGTGCGTCTGCGTGCTTCTGCGAGCGTCTGCGTGCGTCTGCGTGCGTCTGCAAGCGTCTGCGTGCGTCTGCGTGCGTCTGCGTGCGTCTGCGTGCGTCTGTGTACGTCTGTGTGCGTCTGTGTGCGTCTGCGTGCGTCTGCGTGCGTCTGCGCGCGTCTGCGCGCGTCTGTTTGCGTATGTGCGTCTGTGCGTGTGTGTGTGTGCGCCTGTGTGCGTCTGCGTGCGTCTGCGTGCGTCTGCGTGCGTCTGTGTGCGTCTGCAAGCGTCTGCGTGCGTCTGCGTGCGTCTGCGCGCGTATGCGCGTCTGCGTGCGTCTGCGTGCGTCTGCGTGCGTCTGCGTGCGTCTGCGTGCGTCTGCGTGCGTCTGCGTGCGTCTGCGAGCGTCTGCGTGCGTCTGCGTGTGTCTGCAGAACGCTATAATATACCTTATTTTATGTGAGTATATTGATTTAGAGTTTTCTTTATTCATTTTGATATTTAAAAATAATCATATAGATACTAATTACAAGCATGTCATCTCTTGACAATATTCTAATTTTAAACTTCTTACAAAACGTTATTAAGTTTTATTTTTATCAATAAAATATTATGCTGAAACCTCGGCTGAAACCTTAGAGCATATAAGACTAGAGATATCATTCAATGTATTTTATTATGTATTAGCGGGGTCATCACTTTAAACGTGAAGAGAGAGGGGTAGGTACTCCAATCTCAATGGCGTAGGGTTTGAAAGGGTTTATATTTATGTTTACCATTTATGCAGTGTCACAATAATTAATAATTTAGATAATTGATTCACATGATTAAGGGCCGTTTTTTTCACCTCTGAGAAAAGGTACACGTATGTTTACTTGACAGATTAGAGCGTCTGCGCGCGTATGCGCGTCTGCGTGCGTCTGTGTGCGTCTGTTTGCGTATGTGCGTCTGTGCGTGTGTGTGTGTGTGTGTGTGTGCGCCTGTGTGCGTCTGTGTACGTCTGTGTGCGTCTGTGTGCGTCTGTGTGCGTCTGCGTGCGTCTGCGTGCGTCTGCGTGCGTCTGCGTGCGTCTGTGTGCGTCTGTGTGCGTCTGTGTGCGTCTGTGTGCTTCTGTGTGCGTCTGCGTGCGTCTGTGTGCGTCTGCGTGCGTCTGCGAGCGTCTGCGTGCGTCTGCGTGTGTCTGCGTGTGTCTGCGTGCGTCTGCGTGCGTCTGCGTGCGTCTGCGTGCGTCTGCGTGCGTCTGCGAGCGTCTGTGTGCGTCTGTGTGCGTCTGTGTGCGTCTGCGTGCGTCTGTGTGCGTCTGTGTGCGCCTGCGTGCGCCTGCGTGCGTCTGCGTGCGTCTGTGTGCGTCTGTGTGCGTCTGCGTGCGTCTGCGTGCGTCTGTGTGCGTCTGTGTGCGTCTGTGTTCGTCTGCGTGCTTCTGCGTGCGTCTGCGTGCGTCTGCGTGCGTCTGGGTGCGTCTGCGTGCGTCTGCGTGCGTCTGCGTGCGTCTGCGTGCGTCTGTGTGCGTCTGTGTGCGTCTGTGTGCGTCTGCGTGCGTCTGTGTGCGTCTGTGTGCGCCTGCGTGCGTCTGCGTGCGTCTGTGTGCTTCTGTGTGCGTCTGCGTGCGTCTGCGTGCGTCTGTGTGCGTCTGTGTGCGTCTGTGTTCGTCTGCGTGCTTCTGCGTGCGTCTGCGTGCGTCTGCGTGCGTCTGGGTGCGTCTGCGTGCGTCTGTGTGCGTCTGCGTGCGTCTGCGTGCGTCTGCGTGCGTCTGCGAGCGTCTGCGTGCGTCTGTGTGCTTCTGTGTGCGTCTGCGTGCGTCTGCGTGCGTCTGCGAGCGTCTGCGCGCGTCTGTTTGCGTATGTGCGTCTGTGCGTGTGTGTGTGTGTGCGTCTGTGTGCGTCTGCGTGCGTCTGTGTGCGTCTGCGTGCGTCTGCGTGCGTCTGTGTGCGTCTGCGTGCGTCTGCGTGCGTCTGCGTGCGTCTGCGTGCGTCTGCGAGCGTCTGCGTGCGTCTGCGTGTGTCTGCGTGCGTCTGCGTGCGTCTGCCTGCGTCTGCGTGCGTCTACGTGCGTCTGCGTGCGTCTGCGTGCGTCTGCGTGCGTATGAGAGCGTCTGCGTACGTCTGCGTGCGTCTGCGTGCGTCTGCGTGCGTCTGCGTGCGTCTACGTGCGTCTGCGTGCGTCTGCGTACGTCTGCGTGCGTCTGCGTGCGTCTGCGTGCGTCTGTGTGCGTCTGCGTGCGTCTGCGAGCGTCTGCGTGCGTCTGCGTGAGTCTGCGTGCGTCTGCGTGCGTCTGTGTGCGTCTGTGTGCGTCTGTGTGCGTCTGTGTGCGTCTGCGTGCGTCTGCGTACGTCTGCGTGCGTCTGTGTGCTTCTGTGTGCGTCTGCGTGCGTCTGCGTGCGTCTGTGTGCGTCTGTGTGCGTCTGTGTTCGTCTGCGTGCTTCTGCGTGCGTCTGCGTGCGTCTGCGTGCGTCTGCGAGCGTCTGCGCGCGTCTGTTTGCGTATGTGCGTCTTTGCGTGTGTGCGTGTGTGTGTGTGCGCCTGTGTGCGTCTGTGTGCGTCTGCGTGCGTCTGTGTGCGTCTGCGTGCGTCTGCGTGCGTCTGTGTGCGTCTGCGTGCATCTGCGTGCGTCTGCGTGCGTCTGCGTGCGTCTGCGTGCGTCTGCGTGCGTCTGCCTGCGTCTGCGTGCGTCTACGTGCGTCTGCGTGCGTCTGCGTGCGTATGAGAGCGTCTGCGTACGTCTGCGTGCGTCTGCGTGCGTCTGCGTGCGTCTGCGTGCGTCTGCGTGTGTCTGCGTGCGTCTGCGTGCGTCTGCCTGCGTCTGCGTGCGTCTACGTGCGTCTGCGTGCGTCTGCGTGCGTATGAGAGCGTCTGCGTACGTCTGCGTGCGTCTGCGTGCGTCTGCGTGCGTCTGCGTGCGTCTGCGTGCGTCTACGTGCGTCTGCGTGCGTCTGCGTACGTCTGCGTGCGTCTGCGTGCGTCTGTGTGCGTCTGCGTGCGTCTGCGAGCGTCTGCGTGCGTCTGCGTGTGTCTGCGTGCGTCTGCGTGCGTCTGCGTGCGTCTGCGTGCGTCTGCGTGCGTCTGCGTGCGTCTGCGTGCGTCTGCGTGCGTCTGTGTGCGTCTGCGTGCGTCTGCGTGCGTCTGCGCGCGTATGTGCGTCTGCGTGCGTCTGCGTGCGTCTGCGAGCGTCTGCGTGCGTCTGCGTGCGTCTGCGTGCGTCTGCGTGCTTCTGTGTGCGTCTGTGTGCGTCTGCGTGCGTCTGCGTGCGTCTGCGTGCGTCTGCGTGCGTCTGCGTGCGTCTACGTGCGTCTGCGTGCGTCTGCGTACGTCTGCGTGCGTCTGTGTGCGTCTGCGTGCGTCTGCGTGCGTCTGCGTGCGTCTGTGTGCGTCTGTGTGCGTCTACGTGCGTCTGCGTGCGTCTGTGTGCGTCTGCGTGCGTCTGTGTGCGTCTGTGTGCGTCTGCGTGCGTCTGCATGCATCTGTGTGCTTCTGTGTGCGTCTGTGTGCTTCTGTGTGCTTCTACGTGTGTCTGCGTGCGTCTGCGTGCGTCTGCGTGCGTCTGCGTGCGTCTACGTGCGTCTGCGTGTGTCTGCGTGCGTCTTCGTGCGTCTGCGTGCGTCTGCGAGCGTCTGCGTGCGTCTGTGTGCTTCTGTGTGCGTCTGCGTGCGTCTGCGTGCGTCTGCGTGTGTCTGCGTGTGTCTGCGTGCGTCTGTGTGCTTCTGTGTGCGTCTGCGTGCGTCTGCGTGCGTCTGTGTGCGTCTGTGTGCGTCTGTGTTCGTCTGCGTGCTTCTGCGTGCGTCTGCGTGCGTCTGGGTGCGTCTGTGTGCTTCTGTGTGCGTCTGCGTGCGTCTGCGTGCGTCTGCGAGCGTCTGCGCGCGTCTGTTTGCGTATGTGCGTCTGTGCGTGTGTGCGTGTGTGTGTGTGCGCCTGTGTGCGTCTGTGTGCGTCTGCGTGCGTCTGTGTGCGTCTGCGTGCGTCTGCGTGCGTCTGTGTGCGTCTGCGTGCATCTGCGTGCGTCTGCGTGCGTCTGCGTGCGTCTGCGTGCGTCTGCGAGCGTCTGTGTGCGTCTGCGTGTGTCTGCGTGCGTCTGCGTGCGTCTGCCTGCGTCTGCGTGCGTCTACGTGCGTCTGCGTGCGTCTGCGTGCGTATGAGAGCGTCTGCGTACGTCTGCGTGCGTCTGCGTGCGTCTGCGTGCGTCTGCGTGCGTCTGCGTGCGTCTACGTGCGTCTGCGTGCGTCTGCGTACGTCTGCGTGCGTCTGCGTGCGTCTGCGTGCGTCTGTGTGCGTCTGCGTGCGTCTGCGAGCGTCTGCGTGCGTCTGCGTGAGTCTGCGTGCGTCTGCGTGCGTCTGCGAGCGTCTGCGTGCGTCTGCGTGTGTCTGCAGAACGCTATAATATACCTTATTTTATGTGAGTATATTGATTTAGAGTTTTCTTTATTCATTTTGATATTTAAAAATAATCATATAGATACTAATTACAAGCATGTCATCTCTTGACAATATTCTAATTTTAAACTTCTTGCAAAACGTTATTAAGTTTTATTTTTATCAATAAAATATTATGCTGAACCCTCGGCTGAAACCTTAGAGCATATAAGACTAGAGATATCATTCAATGTATTTTATTATGTATTAGCGGGGTCATCACTTTAAACGTGAAGAGAGAGGGGTAGGTACTCCAATCTCAATGGCGTAGAGTTTGAAAGGGTTTGTATTTATGTTTACCATTTATGCAGTGTCACAATAATTAATAATTTAGATAATTGATTCACATGATTAAGGGCCTTTTTTTCACCTCTGAGAAAAGGTACACGTATGTTTACTTGACAGATTAGAGCGTCTGCGCGCGTATGTGCGTCTGCGTGCGTCTGCGTGCGTCTGCGAGCGTCTGCGTGCGTCTGCGTGCGTCTGCGTGCGTCTGCGTGCTTCTGTGTGCGTCTGTGTGCGTCTGCGTGCGTCTGCGTGCGTCTGCGTACGTCTGCGTGCGTCTGCGTGCGTCTGGGTGCGTCTGCGTGCGTCTGTGTGCGTCTGTGTGCGTCTGTGTTCGTCTGCGTGCGTCTGCGTGCATCTGCGTGCGTCTGCGTGCGTCTGGGTGCGTCTGCGTGCGTCTGTGTGCGTCTGTGTGCGTCTGTGTGCGTCTGCGTGCGTCTGCGTGCGTCTGCGTGCGTCTGCGTGCGTCTGCGAGCGTCTGCGTGCGTCTGTGTGCTTCTGTGTGCGTCTGTGTGCTTCTGTGTGCTTCTGCGTGTGTCTGCTTGCGTCTGCGTGCGTCTGCGTGCGTCTGCGTGCGTCTACGTGCGTCTGCGTGCGTCTGCGTACGTCTGCGTGCGTCTGCGTGCGTCTGTGTGCGTCTGCGTGCGTCTGCGAGCGTCTGCGTGCGTCTGCATGTGTCTGCGTGCGTCTGCGTGCGTCTGCGTGCGTCTGCGTGCGTCTGTGTGCTTCTGTGTGCGTCTGTGTGCTTCTGTGTGCTTCTGCGTGTGTCTGCGTGCGTCTGCGTGCGTCTGCGTGCGTCTGCGTGCGTCTGCGTGCGTCTGCGTGCGTCTGCGTGCGTCTGCGTGCGTCTACGTGCGTCTGCGTGCGTCTGCGTACGTCTGCGTGCGTCTGTGTGCGTCTGCGTGCGTCTGCGTGCGTCTGCGTACGTCTGCGTGCGTCTGTGTGCGTCTGTGTGCGTCTGCGTGCGTCTGCGTGCGTCTGTGTGCGTCTGTGTGCGTCTGCGTGCGTCTGTGTGCGTCTGTGTGCGTCTGCGTGCGTCTGCATGCATCTGTGTGCTTCTGTGTGCGTCTGTGTGCTTCTGTGTGCTTCTACGTGTGTCTGCGTGCGTCTGCGTGCGTCTGCGTGCGTCTGCGTGCGTCTGCGTGCGTCTACGTGCGTCTGCGTGTGTCTGCGTGCGTCTTCGTGCGTCTGCGTGCGTCTGCGAGCGTCTGCGTGCGTCTGTGTGCTTCTGTGTGCGTCTGCGTGCGTCTGCGTGCGTCTGCGTGCGTCTGCGTGTGTCTGCGTGTGTCTGCGTGCGTCTGCGTGCGTCTGCGTGCGTCTGCGAGCGTCTGCGTGCGTCTGTGTGCTTCTGTGTGCGTCTGCGTGCGTCTGCGTGCGTCTGCGTGCGTCTGCGTGTGTCTGCGTGCGTCTGCGTGCGTCTGCGTGCGTCTGCGAGCGTCTGCGTGCGTCTGTGTGCTTCTGTGTGCGTCTGCGTGCGTCTGCGTGCGTCTGCGTGCGTCTGTGTGCGTCTGTGTGCGTCTGCGTGCGTCTGTGTGCGTCTGTGTGCGTCTGCGTGCGTCTGCGTGCGTCTACGTGCGTCTGCGTGCGTCTGCGTACGTCTGCGTGCGTCTGCGTGCGTCTATGTGCGTCTGCGTGCGTCTGTGTGCGTCTGCGTGCGTCTGCGTGCGTCTGCGAGCGTCTGCGTGCGTCTGTGTGCGTCTGTGTGCGTCTGCGTGCGTCTGTGTGCGTCTGTGTGCGTCTGCGTGCGTCTACGTGCGTCTGCGTGCGTCTGTGTGCGTCTGTGTGCGTCTGCGTGCGTCTGTGTGCGTCTGTGTGCGTCTGCGTGCGTCTGCATGCATCTGTGTGCTACTGTGTGCGTCTGTGTGCTTCTGTGTGCTTCTACGTGTGTCTGCGTGCGTCTGCGTGCGTCTGCGTGCGTCTGCGTGCGTCTACGTGCGTCTGCGTGTGTCTGCGTGCGTCTTCGTGCGTCTGCGTGCGTCTGCGAGCGTCTGCGTGCGTCTGTGTGCTTCTGTGTGCGTCTGCGTGCGTCTGCGTGCGTCTGCGTGTGTCTGCGTGTGTCTGCGTGCGTCTGCGTGCGTCTGCGTGCGTCTGCGAGCGTCTGCGTGCGTCTGTGTGCTTCTGTGTGCGTCTGCGTGCGTCTGCGTGAGTCTGCGTGCGTCTGCGTGCGTCTGCGTGTGTCTGCGTGCGTCTGCGTGCGTCTGCGTGCGTCTGCGAGCGTCTGCGTGCGTCTGTGTGCTTCTGTGTGCGTCTGCGTGCGTCTGCGTGCGTCTGCGTGCGTCTGTGTGCGTCTGTGTGCGTCTGCGTGCGTCTGTGTGCGTCTGTGTGCGTCTGCGTGCGTCTACGTGCGTCTACGTGCGTCTGCGTGCGTCTGCGTGCGTCTGCGTGCGTCTGTGTGCGTCTGCGTGCGTCTGTGTGCGTCTGTGTGCGTCTGCGTGCGTCTGCGTGCGTCTGCGTGCGTCTGTGTGCGTCTGTGTGCGTCTGCGTGCGTCTGCGTGCGTCTGCGTGCGTCTGCGTGCGTCTGCGTGCGTCTGCGTGCGTCTGTGTGCGTCTGCGTGCGTCTGCGAGCGTCTGCGTGCATCTGCGTGCGTCTGCGTGCGTCTGCGAGCGTCTGTGTGCGTCTGCGTGCGTCTGCGAGCGTCTGCGTGCGTCTGTGTGCTTCTGTGTGCGTCTGTGTGCTTCTTTGTGCGTCTTTGTGCGTCTTTGTGCGTCTGCGTGCGTCTACGTGCGTCTGCGTGCGTCTGTGTGCGTCTGCGAGCGTCTGCGTGCGTCTGTGTGCTTCTGTGTGCGTCTGCGTGCGTCTGCGTGCGTCTGCGAGCGTCTGCGTGCGTCTGTGTGCGTCTGTGTGCGTCTGCGTGCGTCTGTGTGCGTCTGTGTGCGTCTGCGTGCGTCTACGTGCGTCTGCGTGCGTCTGTGTGCGTCTGTGTGCGTCTGTGTGCGTCTGTGTGCGTCTGTGTGCGTCTGTGTGCGTCTGCGTGCGTCTGCGTGCGTCTGCGTGCGTCTGTGTGCGTCTGTGTGCGTCTGCGTGCATCTGCGTGCGTCTGCGTGCGTCTGCGTGCGTCTGCGAGCGTCTGCGAGCGTCTGCGTGCGTCTGCGTGTGTCTGCGTGTGTCTGCGTGCGTCTGCGTGCGTCTGCGAGCGTCTGTGTGCTTCTGTGTGCGTCTGCGTGCGTCTGCGTGCGTCTGCGTGCGTCTGCGAGCGTCTGCGTGCGTCTGGGTGCGTCTGCGTGCGTCTGCGTGCGTCTGTGTGCGTCTGTGTGCGTCTGTGTGCGTCTGCGTGCGTCTGCGAGCGTCTGAGTGCGTCTGCGTGCGTCTGCGTGCGTCTGCGTGCGTCTGCGTGCGTCTGCGTGCGTCTGCGTGCGTCTGCGTGCGTCTGCGAGCGTCTGCGTGCGTCTGCGTGTGTCTGCAGAACGCTATAATATTCCTTATTTTACGTGAGTATATTGATTTAGAGTTTTCTTTATTCATTTTGATATTTAAAAATAATCATATAGATACTAATTACAAGCATGTCATCTCTTGACAATATTCTAATTTTAAACTTCTTGCAAAACGTTATTAAGTTTTATTTTTATCAATAAAATATTATGCTGAAACCTCGGCTGAAACCTTAGAGCATATAAGACTAGAGATATCATTCAATGTATTTTATTATGTATTAGCGGGGTCATCACTTTAAACGTGAAGAGAGAGGGGTAGTGTGATATTATTTAGTACACTTCATAGTTCATGTAGTCTTATTATTTGATAGTAGTTTGACGTTTCTATATTTTATTTAATTGTCAGTCATTTCGTTCATTAAAGCCTTACTAAAGGTCTTTTGCGTTATTACAATTTAATGAACGAAATCTTGTTAGTAATTATTATAAAATGGATCGCTTACTTCGCCCAGATAAGTTCAATGCAAGTCCCAATTCTCCATCGGCCCCGCAAGAATGGAGTCACTGGTTCAGAACATTTAGAAGTTTCATCGATTCGACTGAACTTGCAGGCGAGGATTCCGTTAAAGATAAAGCTAAGTTAAATCTTCTTATTAATCACATATCGCCAACTGTATACGATCATATAACTGAATGTAGATCTTACGATGCAGCTATAACAACGTTACAAGGTATATATGTAAAAGAGGTCAATCATATATATACCAGACATATTCTTGCCACTCGGAAACAACAACCTGATGAGAATATAGACCAATACTTGCATGCTTTGCAATCTCTTAGTAAACATTGTTTATTCAAATCTGTTACGGCCGACCAATACAAAGACGAGTATGTTAGAGACTCTTTTATACGCGGACTGCTTTCTGCCCCAATTAGACAAAGACTATTAGAAAACACAACATTGTCTCTAAAGCAAGCACACGACCAGGCTAGATCATTAGAGGCCGCCCAACTACACGCTAATGCGTATGAAAGTTCAACACTCATACCATCCATAAATTCTGCTTCATTAGATTCTCAAAATGAAGGACCCACGTCCGAAAAATCTCAGTTAAATGCCACGCAACGACGCTCAAATCCCAATCTAAAATGTTACTTCTGTGGTAATAAATGGCATTCCAGAGATAGATGCCCAGCAAAAGAATCAATTTGTTCCCTATGTCGTAAAAAGGGCCATTGGGCTTCTGTTTGTAAATCTTACAACGCTAAGCAATCCTCCCAAAATGCTGTAACATCTGCTATAGAAAATTCTTCTGTGATAGCAGCCTTTCATCCTAGTCTAGCAAAATCAACTCTTTCAATTTTAGTTAATGGTATTTTAACCCATGCCTTAGTGGACACTGGTAGTTCTGAAAGTTTCATAAGTTCAAACATAATCCAGACAAGAAACATCCCTGTGTTACCTTGCGCTGCAAATGTCTCCATGGCAACATCGTCCTTAACTACTGAAATTTGCGGATATTGCGAAGTGGACCTGCAAATCAAAGAACATTCTCACAAAGGAGCTAAATTATTAATTCTTGATAAACTCTGTTCTGACGTTATCCTTGGCCATGATATCTTAAATAAACATTCATTCTTAGAATTACAATTCGGAGGTAAAAAAGCTCCGATTCGAATCTCTAGCTTAGTTGCTGCTAAGATACCAGAAGCTTGCCTTTTTGAGAATATGCATCCTAACTGTCATCCCATAGCCACGAAATCTAGAAGGCATTCTCAACTTGATAATAAATTTATTAAGTCTGAAATCACAAAGCTATTAGAAGAAGGAATAATCGAAGAAAGTCGGTCCCCTTGGAGAGCGCAAGTTTTAGTCACTTCAAACGCGAATCATAAAAAAAAGAATGGTGGTTGATTACTCCCAAACTGTAAATAAATTTACATTCCTAGATGCATTTCCTCTTCCCAGAGTAGATGAAACAGTTCATCGAATTGCAAACTACAGGGTATTCAGTACCATCGATCTCCGCAGTGCTTACCATCAGATTCCTATTAAGGAAGCCGATAAGCCATACACTGCTTTTGAAGCATGTGGTTGTTTGTACCAGTTTACAAGGATTCCTTTCGGAGTCACTAATGGTGTTGCTGGATTTCAACGAGTTATTGATAGCGTAATACGTCTAGAAAATCTTAATGATACATTTGCCTATCTAGATGATATTACCGTTTGCGGCAGAACACAGGCGGAACACGATAAAAATTTACAAAAATTTTTCATGATTGCCAAGAAATATCGACTTACAATCAATGAAACAAAATCGAAATTTTCTACAAGATATATACAACTTTTAGGTCATACCATTGAAAACGGATTCATCAAACCCGACCCTGATCGTCTTCAACCACTTTTAGATATGCCAGAACCTCAAAGCATTCCTTCTTTACGTCGAGTTCTTGGACTGTTTGCACATTACTCTCAATGGATTCCGCGTTTTTCTGAGAAAATTCATCCCTTAGCTCATTCTTTTCAATTCCCGTTATCAGAGGATGCATCTAAGTCTTTTAATACTCTCAAACAAGATCTTGCTTCCGCTTTTCTTTCAACTATAAATGAATCAGAAATACTAGTAGTTGAAACAGATGCATCAGAATTTGCCATAGCAGCCACTCTTTCACAATCTGGTAGACCAGTAGCTTTCTTCTCAAGGACGCTTAGTGGCAGCGAGAAGAGTCATTCTTCAATTGAGAAAGAAGCTTATGCTATAGTGGAAGCTATTCGCAAATGGAGACATCTACTACTAGGTAGGCAATTTCAACTTGTGACTGATCAAAAGAGCGTTTCCTTTATGTTTGATAACAGATCCCATGGGAAAATTAAAAACGACAAAATTTTAAGGTGGCGTCTGGAATTATCTCCTTTTAGTTACGAGATTGTTTTTCGTCCTGGAGTTTTGAATCGGGCAGCTGACGCGATTTCACGAGTATGTTCCTCAATCGATAGTAAAGTTAACTTACATGAAATCCATACATCACTATGCCACCCGGGAATTACCCGTATGTACCACTGGTTAAGGTCTAAGAATATTCCAGCCTCTTTAAATGAGGTTCGACAAATGACAGCGTCTTGTCAAATTTGTTCTGAAATTAAACCAAGGTTTATAAAATCTCAAGGAGTTTTAATCAAGTCTACTTCACCCTTTGAAAGGCTTAACATGGATTTTAAGGGACCACTTCCAACTTGTTCAGGAAAACCTTATATGTTAACTATTATTGACGAATTCTCTAGATTCCCTTTTGCGTTTGCGTGTTCAAGTACAACGTCTTCTGAAGTCATTAAACACCTTAAAGAGCTTTTTTTTACTTTTGGTACCCCCTCATACATTCACTCTGATCAGGGATCGTCTTTTATGTCTAAAGAACTTAAATCCTTTCTCGGGTCTCTTGGAATAGCTTCAAGTAGGACTACACCATATAATCCCCAAGGAAATGGACAGTGTGAGCGTTACAATGGAATTATATGGAAAACTGTTAGTCTCGCACTGAGATCCCGTAATCTACAAACTAGTCAGTGGGAACAAGTACTACCTGAAGCACTCCATGCAATTCGATCCTTACTATGTACCGCAATCAATGTGACACCACATGAGAGAATGTTTACTCATCCTAGACGTTCAACAAACGGCACTTCTCTACCTACTTGGCTTACATCCCCAGGGCCGGTTTTACTTCGAAATTTTAACAGAAGCAATAAATATCTCCTATGGTCGAAGAGGTTGATCTTTTGGAAGCCAATCCTCAGTATGCTCACGTACGCTTCTCTGATGGTAGGGAAACCACTGTTTCTCTCCGACACCTGGCTCCTACCCACGAACAAGATACTTCTCATAAGTCTGTCAGAGAAAGCGTCCCTGTCAAAGAAGGTCAAAACGAGAATACTGAATCTACGCCTCTAACTATGCATGCTGATCATGATCCTGTCATAGAGGAAGGTATATTGCCAGTTGGATCTCCCTACAAAGATGAATCTACACTAGCGGACGAAGAAAATTCAAAAAGAGTTTCTACGCGAAACAGAAGACCGCCTCCTTACCTAAATGATTATGTTAAGTAACAGAGGTGGGAAGAATGTGATATTATTTAGTACACTTCATAGTTCATGTAGTCTTATTATTTGATAGTAGTTTGACGTTTCTATATTTTATTTAATTGTCAGTCATTTCGTTCATTAAAGCCTTACTAAAGGTCTTTTGCGTTATTACAGGTAGGTACTCCAATATCAATGGCGTAGGGTTTGAAAGGGTTTGTATTTATGTTTACCATTTATGCAGTGTCACAATAATTATTAATTTAGATAATTGATTCACATGATTAAGGGCCGTTTTTTTCACCTCTGAGAAAAGTTACACGTATGTTTACTTGACAGATTAGAGCGTCTGCGCGCGTATGTGCGTCTGCGTGCGTCTGCGCGCGTCTGCGCGCGTCTGCGCGCGTCTGCGCGCGTCTGTTTGCGTATGTGCGTCTGTGCGTGTGTGTGTGTGCGTCTGTGTGCGTCTGCGTGCGTCTGTGTGCGTCTGTGTGCGTCTGTGTGCTTCTGTGTGCGTCTGCGTGCGTCTGCGTGTGTCTGCATGTGTCTGCGTGCGTCTGCGTGCGTCTGCGTGCGTCTGCGTGCGTCTGTGTGCGTCTGCGTGGGTCTGCGTGCGTCTGCGTGCGTCTGCGTGCGTCTGTGTGCGTCTGTGTGCGTCTGCGTGCGTCTGCGTGCGTCTGCGTGCGTCTTCGTGCGTCTGCGTGCGTCTGCGTGCGTCTGCGTGCGTCTGCGAGCGTCTGCGTGCGTCTGCGTGTGTCTGCGTGCGTCTGCGTGCGTCTGCGTGCGTTTGCGAGCGTCTGCGTGCGTCTGCGTGCGTCTGCGTGCGTCTGCGAGCGTCTGCGTGCGTCTGCGTGTGTCTGCGTGCGTCTGTGTGCGTCTGCGTGCGTCTGCGTGCGTCTGCGTGCGTCTGCGTGCGTCTGCGTGCGTCTTCGTGTGTCTGTGTGCGTCTGCGTGCGTCTGCGAGCGTCTGCGTGCGTCTGCGTGTGTCTGCAGAACGCTATAATATACCTTATTTTATGTGAGTATATTGATTTAGAGTTTTCTTTATTCATTTTGATATTTAAAAATAATCATATAGATACTAATTACAAGCATGTCATCTCTTGACAATATTCTAATTTCAAACTTCTTGCAAAACGTTATTAAGTTTTATTTTTATCAATAAAATATTATGCTGAAACCTCGGCTGAAACCTTAGAGCATATAAGACTAGAGATATCATTCAATGTATTTTATTATGTATTAGCGGGGTCATCACTTTAAACGTGAAGAGAGAGGGGTAGGTACTCCAATATCAATGGCGTAGGGTTTGAAAGGGTTTGTATTTATATTTACCATTTATGCAGTGTCACAATAATTAATAATTTAGATAATTGATTCACATGATTAAGGGCCGTTTTTTTCACCTCTGAGAAAAGTTACACGTATGTTTACTTGACAGATTAGAGCGTCTGCGCGCGTATGTGCGTCTGCGTTTATATTTTATGAAATATATCTGTTATTTACGTTTGGGGAAGAAAATTCTTCAAATAAAAGTTACTTCTTATATTATTATCTAAAATTTTTATTCTATACAAAATTTTCCTAAAATGGTCCGTATTCGAGAAATTTGACAAAATGTAAAAAAATATTTTTTTATAAAAATTGTTCATATAAAAGTTGTTTGTAATATAATTCTCTATAATTTTTATCCTATACATAATTTCTCTAAAATGGACCGTATAAAATTGACCGTATAGATATTTGAGAAAATGTGTAAATTTTGAAATTTGAAGAAAACTCAAAAACGGATAAAGAAAAAAACATTAAATTTTAAAATTAAGTTTTATTTCGGCCTGATGTGAAATGATTAGATTTTGGACAAAGTCGGAACATCTGGGGGGGTACTTTATATTTTATGGAATATATCTGTTATTTATGTTTGGAGAAAAAAATTTTTCAAATAAAAGTTATTTCTAATATTATTATCTATAATTTTTGCCTTATGTCAAAATTTCCTGAAATGGTCCGTATTCGAGAAATTTGACAAAATGTGCAAAATTCTGATTTTTATGAAATAAAAGTTGTTTGCGATATCGATCTCTATAATTTTTGTTTATACATAATTTTTCTAAAATGGACCGTAATGGAAAAATTTTAGGAAAAGTGCTAAATTTAAATTTTTCAGTATTTTCATTTTCAATGAATATCTATAGAAAAATGTTTCGAGGTAGATGTATGTGGAAAATGTATATATTTATTTTATCCTCTAAACATTTATGGAGGTGCTGCAGTAGGTTGTACAAAATAACCGGAAAAAGTCTGTAATAACTAGATAGGAAAGTCATGTGTTGGACACATCAGATTTTTTTGTATGAGAAGAAAAGAAGAATCATTGAACTTTGAACCTTTGAAATTCTAAAGGTTATGTTATTGTTATTAATTTATTCAGGGTTTAATATTTATTTTTATTTTTCAGGAAAGTCACTATAAGAAGATAGAAAAGACCCTATTAGTGAACTAGGAAGAATTATGATGGGAGTAGAACATTTGAAATAAATTGTTATACATTGTACTAGAAGGATATCCCGAATAAAGTTAATAGTTTTACTTTGCCTTCATTTATTTTGTGTCAGCTTATTGGAAAACAGGTAAATTTACTATTTGTTTTAAATTATGCCCAGAAAAGATATTCAAATTTAAATTAATTAGATTTTTACAATTAACTCGTAACAACTAAGAGAAAAAAATTTATTTAACAATATTTAGTGTTTTTTTTTTATTTATCTCAAGCTTTCGTTATACACTGTATTATATACATATTTTACTACAAATGAATAATATGTACCTTTAGGATTGAAAACTTTTTATAATTGTAGATATAAGTTTTGAAACTGTATGCTTTCAAATGAATTCGAGGCTACACATTATTTTTGTTTATTTTAAGTAGATAATTTAACTGAATTTTTTTATAGAGCAAATAAAAGACAAGTAAAAACAAATAATAATAATAATAATTTATTTTTATTAGTAATAATAACGAATGTACATATTTTGTAATAAAATTATTAATCAATGAAATCAAAACATAGTTATTGGTTGTAGTACCTAGATGTAATATCTTTGTGTAGAAATAAGCTATTTATAAAACAAAAAAAAACGGAATAAACATTAATGCTACCAATATCCCATGAAATTTAATTATTATTTAATTAGTACACCACTCAACAGTTAAAGACAAACTAAATATAGAGTGGGACGAATGCAGAAAAAAAAATCGTATCATACACATTTCCAGGTAAAAAATGTTAAAATTTGACTCCTTATATTAAAACATAAAACATTTTAAAATTGTGACACAAAACTTACATACTACTAATATATACCCTATAGATACCATATACACATACAAAAGATAATATAAAATACAATAGGTATCCTACTAAGCGTAATATACGTATTAGTCCAAGATCCCACAGCGATAAGACATAACTTATTTTCTAAAAGATGAAACTTTAAGTTCTCAGTAGTGTCTCATGTACTTTGTATACCTGCGTGTTTGTGAAGTTTGCCCAGTGACACCTGGGCAGGTACCAGGTGAGAAAGGTGACTAAAAATAAGAGTTAACTTAAATTTATATAGCTGATTTTTGTATATATTTAATAGAATATCATTCTCAAGTAGTATCGCAAGTATTAGACACTTTCCATGGACCAAAACTTTTGTCAGACGCTTTAAAGCTCCACCAAAAATAAATGAACTTCACTTATTTTTTAATATCTGATTTTTGAATATGTTATCGAGATAACTATTACAAAATTATATTTAATCAGTCAGACATTACCTGACATTTTATCTAAAGGTGAAAAGACCAATCCTTATTGTCATTTTACTACATTAAAAAGTATTTAAACTATTCCAAAGTTTTTTTATAAACCGATAAGCCTAGTAAATCTACGTCATCAACAAGTTTAAGAGTAGTTTTCTAAAAGTTCCTCTAACTTTTTTCTTAACGCCGAAGGACATAAATCCAACGGAACACTATAATAGTTTTGGGATCTAATCCTTCATCGGTATCGAACCGAGTTAAATGGTATAAACATGTAACAGCAAACGAAACATACTTTTACCATTAAACCAAAGTGGCTCTTCCGGTTCTTCACAGCAGGAAATTACGTTGTTATCAAAACACTCAATTTAATGGAAGCGGTGTTAAATGCCAGCAGTCGACATCGGCGCTGATGAGAATGATGAAATGCCGCAATTCGACTGCTATTCGTTCATAGTTAATTTTGTTGTTGTATCATTTTTTGCATAATAGGCCATGTTCACATGTGACATATGCTGTTTTATAAATTATATTGTAATAGTCATTATACAAGTTATTCTAAATAATCAGTTTGTTAAAAAAGCCAAAAATTTTTAAAGTTTTGGTTGTTATACAAAACCAATTCAACGAATAAACCGAAATATAGAATGTCAAAGTGAACGCACATTGTAGTGACACTCAAAAATTGACATCACCTAGACCACTTAACTTAACATTCGTTGTTGTTTTGTTTACTTTTTTTTTCTCGATTCTCGATTTTTTTCTCTTGTCTTTATTAATTTTATTAACACATAGCGCGCCATATCTCTCATATATGAGCGACATTGAACTTTCTGGTAGGCTTCGTCACTCATATGTGAGAGACACACATTATACGATATCAGTGCGTGTCTGGTATAAATGCATCATGCTGCCGTACATTTTAAATGGTTAATGTAGAAAGTGGCCCCTGGAGAATACCATGTAAATCCTATTTTGAGTAAAATTGGAAACATAAAGATTTTGTAGGACAGAAGGTGGAAACTATATTTCGGTAGAAAAAAATGTATCACAACCTCTGTGAATAAACGTTTTATTTCTCAAAATAAATTGAAATATACACTTTTAATATTATAAAAGATAAAAAAAAATATTCAATCTGTCATACATGAAGAAAAAAAATGAAACAAAAAATTAAACTAATGTTTCTTTTTTAAACTCTGGTAAATCTACTTTAAGGCGGGTACAGATCTGAGCACGTACGCGTATGAGGCAAGCCGAGGACGCATGAGCATGCACATGTGGACGGGTTTCCGAGGCGCGGCAAATTGCCTCGTTGTGTGCGCCGTACGGCCTCGCCCCATTCGTTTGTTGGCGGTACATCAAGTACGTGCTCAGTCTGGAAGGGAAATTTGTATCATACAGCACCGTACAGATTATAGCGAGTTTTTTGGATTTATTTTGCATGGCGTGGAACCAGGAAAACGTTCTGCTTCTCCTGGATTTAAATAATCAGCGTAATATCTTAAGAGAGCAAAACGCCAGTACTTACAACTCCATAAAAAAAGAATATTCTTGGCAGGAAATCGGCAATCGATTTCTTTCTCTCCCTTTTTCTTTTGTAATGAAGTCATTTTTCATTACTATTTTTTTTTATTCAATTGCCGAATTAGTATTCTTATTAATAATTTTAGATCTAACTTTCATTAGAATCCGGCATGTCAATTTAATAAAATTAATTATTCGTTACTATTATAATTTATAAATCAACTTTTTGGCTTCACCCTGTATCTATTATTTTGAAATATATAATAATCCGAAAATTCATAGTACTTTCACAATATAGCAATGGTTTTCAAAAGTCATTTTAAACCAGGGTTTTGAATTTATATTATAGAAAATTGTAGATTTGGGAATTTATTATTTTTAATATTTTTACACGATAACGAACGCCGGCAGCAAGCACCATCCCCTTCTCGAGTACCTTTTCCCACTTAAGTTGATCATGCGTGGAACATTGGTAAATATTTTTGACCCGAGTACGAGACCATGGCGAGAGAAATTTTTAATTCCATTCCGAGCGATCGAAAGAGTCAGTCGACAAAAATAGCAGCACCGCGAGCTAAAACCATATTTACCGCAGTTAGTACAAAAAACCCGTTTTTATTTTTTGCCGTAGTATCGAGTTTAGATAGGAATTAAAACCGAATTAAATTAGTATATTTAAACACCGTTTGAGATCACATTTTAACACGTAAATAATTTTGTAAAAATTCCGAAATTTAATAATTAAATTAACAGTCGAAGAATAGTTTCTTGTTTTGATATTGACCGTATTTATTTTTTTTTATTATCGTCTTCGAACGGTGAGGACTGCTTCCGTTATAAATTGACTTTGTAAAGAGAATTATTAAATAAGTAAATTGGGAAAAGATAGGAATTAGAGTGTTCATTTTTTTTAAAATTTAGATAGACTTTTAAAAGAATAGATTTGTTAAATTCCTATTTGTGGGAAATAAGGGAATTAAATATTTTTTTTTGTTGGTTTAGTTTGACTGTTCGCGATATTTTTTTTTACTAAAAGGGAGGGTATCATTTCCTGTTTTGAATATAAAATTTCCGTTCCTTTATTTTTCCGTCCTGGCCACTTCCAATTAACTCACTGAGGGCTTAAAGTTCCGTGTGTTAATTTTCCTTCCTGTCTACTTCCAAATAACTCACTGAGGGCTTAAAGTTCCGTGTGTTATTTTCGTTCCTAGCTTTCCGCAATTAACTCACTGAGGGCTTAAAGTTCCGTGTGTTAATTTTCCTTCCTGTCTATTCCCAAATAACTCACTGAGGGCTTAAAGTTCCGTGTGTTATTTTCGTTCCTAGCTTTCCGCAATTAACTCACTGAGGGCTTAAAGTTCCGTGTGTTATTTTTCTTCCTAGATATTCCTGTCCGACTTGGGGTTATAATAATAAATAACAATAAGAGGTAGTGTGGGTTTGATTCACCGTAGCTTGCTCATTGTATTCAGGGGTTTTAAAAACGAAACAAACATTTAGAAAGATTTCGAGTGGTCCTCACGAGTTACAGAAGTGCCGAAGTTTAATTTTTTTTATTCATACTAGCCTTGATTTAAATTTTGATTTACTACCGTAAATTTTGGAATTTTTAAAACTAATATCCTTGATTAAAATTTTGATTTGCTTTGCGATTTAAACAATTACCGTAAATTTAAATTGTTGAATCCGTATTATCCATGATTTACAATTAGATTATTTTTTTCTCGATTTGAGAGTAATTGCCGTAAATTTAGAATTCATATTATCCGAGATTTAAATTTTGACCTTAGTCTGAGATTTCCGAATACAATTTTTTTTTGTATACGCGACCCCTTTACCGTATCCAGTTTAAGCAATCTGATTGAGAATACCTGCCAACTATATCAGCCGTTCGTTACCGTTTTGCCATTGCTTCATTTTTTTTGTTCAGGGTTTCATTACCGAGGGTGGGCGTTGAAATATTTTATTTTCTTTTTTTTAGTGTATATAGTTAAAATCAATATATGTGTCAAAATTACCGTGACTATTACTGAGTTTACTGATCACCAATTTACTTCCCCCTTATTTTTCAGCAGTGAAAAATTCTTTGCAACCACAAGTAGTGATTAAAGCCCATTATTTGTGGCTACTAATTATTTGAGTCTAAGTAACCTTTGACCCCTGGAATTTTTCATCTCCATCTGTGCTACCCGAGTACTTTCGACGCTGTTTCGAGAGTTTGTGGAGTAAACCATCACCAAAAATCTGGCGCTCGAGAACCGTCCGTAACCAGCGTCATTCGTAAGGAATCGTTTTCTCTGAGGCGAGAAAACCCCTTACACTTTAAAATAATAAAACATACACTCAACTCCGCGACGTCATCCTCATCCTTCATTTTTGTTTTAATTTTACGAATGTTCTGGGTATACGGTTGCGTGCTCACAAATTTACTGGATCAGTGGTGAACAGCGGCTTGTGCGTCTACCATTCGTGTATACAAAATGCGTCACACGAGGCATTTGGTTCGGCCTCGGCTTGCCTCATACGCGTACGTGCTCAGATCTGTACCCGCCTTTATAAATATGTTTTGTTTTATTTACTTTTCTATTCTCTTTAACTCATTTTCTTTATCTCTTTCTAATTGTATAAAACCTTTAGTCATATCTATGCTGAACGCAGATAATTCAAAGTACTGTTTTTTACTTTCCTATCTGTATACAGATATAAGGAAAGTATAGGAATCATGATTTTTTTCGACCTCGAGTTTTCGACGGATTTTTACGTTTTGAGGTCCCCTGAATCCGTTTTGACTATTTTCGCGACGATGTCTGTGTGTGTGTCTGCGTCTGCGTGTGCGTGTGCATGTGCGTGTGCGTGTGCGAGTGCGTGTGCGTGTGCGTGTGCGTGTGCGTGTGCGTGTGCGTGTGCGTGTGCGTGTGCGTATGCGTATGCGTGTGCGTGTGCGTATGCGTATGCGTGTGCGTGTGCGTGTGCGTGTGCGTGTGCGTGTGCGTGTGCGTGTGCGTGTGCGTGTGCGTGTGCGTGTGCGTGTGCGTGTGCGTGTGCGTGTGCGTGTGCGTGTGCGTGTGCGTGTGCGTGTGCGTGTGCGTGTGCGTGTGCGTGTGCGTGTGCGTGTGCGTGTGCGTGTGCGTGTGCGTGTGCGTGTGCGTGTGCGTGTGCGTGTGCGTGTGCGTGTGCGTGTTCGTGTGCGTGTGTGTGTGTGTGTGTGTGTGTGTGTTCGTGTGTGTGTGTGTGTGTGTGTGTGTGTGTGTGTGTGTGTGTGTTCGTGTGTGTGTGTGTGTGTGTGTGTGTGTGTGTGTGTCGCATAACTCATGAACCGATACACAGAAAAATATCAAATTTTAAACTTAAGCTTTGTTCCAGCGTCCAATGAACTGATTAGATTTTGGGCAGAGTTGAAACATCTGGGGGGGTACTTTATAGGTGGTTATTTTTATATTTTATGGAATATATCTGTTATTTACATTTGGAGAAGAAAATTCTTCAAATAAAAGTTACTCCTAATATTATTTTATATAATTTTTGATCTATACAAAATTTTCTTAAAATGGTCCGTATTCGAGAAATTTGATAAAATGTAAAAAAATATTTTTTTATAAAAATTAATTAAATAAAAGTTGTTTGTTATATAATTTTCTATGATTTTTATCCTATACAAAATTTCTCCAAAAAGGACCGTATTCGAGATATTTGAGAAAATGTGTAAATTTCGAATTTTGAAGAAAACTCAAAAACGGATAAAGAAAAAACATTAAATTTAAACTTACGGTTTATTTCGGCCTGACGTGAATTGATTAGATTTTGGACAAAGTCAGAACATCTGGGGGGTACTTTATGGGAGGCCGTTTTTATATTTTATGGAATATATCTGTTATTTATGTTTGGAGGAGAAAATTCTTCAAATAAAAGTTACTGCTAATATTATCTATAATTTTTGTTTTATGCAAAATTTTCCTGAAATGGTCCTTATTCGAGAAATTTGACAAAATGTGCAAAATTCTGATTTTTAAGAAAATTGTTGAACTAAAAGTTGTTTGCGATATCGATCTTCATAATTTTTGTTTTAACATGATTTTTCTAAAATAGACCGTAATGGAAAAATTGTAGGAAAAGTGCTATATTAAAATTTTTCAGTATTTCGTTTTCAATGAATACCTATGGAAAAATGTTTTGAGGTAGATGTATGTGGAAAATGTATATATTTAGTTTATCCTCTAAACATTTATAGAGGTGCTGCAATAGGTTGTACAAAATAACAAGAAAAAACCGTAATATAACTAGATAGGAAAGTCATGTGTTGGACACATCAGATTTTTTCTAGAAGAAACCGCTTTTGTTGTCACTATTTTATTTAGCCGATTGTGAGCATTTTTACGAATAAAGCCAGTTTAGTTTGAATCTCGTTTCATTAAACATCAATTATTTCATTTGGCGAATATTGAAACAAAATTTTCTATAAAGGTACTTCTGGAAAGAAAATAATTTTTTTCTTCTTTTCTATAGTGTTATTTTCGGTTTCAAATACGACAATGTAAATTTTTGAGGTTATATTTATGTCAGTGTTTACAATACACCTTTCTGTAGGTGTCTATTAGTTTGAAAATATTTAAAATTTATTGTGATTTGTGTTCAAATACACACTAGTGTCTACAAGATAATTCAAACTTTAAAAATAAGTGTTATAAAGATTACTGGTTAATGTATTTAAAAAAAAGTAAAGGAAAACTTATTCTTCATGGCTATTGTGATTATACTAAACCCAACAGGTAAGTTTAAAGTTTAAAAATTTAAAAAGTTACATTAAGTAGGCTGTGGTATTAATTGTCAAACACACAAGCAGTCATTTTGTAAAATTTGATTTTATTGTAAAATTATTGACTTTCTCATTTAAAAAAGACGTTTTTTTAAGGATTTTGTATGTGGTCGTAGGAAAAATAGTGTACACAACTCGTTGGTAAGTGTAACTCGTGCGAAATGTTGCACTTTCCACACTTGTTATGTGATATACTATTCCAAAAACTTCTTTTAGAGTTACACGTTTTATATCTTCTTTCTCTTCTACTAATGTTTCTAATAGGTCATTTTCTATATCTGATTCATCAGGTTCTTCCATTCGTATGGGGGAATATGAATAATGTCTTTTTAATTTTTTTATCGCCTTCCAAAGCGAGTTTTCACTATCTTTGTAGTTTGTTAGTATACAGAGATACAAATTAAATGATTCATTTTTTAATTCTGCTATTAGATCTGCAAAATTGTTTACTAATTGCTCATTAATAACTTCGTAATATACATAAATATAAATTAAGTGAAATTAAATTACTCTTAATTTTTTTAACAAAAAGTTTCCCCATCTATAGTGTACTCACTTAAAAATAACCCTCTCTTGAAGTTCAATCCACAATTTGCTGAAGTATTTGAATTAGGTCCATAAAGATATGATAAATAAACGTTGAAAGTTTGTTTAGAAAGTTAGAGAAATAAATTAGGCGGGCATGGACGTGTAGCAAAGATAAAGTTACTCAGTTGAAGAAAGTTTCGCTCATTTCATTTCGACTTCACGCACTTTTCAAGTGCGTAATGTTCTGAAATAACATTATCGTCAAGAAAGAATGAAACTTTTTTTTTCGGGGTTGGCCACAAGATATTAATTTGTTTTTATTTTATTTTATTCGGAGAGAGAAAATGTCGTAGATGGATCTTTGGATTACAAGCAAACTGAACAGATGTATTAAAATCATATTATCGACAATGATGTTAATTAAATAAAAATATCTTAATTCTTAATACACCTTCACACGCTGAAACAGAAAGATGGGGTTACTCTTATATTAAAAATAATAAAAAAAATTTAAAGTGATTGTAATTCGTTCCCTTAGATAAAAGAGACCAGAGATATAACATACATCGGTGTTTAACCTGCGCAAATGTTTTCAATTTCTAAAGAAAGGTTAACGGAGTGGGGGAACTGGGCAGGGACTCGAACTCTGTGACAGGGACCGGATTTTGTTTATTAGCATCATAATGAACTATTAGATTTATTTAAAATATACGTTTAATGGAATTTTGTATTATGAAATCAATTTAACGTGATTTTTTAATATCAAACAGATGCCACGACATTTTATGTAAAGAGAAGACCTTTAATAGAATATTTCGTTAGCTATTATTTACTATGGACTTTTCTGTAAGAGACTACAGTAAAATGTTGAAATAGAATATTGTTAATCGATTAAGAAATAGTACTCATTGTCTAAGAGTATTATAAAAAAGCATGTGCGCAGGCGAATACTGCAAATCAAACCTTGTGAGTTGAACATTATATTTTTTCTACGACTATCACATAATATTAAAATTTAGTCAAAATGAGAAAATGCTGTTTTGTATTATAACCTCAGAAAAAGATATATTAAAGCTTGTTTCTTTAGGAATATTAATTAATATAGAGGATGCGTCACATAAAACTCTAGAAATGTATATGTCTGAAACCAGATAACATTTTAAAATTTAAACCTATTAAAAGTCATTTGGTCGCTAGGAGTGGGTGATTATCGAAATAAATTATTGATCATTAATAATAATCGATTATTTTCAATCAATCGATTATTTTCAATCAATCAATTATTTTCAAACAATCTATTTTTGTTCGTATTTTCTTTAAAATTAACTACTTGATTATATTTAAAAAATAAAAGAAAAATAGATTAATTAAAAAGCCAATTAACCGATAAATCAGTGTTTACAAAAAATAATAAACGAATTATCGTTTATTTTAAATAATCGATTATTTTTAATTTCTGTTTTTTTTTTTCGTATTTCCATTGAAACATTATTCCATAATCTAAAATAATCGATTAATCAAAAATAATCGATTAATCAAAAATAATCGGTTAATTAAAAAGTCGAATAATCGATAAATCGATTTTTCAAAAAAAAAAAAAAAAAAAAAAAGAATTATTTCCTTTAAAATCAATTATTCGATTATTTTTGAAACATCGAAAATAATCGATTAACGGAAAATAACCAATTAGAAGATTCTACGATAAATCGATTTTCCAAAAAAAAAAACTGAATAATTATTGATTATTTACAAATAATCCTTTTCTTTTTTTATATTCCTTTTAAAACTGATTATTTAATTTTCTTTGAAAAATCGAAAATAATTGATTAATAAAAAGCTGATTTACCGATAAATCAATAATTCTAAAAAATAACCGAAATATCGATTATATAATATAACCGATTATATTCGATCAATCGATTATTTTTATATAATCTATTTTTTGTATTTTAAAACAAATTATTTGAATACCTTTGAAAAATCGAAAATAATCGATTAATACAGAATAATCGATTAATCGAAAATAATCGATTAATCGAAAATAATCGATTAATTTAAAAAGTATATTAAACAATAAATCGATTTTTCTAAAAAATCAATTATTTTCAATAAATCGAATATTTTGAATAAATCTACTCTTTTTGTAATTCCTTTATAATCGATTATTCCATTACCTAAAAAAACGAAAAAAAATTATTAAAAATGTTCGATTAATCAAAAATAATCTATTAAAGATAATCGATTAATTATAACGGATAAATCGATTTTCATGAAAACGATAAATCGATTATTTTTGTAACCCCTATCGATCGCATGCTTTTATCAGAGCATTTAGCTCCAAAATTTAGAGATTCGGATTTATTGATCCTGTTATCTTTGAAACCGCATTCGATTGTATAATAAATATTGCTAGAATTTAGATTTTTTTAGTAAACGAAGATATTTTTCGAGTTGTTTAGGGGTTTATAATGTAACATTTTACTAATAATATGACTAATTTCCGTAACTTTAGTATTTTTTTCTACACCCGTATTATAATAATGCACTTATATGCCCATAATCCGTTTCATAATGATACCCATTATGATACAGATTTTTCATTATGATACAGATTTTTAATCAATAGAAACCTACAATTTTTCAATCAAGCATGATGTTTGACGTTTGTCCTAAATTCCTATGTAATTGTTTTAGTTGTCAAAACGTATTAAATTTTCGTAGATAGCTAAACTTCGATAATTATAATATTAAAATGTCTGATATCAGCGATATAGAAGACTCCTCCACACATATCGGAGAAAGGAGAAAATGCAGTACAAAATATTTTGCCCCAAAAATCTGTGGTAATACCAATACCCAAGGTAATACCATTAATTACAATTTTGTAGAATTTTTTATAGAAATACGAGTAATTACTGTTATTGTGTTCAATGCCAATATAAATAGAATATTTATAGATCTTGATTATTTATCGGTTGTAGAAAAAATAGCGTATGCAACTCTCATGTAATGGTTATTACATGATCGTTGCATAATATACTATTTGCTTATACTAGATCATATTGCGCGTTTTACTTTGTTTTAAGATTCAAATGTCACTTCTGATTTAACCGCAAAAAAATAAACCTTGAAATTTTAAGTAGGTGAACCTGTATTTCATCTAATATTCTTGTAAAAATATCTAATAAAGGGCTAAAAACCACTTTTAGTAAATATTCTTATAAAACTACTTTTTAAAAACAAAATTTCGTTAGTAACAATGCCTATTTACTTCTTATTTAGATTAAATATTTATTGAAACCCCTTAATGCGGATCTGAAGTATTCAGCTCAAAGAATCATGGCGACTTTATGTCAAAACGTCAACAAATATTTACCGCTGAAAACGAATATATTTCTTATTTTTCATAACATTGACACATATTATTTGTATATACAATTTTTCACCATACATCGTGGCATTTTCAACTTGAAATTGAATAACTAAAACACTTTAAATTGCTAATAACACCAACAAATAATTCAAAAACGGCGGTCCATAAATGATTTACTCACGCGGAGACAAGCAAAGAATAGAAATTTCGGAGCAATTCGGGTGGCGTCGTGAACACAATGATTTTTAATTGGTGGGTTACTTAGGTTTGGAATAGACAACATGCGCAATGTGCAATGTTACATCTCCGGTCTCTTTTATCTAAGTTCGTTCCCAAGTTTTACTAAATTTTGATTGCTTTCGAAGATGGAAAAAATGTTTCCGAAACATATGTAGTGCTGTGCTAAAATAAAAACATGACCGAATAAATCTAGGAAATTTTGATTTATATAAAATTCTACTACGGTCAGGAAAATATCCTTATTCAAATAAATTGTAAAAGAAATTACCTGTAGATGAATATCTTATTAAATATGCATTCGAAAAAGTTCTAGATTTACTAGCAAATCTTAATTATGTATTATGTCGATGACATGGTTGAATATTTCAATGATACATTGGTTACTTTATTTATTAAACATGATTCCTTAAAAACTGTTAGAAATACAAATAAACCTGCTAACTTAAAATTGATGACGTGATAAAGCTCTGGCTAGATATAAAAAAGTAAGCATATTAGCCATTACAACTATTATAAAGATTTAAGAAATCTTACTAATAGGATATTAAAATTAAAAAAAGGTTATTTTGAATTTTAAAACTTTTTAACAATAGAAAAATATCTTTGTTTGAAATATTTTTCTCATGTGGAGAAAAACAGACATTTTTTTGGAATGCTTGGCCGGTTTTAATTTTTGTATTGGAGCTCCCTTACTAATCAATTTTATATTTTATATTTTTAGTCGGATCTTATGATTAGATATCAATATTTACGTTTATATCAATACGGGAAATTAGCTTTAAATTTGAGTTATAAAGGTCTTTACAAAAACATACGACATATTGCTTAGACCAAAATAAGTCGATATAAGTAAAATTACGTTAGTAAAAAGTTGCTTCGTTTGGGCTCCAGAGGGCCTTGAAGTTACAATTTTTAAATCGTTTTTCCCATATAAATTGAAAACGGCATATGCGATTTTGCTGAAATTTGGTATATTGGTAGAGTTTTATGTGGAAAAAAAAATGGTATTAAAATTTTGTCCGATAATAATACATAGGCGTAGAACTTGATTTTTTAAATAATTGCACCCTTAAAAATTCTACGCTAATGGAAGAAAAGGAGTTTGAGTATGAAATTTAGATTGCGCAACTCATTTACTTTAAAATACAAAAATACATATTTATTTACAACATAATTAAAATAGAGATTTTACAAAAATTGTTCAAAATGTTCACCATTTTCATGCATACAAAGATTTATACGTCGAAGAAAATTAAAATGTATCCTTTCCATAACTTCTTCATCGCCTCTAAGATTGTTTATTGCATCTTGAATACGTTGCCAGAGTTGTTCCTCATTTTCTACAGGTTCCCTGTAAACTGTGGATTTCAGATGTCCCCATAAAAAGTAATCCATCGGTGTTAGGTCTGGGGAACGTGGTGGCCAGTTTACAGGTGCGTCATTACCTCTGCCTATCCATTTGTGTGGATATTGTTCATTCAAGTGGTTTCTAACGTTTAAAGAAAAATGTAGTGGAGCTCCATCTTGCATAAACCACATATCTCTCCGAGGTTGGAGAGGTAAATCTTCTAACAATTCTGGCAACGTATTTTGTAGAAAATCCAAATAATTTTCTCCAGTTAATCTTCGTGGAAGTATGACAGAACCAACAATAAAATTACCAATTATTCCAGCCCACACATTAATTTTGAATTCGTGCTTAAAATGGTTTACCTTTATTGCATGCGGATTTTCAACGGCATAAACATGTTCATTATGGGTATTAGTTATACCTCTTCTTGTAAAACCCGATTTATCGGTAAAGAGAACCTTCTTCACAAAGTTTGGATCTCTTTACATATTAACAAATCGACAAAAACCCAAACGAATTTGAGAATCATGGACTAATAATTCTGGTACTGGCTTCTTATGGTATGAATATAGCAATTGTTCTGTAAGCACTTTATGAACGACATCTTTACTTACTTCTAGTTCCCTTTCAATTCGTCTGGTGCTTAATTCTGGATCTTCTTCAACACGTTCTAAAATGTCTTCAACTTCAGGAATCCTTACAAAACGTTCTCTTCCATTATCAACAGTGTTAGGAGCAAAGGAAACGGTCTCCCGAAGACGTCTCTCAATAGCAGCAAAAGTTGGGTGGCTAGGTACACTACTATTTGGAAACCTTTCAGAGTACACTCTGACCCTCTCTCGAGCATTTCCTTCACAAAATCCTAATGTCAGTAACATATCGGTATATTCTGCATTGGTATATTGTACAGCCATATTAATAAACCACGCATTTGTTTTTTTAATTATTGAGTCAGATAGAACACTTTCAATCGTTAACAAGAGATTAGGTGTTAAAACTTGACAATATTTTTATTTACCAGGTCTTCAACAATACCCGAAACCCACGTGATCTGATAACCATCAAAAACCCATCGAAAGGGCCTGATTTGACGTAAAAGGAACTAAACTAAACTGTCAGTCCTGTCAGAAATGTCACTGGCGTTCATTTGTATATTTGTTTACATTTTATAAACACTTTTATTCCATTTTTCATTTAATATTAATAGAGCAATTAGTTATTTTTAGAGATTATTCGTGGTTTAATTCTTTTTTGTTGGTAAGTACAAATTTATTTACTGTAACTCGTAAAAGTTAATGACTGTATATCATTTATTTCAGGTAATGTTACACTGGAACAAAATTATTTTATATTCGTAATTGTATTTCAAAATTTGAGGAACGTTTTCCAGGTGAATAAATGGAATGTGATTCTTTTTTGTCGTCACAAACAAATATTTGGTCAAAATTATAAAAAAAGGAAAAAGCTCTAAAAGGCCCAAAGTAATAACAAAAGCTGTTGAACATGTGCAAATTAACATGTTGCAAATTCCCAATAAATTAGTAAAAGAAAACAGCACTTCAAACAGATATGAACGGTGTTTTATAGACTGACTCTGACGAGTGAAATTCAAATTATATTTTTTTTTAGGATTGTCGCTATGAAGTAGCCATAAAGTATTGAAAACATTTCTGATAATGCATCCCCTATAAAGTTTCGGTATTGCAACAATCATTTTAGCTTAATTTTGTTAAACCTACCTAGTGAATATTACAAATCGCTCAATTCAAAATAGTTTGTGTGACGTTTATGAACTGGGGCACCTATATTAAATAAAATACAAAATATAACTGAGAAAAAACTGCATAATGTGTTCAAAAAAGAACGATTGGTGCTTACATTAAAGCTAGTAAAGATTTTGAACAGATAGGTACTGTGAATTAATATCGTTTGTGCACCACCGATTACTACTCAATATCATTTTAAATAAAATAGTTGTAAATAGGTATGCCTTTATAATTTAAAGTGAGAGCTGTAAGGTAAGACAAATGTGTGCTTGTTATATTAATAATATTAAAATTTTTTTGTATACATATAAGTAACATAATGTATTTTGTAAATGGTTTAAACCCTGTAAAAAATAAATAATAGAACAGACTTAAATTATTTGTTTATCACTTACCATTGCCCAGGTACAATTCCAGTAAGTTTTAAATTTGTTTAGTTAAACTGCAATAATTGCCAAGTACTGTCATTGTCTTCTGTTTATCGTATTTAAAGTTTCAGCTGTAAGACTCAGTCTAAAGTAAATAATTTTTAATTTTATTCATATTTTAATGCATAACTTTTTTTGTCCATAACTTTCTGGTAAAGGTTTTTTTTGTAATAGTGGCAATAACTAGTACGCATATTTCAGTTTATTATTCTTTTCGTTAAATACAAACTATATATAATAGCTCAGTTCACTCTACCATTCACTATTGGGTACTAATTAACAGTGCTGTTCCTAAAGTGGCGCTGGGAAACAGTAACAAAGCCTACACAGAACACGAGGCCAATAACCGTAGCAGTTGATGCCGATGACAAAAAAAAATAGCTCAGTTTTTAAGGTTATATTAATTATATCAATTTTAAAAATTAAATTATTGCATTTGACTAAATCTAATTAAAATATCGAATTCTAACATTAAAATACAATAATGTAAAGCACCTCTAATTAATATTATGATTTTGTGTTGTAATTCTAACAGTTACCTAACTGAATTTTGTTCTCGCAGTTGCAGACCATAAAAAAAAGAAGATCTATTTTGTAATAAAATATCTACGGCGCTGGCTCACATCTAGGGATTTTTACTTTTATTTTCACCAATCGCTGTCATGACGATTTGGTCACGTGGGTTTTCGGTATTGTTGAAAATCCAGTAGATGAAACTATGGAAACCAACAATAAATGTTTTTGTATACGTATTGCAGGCAAATAATTAATATTCCTCAAAAAATCATACATGGCAAGAATCGAGTATTTTTGTTAAAAGTCTCGATTAGAGGTGTTGAAGAAGATATCAGAAAAGTACATTTTTATGTTTTTCATCGTATAAAGTTTTGTCCGATAATATTACATAGGCGTAGAACTTGATTTTTTAAATAATTGCACCTTTAAAAATTCTACGCCAATGGCAAAAAAGGGGTTTGAGTATGAAATTTGGATTGGGTACTCATTTACTACAAAAAAGTACCCTTGATAACACTCGATTTACTCTCATGATTTTGACAAAGTTTGTATTTTAATAATTATTGTTTATGTTCTAAAATTACTAAAATGCAAATTTCGTCAAAACCTCAAGAGTAATCGAGTCTTATCAAGAGTACCTTCTTTAAAGTAAATGAGTTGCGCAATCTAAATTTCATACTTAAACTCCTTTTCTTCCATTGGCGTAGAATTTTTAAAGGGGCAATTATTTAAAAAAATCAAGTTCTACGCCTATGTATTATTATATGACAAAATTTTAATACCATTTTTTTTGCCACATAAAACTCTACCAATATACCAAATTTTAGCAAAATCGCATATGCCATTTTAAATTTATATGGGAAAAACGATTTAAAAATTGTAACTTCAAGGCCCTCTGGAGCCCAAACGGAGTAACTTTGTACAAAGGTAATTTTACTTAAATCGACTTATTTTGGTCTAAGGAATATGTGGTATGTTTTTGTAAAGACCTTTTACAGACACCCTGTATATTGTGAACTTAATAGACTATTTATCATTATTAGTTTAAAAATCTGATGTGTCCAGCACATGACTTTCCTATATAGTTATTACAGGCTTTTTCCGGTTATTTTGTACGACCTATTGCAGCACCTCCATAAAAGTTTAGAGGATAAAATAAATATATACATTTTCCACATACATCTACCTCGAAACATTTTTCTATATATATTCATTGAAAATGAAAACACTGAAAAATTTAAATTTAGCACTATTCCTACAATTTTTCCATTACGGTCCATTTTAGTAAAATCATAAATAAACAAAAATTATAGAGATCGATAACGCAAACAACTTTTATTTTAACAATTTTCATAAAAATCGGAATTTTGCACATTTTGTCAAATACGGACCATTTCAGGAAATTTTGACATAAAGCAAAAATTATAGATAATAATATTAGAAATAACTTTTATTTGAACAATTTTTTTCTCCAAACATAAATAACAGATATCCGTTTTTGAGTTTTCTTCAAATTTCGAAATTTACACATTTTCTTAAATATCTCGAATACGGTCCATTTTAGAGAAATTTTGTATAAAATAAAAATTATAGAGAATTATATTACAAACAACTTTTGTTTGAATAATTTTTATAAAAAAATATTTTTTTACATTTTGTCAAATTTCTCGAATACGGACCATTTTAGGAAAATTTTGTATAGAACAAAAATTTTAGTAAATAATCTAAGAAGTAACTTTTATTTGAAGAATTTTCTTTCCCAAACGTAAATAACATATATATTCGATAAAATATAAAAATGACCACCCATAAAGTACCCCCCCAGATGTTCCGACACTGCCCAAAATTTAATCATCACATTGAACGCTGGAACAAAGCTTAAGTTTGAAGTTTGGTGTTTTTGTGTGTATCGGTTCATGAGTTATGCGACACACAGACACACACACACACACACAGACACACACACAGACATCATCGCGAAAATAGTAAAAACGGATTTAGGGGACCTCAAAACGTAAAAATCCGTCGAAAACTCGAGGTCGAAAAAAATCATGATTCCTATACTTTCCTTATATCTGTATACAGATAGGGAAGTAAAAATAAATCACGTTTTAAAGCACCTGAAATTATTATTGAGGAGCTACTACTTTCAGTTTACTAAGGTATCCGCTGAGTCGGCAATGCCCGTTCAGAATCCCTGTAATGCCCGTTCAGAATCCCTGTTAAAATGCTTTGTCTTATTCTTTTTATAAATTTGTTATGTCTTTTCAACAAGTTTTATATTTTTCTTTGGATAATAATTGCAGTTTATAAATATTATTACATTGGAAAATTAAATGCCTTTTAAACCCAGTTCCTATTTTATAATTGTATTTTAAAATGAGTTATACACACCTTGTATATACCAGATTCTAACTACACTTGATACGCTATTGGATAAATTCATCTTCTAAAGTTTATATGTTATCGTTTCGTATATTCCGCATTGTTCACATGGCAAAAAGGCTTCTAAAATAGTACACCGCTATTTCATCAATGTTTTAGGAATACCCTGAGGCTTTCAGGAAAATATCATATTACATAACTTCGAGCAAAAGTCTGTTATAGGTTTTAATAATAAACTGTGTACTGTTTCATGTTAAAGGAAGTTATAATGGTTGTAATTACGAAATACGAGTTCAAAAGTAGAAACCGAACAGAAAACATACACGGTGATGTGTATGAATATTATCCTGAAAACAATAAAACAATAAATATTTCGCAGAAATAATAAGACAAAATATTATACTTGTAAAAATGAAGTTTTATTGAATTGTATCCAAAAAATGTTTAAATAAAATTGTTTGCCACATTGTGAAAAAGAAAATATGTAAAGGTCTAGTTATTTTTAGGCACACAGAAGTTGTGGTTGGAATATTTTCGTTGAGAAGATATTTTTTATAAGTTACTACTTTGATCTATGTTTAATGTTCTGTGTGGCTTATAATTGTTAAATATGTAAATTTGGTACCGATGGCAACCTTGTTACTGAGACTAGTCAGTTGAAATCACATCCCCAACTAGCCATTCATAAAAGTGTATTTGTTTTGAAGTCCTCATCATCATCTATTGTATAGTCCAGGAGACAGTGACGATTTTCGGTATTTATTTTCCCAGTCAGCAAGCACGAATAGAGAATTGTAGGATTAGCAATTCTAAGCAAAATTCATATATATTTAGAGGGGGGATCCGATGGGCTGAGGCCGAAAATGCGTCAAAACATACGAGAACACGGCCCCTTTTTTCCATTGATAAAAATAGTTTTAGTAGTAAGAGATGTACTGAAGTTAATTAAAAAAATAGTCTGATTAATCTGTATGGATAATATATTTGGCAAGTGCATAAAATACACTTTCAAACGAGTTATGTATACAATTATTTCTACGACCACAATTATTTAAAGAATGTTTCAGGTGTTTTGTACCAGGTCTTCAACAATACCCGAAATCCACGTGATCTGATAACCATGAAAAACCCATCGAAAGGGCCTGATTTGACGTAAAAGTAACTAAACTGAACTGTCAGTCCTGTCAGAAATGTCACTGGCGTTCATTTGGGGGCTGACTATATTTATATTATATTTGTTTACATTTTATAAATACCTTTATTCCATTTTTCATTTAATATTAATAAAGCAATTAGTTTTTCTATAGAGATTATTGGTGGCTTAATCCTTTTTTTGTTGTTGGTAAGTACAAATTTATTTACTGTAACTCGTAAAAGTTAATGACTGTATATAATTTATTTCAGGTAATGTTACACAGAAACAAAATTATTTTATATTCGTTATTGTATTCGAAAATTTGAGGAACATTTTCTAGGTGAATAAATGGAATGTGATTCTTTTTTGTCGTCATTAACAAATACTTGTTCAAAATTATAAAAAAGGAAAAAGCTCTGAGAGGCCCACAGTAATAACAAAAGCTGTTGAAGATGTGCAAATTAACATGGTGCAAATTCCCAATAAATTAGTAAAAAAAACAGCACCTCAAACAGGTATGAACGGTGTTTTAAAGACTGACTGGCGAGTAAAATTCAAAACACATTTTTTAGGTTTGTCGCTACGAACTAGCCATAAAGTATTGAAAACATTTCTGATAATGCATCCCCTATAAAGTTTCGGTACTGCAACAATCATTTTACCTTAATTTTGTTAAACCTATCTATGGAATATTACTGATCGCTCAATTCAAAATCGTTTATGTGACGTTTATAAACTGGAGCACCTATATTAAATGAAATACGCAATATAACTGAGAAGAAACTGCACAATGTGTTCAAAAAAAGAACGATTAATGCTTGTATTAAAGCTGGTGGTAAAGATTTTGAACAGATAGGTACTGTGAATTAGTATAGTTTGTGCACCACCGATTACTACTCAATATCCTTTTAAATAAAATAGTTGGTCTGCCTTTATAATTTAAAGTGAGAGCTGTAAGATAGAACAAATATGTTCTCGTTACATTAATAATATTAATATTGTTTTGTATAGGTACATATTAGTAACATAAAGTATTTCGTAAATGGTTTAAATCCTGTAACAAATAAATAATAGAACAAACTTAAAAAATTATTTGTTTATTACTTCCCATTGCCCAGGTACAATTCCAGTAAGTTTTAAATTTTTTAAAGTTTCAGCTGTAGCTAAATATCTTAGAGTCGATCTAAAGTAAATAATTTTTAATTTTATTCATATCTTAATTCATAATATTTTATGTTCATAACTTTGTTGCACCCTGTTCGGGTAAAGGTTGTTTTTGTAATAACTAGTACGAACCATATTTCAGTTTATTATTCTTTTCGTTAAAAATAAATAGCTCAGTTTTTAAGGTTATGTTAATTATATCGTAATTTTAAAAATTAGATTATTGCATTTGACTAAATGTAATTAAAATATCGAATTCTAACATAAAAATACAATAATGTAAAACACCTCTAATTAATATTATGATTTTGTGTTGTAATTCTAACAATTACCTAACTGAATTTTGTTCTCGTAGTTGCAGACCATAAAAAAGAAGATCTATTTTGTAATAAAATACCTACGGCACTGGCTCACATCTAGGGATTTTTACTTTTATTTTCACCGATCGCTGTCATGACGATTTGGTCACGTGGGTTTTCGGTATTGTTGAAGACCCAGTATATTCAAGTGTACGCATAGGACACATAAATTAAATCGTATATCACAATGTTTCACCTAACCAGTTGGTTTATTTATAGAAATTAAACATAATAATTGAAGATATTACAAAAGAAAATAGGGAAATAAATTACATTTCCTTTTACACTTTTATATAATAATTTTTTTATTTAGAATTCACGAAACACTTATTACTCTACATTAATTATAATTATTATTAGTTTCGTTATGTTAAATAATTTATACTAGAGGTGTGAGGAAAATACAGTGAACTGTGGAACGCCAATATCGTTGGATGCGCGTGGTAGAAATGGTCCTATAATACTGCTAAAAACAGCTAAATTTTCATGGAAACACTTTACTTTTGACATTTGCGATATTCCGACGCATATGCATTATTGATGTAATCTCATGATTTTACAGTAATAGTTTTTGCAATTTTAGTGTGATTTTTAGGTTATTATGGTTATTCATTTTATTTGGTTCTGATCTTTTGCGCTTTTAGAGTATTTGTCTTTTATATAGTTTTCAATTTGAATTTTAATATTGTGGTCTATTTATATTTGATTGCTGCTTTTCGACTAGTGCTTTATTCTTTTTGTGTTAAAATAAGCTTTATAACCATAAAGTACATGCTTCTAGTTGATATCTACCTAATCGTCATCGGGTGCTTGCAACTATGGGAAAAAGTGTATGGTTTTTTTGGTGTAAAGTTAGACGCCTTCATTTTTCAGGTAAGGTATTTGTAGTTATTTTTTACTTAAAAGGATAGCAATACGTCCTGGTTCGGGGTGTGACTTTTGGGTTTTAGCTATTTGAGCCAAATTGTCAGCTAAGTGTTCTTTTTTAGGGCACCCAGAACCGAAAACTATATAGGTATATAATATGTTTTTTTTTTAATTATTTTTTAATATGTATGCAGGTAGGATGAGGGCTTTAGAAAGAGATCCTAAGACTAAAACACTGACTGCTATAAATGCCGTTTTTAGAGCACATTTCATAGTAAGTGATTTTATTCTAGCAGGATTGAGGAAACGTTTAAAAAACATGCTGTACCAGCTATTACTTTAAGACCTCGTCTCTTTAAGTTATTATTACTTCATTCTCATGCATATATTAAAATGGTTTTTAACTTGTGCCCTAATGATTAAAAGATGTAGGTATTTTAGTTATGTTATAATAGAAATATATGATACATTGTATTGACTGACCTACTGGCCATTGGTCATTCCACTTTTACTCCCTTTTTCATAAATTATCAAATTATTTAAAAACAAATACATACCTAGCTATTTTCTGTAAATTACATTAAAAATCTGATGTGTCCAACACATGGCTTTCCTATCTAGTTATTACAGGCTTTTTCCGGTAATTTTGTACAACCTATTGCAGCACCTCCATAAATGTTCAGAGGATAAAATAAATATATTCATTTTCCACATACATCTACCTCTCTTCCTCCAATTTTTCCATTACGGTCCATTTTAGAAAAATCCCCCAGATGTTCCAAATTTGTCCAAAATCTAATCATTTTACGTCAGGCCGAAATAAACTTAAGTTTAAAATTTAATAACTTTTATTTGAACAATTTTTATAAAAAAATATTTTGTCAAATTTTTCGAATACGTACCATTTTAGGAAAATTTTGTATAAAACAAAAATTATAGATAATAATATTAGAAGTAACTTTTATTTGAATAATTTTCTTCTCCAAACATAATTAACAGATATATTCCATAAAATATAAAAATGACCACCAATAAAATACGCCCCAGATGTCCCGACTCTGCTCAAAAAGTAATCAGTTCATTGGACGATGGAATAAAGCTTAAGTTTGCAATTTTGGGTTTTTCTGTGTATCGGCTCATGAGTTATGGTGGATACAGACACACAGACACACACACACAGACACACACATAGACACACACATAGACACACACACACATACACACAGACACACATACACACAGACACACATACACACAGAGACACGCACACACAGACATCATCGCGAAAATAGTCAAAACGGATTCAGGGGACCTCAAAACGTAAAAATCTGTCGAAAACTCGAGGTCGAAAAAAAATCATGTTTCATATACTTTCCTTATCTGTATACAGATGGGAAAGTAATAAGTCCATAGTTGCAATTATTTTATTTCATATTAATATAGGTGGTGATGTCCGTCAGATGTCCATAAATTGTCCAAAAACAATAGAAAAAGAGTCCATATATGGACCTTTCATGGAGTCCAAATGGACGTCCAGGAGTGGGACATTTGTATAGTCCAGTGGATGTCCGTTGAATGTCCTTTGGTAAAATGCTGGACGTCCTTTGGACAACTGATATGTCCATGAATGGACTTCCGATGGACATCCAATGGATTGACTTGTGCTGTCTGGGTATAAGCAAGGATTAGGTATTGATAATTTTATTGAAATTCCAACTTATATTTAATTTTGAATATATTAAAAACATAGTCCTTTTATTTAAGAAATAATACACAACTTGGCAACCATGTGCTTCTTATATTGCTTCCTTCAATGTCAAATGACAACCAAAATAAATTTAATGAATTAATAAAATAGCCTAAAATATCATTATTAAAATTTAACAAAATAGGATTTCTTTAGGTTTCCGCCAATAAATTTCGTTAAGTATATTATTCTTGGTTTCTAAAAGTGTAAAAATACATTTGTGTGAAAATATATGTTTTGTGTATATTCAAATTTTAGCATTTCAAATTTTATTCGATTTTAGACACAACAAGTTTTATTAATAATGTCGTTTTATAAGAAATCGTCAAAATAAATGAATCTCCCTGTATAGGTATACAATTAAATTTGTATAAATTGTAAATATTATGCATAATATAGTTTTCTTTAATTTCAAGAAAATATTGAAATATGACAACACGGCGTTGTAACTTTCGCTACCCTTACTCCATCCGACACCTATCACTAAAATTCAATATGAATCCAATAAAATTATATTTTTTACATAAAATCTTAATCCACGTGAATTATAAAAAGTTCACGAAGAAGTGTTTATTAAAATTTGGCAAAAATATTTAAAAAAACATATATCTAGAACGATTTGTAATTTTTGAAACTGCATCTGTGTCTACGAGTATAACTTTCTTATATTTTTTTATCGTATTTATTAATTAGCAGGACAAATTAAATGATCTTATTTCAATTTTATATATAGTTTAGTAGGTATAATTTTCCAAAATTTCACTACAATCTATCTAGTAAAAAATAAGTTTGATGATTTTACCATGTAAAATATGCCATTAAAAACTATTATTTCTATGTTAAAAACTATGTATATCAAATATTCAAAACATTGGACGATCCAATACATTTTAACAAATAAATATCTATTAAAAACAAACTATATCTTACCTTAGAAAATTTGTAAATATTTCTAGCACATAATGGAGATAAATCACTGTTATTTCTTCAAAATATTTCTTAGACACCGTCCACCGAACACCATCACACGCACCCATTTTTAAACTAAATGCCTAATTGAAGACAGTACTTGTTGATTTGTAGCGGTTGTCTTGGTTACGGGAACAATTGCAGACGACTATGTTAGAAAACCTGTTTACGTTTTGTTGCGCGGTGCAAAAATATTTATTAAATTGTAAATACCTATTATGAATTGAAATACAGGATGAAGTTTATACGGGATGTCCACAATTTAATTTTAAGAATAATAAAATTAATATTTGATTTAATTATGGATATAATTAGGTAATACAATATTGGTATTATTGGTATTTTCCAAAAATGATAATATCGATGTTTTTTTCGCTACGATATTAAAGCAACTTTTAAATTGTTGACTAAAATTAGGTACGGGAAATTATGTTTCTTTAGTTTGCTGATTTATTATACAGGGTAAACTAAAATTTCTATGCTTTATTACTAGTATGTAAAAGGTTCGTTCCAACAGCTCAGTTCTGATGTGTCTCTGACTCGTACATATGGTGGAAAGATTATTAAGAGTTGCCGTATCTTTATAGAAATTTGGCAACAAGTTTGCTTGCAGCGACCTGTGGAAGCGGGTGGTTCAACTAATCCTACTCTGTCGGTAATATAGTTACCTGTAATATTAGCTGTTCAATCATTACTCTGTTGGTAATGCAGTTGCCCGTAATACCATATTTAATTTGAAAATTGGCGGGCTTATTTTACATCCATTAAGAGGAGCATTTATTTTAACAATTATTATTTTCCATCTAATACGAAATATAGGCATCCAAAATTTCAGTTAATTTTTTCATTTTTAATGAAAGAAAAACATGTAAGTGAAGGTAGACGTTCGTTCCTCTGGAGCCACTTTTTTAAAATTTGATCAATTTTGATGGCAAAAATCGCAAAATTTTGTTTCATAAAGACTTTCTCAATTTTTGAAAAATAAATCAGATTTCAGAATAGTAGCTCCAGAGAAACAAATATTTCACTTTTACCTGAATGTACATATTATTCATTTACTAAAAATTAAAAATAAACTAGAAATGTCCATAGCTCTATTTCGTATTGGTTAGAAAAAGATAATTGCTAAAGTAAATTTTTCTCCTCTTAATTATATTTAAAATTTTGCTTTTTTATTAGCTGTTTGTTACAATTATGAAATGCCAATAAAAATGTAAAATTCTATGACAAATAACTATGAGGGGTAAAATAAATACCATACAAAGTTTTATATAATTATATTTACTAAAAATTCCCAAGAGAAATAAATTAAATTAATGGTAATACAACAATAATAATAGATTTTCCTACACTTCAACCTACATGAGTTAATAATAATGTTTATGTTTATTCAATTTAAAGAAAAAATACATTTTAGTAGATACAGAAGTTTAAAAAAATAATAAATAAACATTCATACATCCGCTGAGACACGATTGTGTCTGTGTGTTAAACCCCAAGAAGAGCTTGTGAGTGGCAAGAATAGTTATTATTATTTGCTATGGCACTCTGGGCTGACTTAAAGATAACCGATAGTGCCATATTATTTGCAGGTAAGTAAAACCCGGATAACCCGGCCTACCATCATTATTTGTATACATTAGTTTATTTCGATACAAAGTACAATCTATTTTTACAAATGTTTACTAGTTTCTATAAAAAATTCTCCTAATTTCACGAAAATGTTATTCTCTAAAGATTATCTAATGAGTTTGACTTAAAAACATTCTAGTATTATAAATTATCTCCAAATATTTATTATCTTTAAGAAAGTTACTCTAATATCAGAAATATCACATTATTATTTAGGTGTATGTTAACTATCTTCGGTTAAAATAATGAATATCAGAAATTGCAAATAATTCATGTACTTGATTTGAAAAAACTAATTTTCTAAATAACAAAAATATTCTTGTTGAATCTTGGGAAATAAGATAAAAGGCAACCATCCATATAAACTGAAACAGAAAAAAAATTAAATGCAGTAACTTCAATCATTTTGTTTATCTTTTTGGTCTTAAAATATTGCCACAGCTCTCATACTAGGTCTGTCCGGGTTCCTCAAAAATACATTGAGAACTATCAGAAGACTAGTTAACCAGTGGACAGTTTAATAGTTGTATCCGACAAATAATTTGGAATTAAACTATTTCACTGGTTCTCGGACAGTTTGCATCGAGTTTTAAAGAAACCTGAACAAACCTACATTATAATAGTTTTGAATTAAATTGTTGAAATATCTTTGATTCTGAAATTTTGACTGCAGTTTAAACGTCACATTATGAATTATAGGGCATTTTTAAATTTGCAAATTTTACTTTTGTTTTCTATAAAATTTATTTAAAAATCCATTATCGAAACGTTGTTCCTTATGTAAGATTCAAATTCAATTGATGACTGACCGTTTTTGAAATTTTGATCTTCTATATTATTGGAATGTAATCTGGAGGTGTGATAACAACATTACTAAGTATTATTATCTTTGGTGTATATGGTTTTGAGGGTGCTAAGCAAGCAAATCTTAGCAGTCTTAGTCTTGAACAATTTGTGTTTGTAATCGATTTCGTATCAAAATTATCTCATAATTCAGGATTGGTTTCACATGAAATGTTTAAAATGTGGCACCATTCTTTCTTTGATTTGGAAATTATGTATTTTCTCTAGTTAAAGCATCAAAATACCTTTACTTAATTTTAAATAATCCTAAATAATTTATATCTAAAACTAAAATTAATAAAAAATACTCTCACTCACATGTTTTCGTCGGCGGCAACCATAACCATATTGTTTTTTTGTTTACTTTTTGTTGATAGCGCGCGCGTCACCGTGGCAGCGGTCACACGGGGGGGAGCCAGCAGGCATGTAGCGGACATAAAGACAGGTTAACATTGTACAAATAACTAAGTGAAGGCATGATTTTTTAATTTGGTTTAATATATAAATTAAAATTGTTGAAATAATACTTTTTTGTGTTACTGAGCGAGATGTTATTAAATTATTCAGTGTGCTTTACATTTTAATACAATTTGGTTATTGTAAAACGGACTTCAGAGCACCCAAGCGCCGGGTGGTCTGCGCAGTAAACATGTTTGCATATTTTGCATATGATTTAAACCCCCGTGCTCGTACATGAATGCATTCGTAAACTAACCACTGCGCATGTCAGTCAGATGTACGTCCATTTTTGTGTCAGAGAATTGTACTTGTTGGAACGCACAGATATTATAAAGCAATGGAACAAAATAATGACGTTTTAGGTAAATTATGTATTTTTTTAAATAATATTTTAATATTTGTCAACATAATATATTTTTTTAGCTGTCCCAAACGAATTTTCTGAATTTATTATTATTCAGGGACCTAACCTAAATACTTATGAGGTGGACAGAGACATTAAATGGACTACAAACGCAACAAAATTGTTTTTAGATTTATATAAAGAAAACAAAGACAAAGTGGGGAGTTTTAAAATAAAAACCATTAAAATAATGTGGCAACAAATTGCTGATAAGTTGCAAAATTTGCTAAAAATAAAAGTAAGTCCAAGCCAGTGCGAAAATCGTTGGCGAATCTTGGAACGAGGATATAAATAATACGTTGATGATCAGTCGTCCACTAGTAGAGGAAAAAATTTTTTTGAATATGAAGAGGAAATGAATTGTATTTTGGGTAAAAAAAAAAATGTATTTCCTGAACTTTTACTTGAGGCAGACACGCTGGTTAATGAGCCTTTGTGTTCAAAAAATATTAACATAATAGAGAAAGAAAATATAAATAGGGCTGACGAATCGGAAAAAAGAAGTATAGGTTCTGCCGAAACTAAAATAGTTTCAACACAAAATAAAAAAAACTACGGAAAAGAAGGTCTACATCAGTGTTAGAAACTATAACGAATCAAAAAAAAAAAAAATATTATGATGAGAGACTTGCAATCGAGAAAGAAAAAGTTGAACAAATGAAAATAAGAAATGAATTAATGAAAGAAAGAAATGTGATATTAAAAGAAAAAAAGTGCATTTGTCATGATGTCTAGGTTGTCTATTATGTTTGTATATTTTGAAATTTCAATTTTTGTGTTTGTAGTTTAAAAGTCTAAGAGGTGGTACAATACTCGTAGTATCCTCCAGCTGGAATTTTGTAAAGTGGGAGGAAGTGTCATCTGCAAGGATTTAGTTTAGAACCCCTGCGAAGGAAAATGAGACGTCTTATGCTACAGTTGTATGTACTAATGACGTCATCGATTTTTTTGTTAATAGAACATATTTTTCTCTTAATTTTTTAATTCCCCAGTAATAGACGATTACAAAAATGTTTGTAAAACTTATATAGACCAGAGTGTCAGAGGAATTTAGAAACTGACTTGGTTATTGCCAGAAAGTCAATGGCATGTACTTTTAACATTTAATTTAATTTTGAAATTTATTCTATTATTTATTTAAATTAATAAAAATTGAAAATGTGTTAGACCAGCCCTTTCAATAAAATTTTAGATTCAAAATTTCTAATATAACATTTGTCTCGAGTTCAGAAACCAATGATTGGACTATAAGTATTACATACACTTTTGTAATCGTCTATTGAGGAATTTTAAAATGAAAAGAAAATGTTCTATTTAAAAGAAAATCGATGACGTCATTAGTACATCCAATTGTAACGTAAGACGCTCAGTAGAAAATAACAATTGACCTGTGGAAGCATTTTGTTAGAAAAATTCCAACCTATACCTACGTCCTTACTGTATAAGTAAAAAGTTTAAAGCTAATTGAGCAAACAGAGTAAAATAATTTATTGTTAAGTTTATGAGTTCAAATAAATACTTTTAGTTTTTGTTTATATGTCACTAGTTTTGTTTGGATTTAATAAAAAACTGTTTTTAGTAACCAATTCATTTTATTTAAATATCTAAAATTTCAACAATAAAGTTTCTAATATTTTCAGCATTTCTGTCATCTTCAGCATTTCTGTCATCTTCCGCATTTCTGTTTTCTTCAATATTTATGTCATCTTCAGCGTTTCTATTAATTTGATCTTCGTTCATACCTTCAGGAATATCGCCTAAATCAATTCCATCATTTAGGGCTATGTTATGCAGAACACATGCTGCTCGAATCATATGAACTATAAATCGTATGTCCCTGATCTTAACATGGTACATTTGTCGGAATTTTAGTTTCAGCATTCCAAAACAATGCTCTATCTTGTATCGATTTCTGGCAAGTTTGACATTGTAATTTATCTGCCTGTCTGTTAATTGTCCCCTATCTCTAAAAGAAGTTAACAGATGTCGAGTCAATGGATATCCACTATCTGCAAACAGAAACTAATTTTCACACTTTTGCTCTAATGTTCGATACAAGGTAGAGTTTATAAAAACTCTGCTGTCATGTACCGAACTAGGATATCCCACAAGAACATCAATAATTTTCTTCTGGTGGTCACATACTGCCTGCATCTAAAAAGATGATCACAAAATAGAAATAACCATACCTATTTTTGAAATTATTAACTGACATGTATTGAGTAATATCCTTTCCTATTGATGTAGGAGTCACTGTCAACATCAGGCTTATCAATTTTAATGTGACATCCGTCGATTACGCCGATGACCCTTGGAAATCCATTGGCTTGAAAATGTTCCTCACTTATCATTTTTTCTTCATTCATCGGCCACTTAATTATTTGCGGCGACATATTAGTTAAACAAAATATTACTCGTCGTAAAATTCTGTATAATGAACTTATAGTAATGTTAAACCTATCGGCAACATCTCGAAAACTAACAGTTTGGTGACCCATGTACCATAGTGTGATAAGAACCTAAAATTATTAAAATTTACTGAAAGCAAGTATATTTATCATTACCTTACTTGTTCAGTAGCTGTAGTTTTTCCAAAATGCCCGGACTGTGTTTTATAAAACTGACTTGCTTCAATTGAATTTATAATATCTTGTAATGCATTACGACTCATACGGAAATGTTCAAAAAACGTATTATCGTCATAATTTGGGATGGTTTCCTCTAACAAAAAAAAATAATCATCTTAACATTTAAAAAAATATATGATACATACCAAGAAAATTTGTATTTTTTGTTCGATGTGACATTAAAATATCTTCCTCATCAGACGAATAGGACATTTCCGAATTATATTCACTTTCAATATCACTCATTTTCTTATCTTTTGAAAAATATATTTATGTACGATTTTTAAAATTTCAAATGTCGATTTTTTACAAATACCTAGTTACAAAAAGAAAAATGTACTACACAACCTAACTTCAATTTAAAGAAATACGAGTACAAAGCCAACTAATCTAACTTAACTTAAATCCAAAACATTTAAAAATGGCTCGAACGAGAAATGACCCAAAAGCGCATGTGCTGATTATTTGTACAAGCGATAAACCTCTGATAGATTTGACAATCCTCCGACACATTCATGTACGAATCAGAAAATTTGTTGGAACGTTTTACTGACAGTTCATCGGATTATCCGTGGCTCTGTAGGAACGGACTATTTTCAATGCGCATGAATCTGACGTCCATCTGATAATCAGAACACCTGTTGGAACAAACCTAAAAGTAACTTGCTTTATGTAAATTTTTATTTAAAATAAGTGTGGGAAATTATGTTTGATTTTTTTGCTAATACCTATGAGGTGTATCAAAAAGTCGAGGCTCTATCACTAGTATGTTAAAGCAATTTATCTCTTGTAAACTTGTAATTTAAATTAAGCAGGTAGGTATGGCATATTATGTATCTTTATTTTGCTAAACTGTTATAGAAGATGAACCAAAATTTCGTTAAATAACTTTCCTTTTGTAAGTTTGTTACTAAAATTACGTACGAAATTAGATTTCTTTAATTTTCTAATTAAATATATATGCGAGTTGAACCAAATTATTATTTCAAATACACCTTCGCACGGTGTGAAACAGAAATATGGGGGTTTTTGTTATTTTAAAAAGACAAAGAGAAAATCTCCTTGAAAAAATTAGACTTACTCCTAACTACAATTGCAGACAGGTTTTTGATATAGATCAAGAAAAGGAGTTGGTTCAATTTGTTTTAAACCTATCAAAAATGGGTTTCGGTTTGACGGTAACAGAATGCAGAAAATTAGCTTACGATATGGCAACACAAAATAAAATACAGATTCCTGAAAACTGGGTAAAAAATAAAGAAGCATGTATCAGCACTCAGACAGCACAATTCAATCCATTGTATGTCCATCGGAAGTCCATTCATGGACATATCGGCTGTCCAAAGGACGTCCAGCATTTTACCAAAGGACATCCAATGGACATCCACTGGACTATACAAATGTCCCACTCCTGGACGTCCATTTGGACTCCATGAAAGGTCCATATATGGACTCTTTTTGTATTGCTTTTGGACAATTTATGGACATCTGACGGACCTCACCACCTATATTAATATGAAATAAAATAATTGCAACTATTGACTTATTTTTATTGTCATAAATAATATCAAGCATGTATTAGTTTTATACGCACTCCTTTCTGTTGACCTTCTCAGCCATTTTCTTAAGGCTATTTCGCTTACTTTTTAAGCAGCACCATTGTCACTCTCAGCAGCAGCTAAAAAGAGACATTACATTTTATACGAAGATTGAGTCTTAAATCAATCGTTTAATAAACGCCTGATCAGGCAAAAGTGATAGTTAAAAATGTAAAATTTTTAGATAAAATATTATTAACTAATATGAAAATATGCATTGACTAATGTACTTTACCCCTATACTTACATATAAACAAAAAACTGCTCATTGTTTCTTTAAATTACCATTTGACTTTCATGCCATCATAGTATGTGAATTCTTTCGTAAGGGTATTAGAAATTATGGAAACAAACCATCTTTTTATAAGTTCGTCATGTCCTTGTCCCTGGTTTTGGTAACGGCTGAATCTAAAATTGCAATAAAAATATGTATTTGTGAACATAAAAGAGAAACAACTTATGAAACCACTTTCAATGCATTATTTCTTAAACGTTACAAAACGATTCTATTTTATTTAATAAAAGTAAAACTACAGCTTCTTTAAAAATATTTGTATCTTCTAAATAGCCTTCTACTTCTGCTAACGTCTCATGTAGTACAAATAGAAACTGTTCTTCTGCTTTGAAAGTTTTCTTACCTCTTAGTTACAATAATAATTGTGTTGACATCATCTCGAATTTGCAGCATATTAGTTAGCTCTTAGTAAAGCCATTTTTTTAAATAGGTAGGTACATCATTTGACAAAAAGTCTAAAAGAAAGGGATTCTTTGAATGTAAATCGAAAACATAAAGTTTAAAACATAATTGATAGGTTATATTAGTTTAAAACAAACGATTTGCTCTTTAATTTTTAGACTTTTAAATGATTTAATTAATAATTATACTTACTTATTTTCTTACCAGATAAACATCTATGTGCTACATATAGGCTGTTTTCTTCTTAACCTCTTTCTTCTTTGAGTTTGGCCTGAGTGGTCTTTTACTTTTCTATCTTGTCAACAGAGGCGAGAGGAGAGGAGAATTATTTGATTTATTTTAATTAAAACCTAGTAGTAAATAAATTATACAAGAAGAATTATAATAATTTATTATAAGTCATTTTTATAGTGTCCATCATGGACATTTTTTGGACATTTATTGGACTTCTGAATGGGTATATCCATTGAATAACGGAAAACGGATGTCCAATGAATATCCATATGAAGTTCATGGACATCCAGGACATTATTTGGACAAATTATGGACGTCCAATGGACGTCGTGTGCTATATGGGCATAGTATCAGTATTCGTTCACCTGAGGGCTGCAATCTATCATGAATGACATCATTCAAACCACACAATGTACAGTCATTTTTCAACAAGTTGGAAACTGTTTATTCGCGTAGTGAACATTTTTCTGATGGTTCAAGGGTTTACAATTTAGACGAAACCTCAACGACCACAGTCCAGAATCCGAAAAAAATAATTGCTGGAAAAAGAATCAAGCAGGTAAATAAATGTACAAGCGGAGAAAGAGGACAAAACGTAACTACATGCTGTATTATTAACGCCCTTGGTATCGCAGTGCCTCCAGTCATGATTTTCCGCGAACAAATTATAAAACACATATGATTAATGGAGCTCCTAATGGTACCCTTGGGCTAGCTACCACTTCAGGATGGATGTGTTCCGAGATATTTCCACAAGTTCTGGATCACTTTATTAAATTTACGTTATCCAGTAAAGAAAAACCGACGCTCTTAATCATGGACAACCATGAAAGTCATTTTACCACACTTTTTTAAAGATGTCTAAATTTAAATTCTGAATTAATTAATAAAATAAAGTGCGATACACAAATGCGAACGGCAGCTTTTCAGCCAGAGAGCTTGGGTGATTCATGGGTTGTATAATTGAGTAAAGTAAGTGTTGAGTGCCATGCAACTTTAGTAAAAAATGTCAATATTAAGTTAAGACTAAAACCTCATCAAGTAAATCATATAGGTACTTTTGTTGGGAACTTATAAGAAACTTCAGAATTAAAATGAAGAATATTCGCATTCTAAGCATAGTCTTATTTTTAATCAGACTCTTCAGTTGTTCTGTATCCCTTTCTCAATGAGACACCTTGTATATAAACTTCTCACTTGAACAATTTTATATTTTTCAAGTATGTACAATACAGGTGTATCAGAAATTAAAGCAAAAATACAACTTATGACAAAGGTTTTGATTTAGTAATGTCAAGTCATCCTTGCACCCTTAAAAAGTACCAATGAAGAAATTATTCCTCCAATGCAACCAAGATAAGATTTTGTGTCAAATATTATCCACAGCCACAGGGTTTCTTTTTAAATGGCATGACATTCAAAATTTTGGTCAAAACAATTTTCATCATGCACTTTTCTTGGAAATTCACAATGCTTTATTAGAATTAAACACACCAGTTTCTAGAAACCTTTTCACTATAACACTAACATTACTGAACAGAAAAAGTGGTTAAAGTTTTCTTTTTGTAATCACAAATCGCAACTGAATGCCTATTTTTAAAATAAATTATCTCTATAATTCAATTTGTATAGTTGTATGCTGTGCATCTGTGAGATTGTTGTTTATTATACATAGGTACCAATTATAGAAATCTTTAGTAAGTACTTGCTTGCAATTTTAGTAATATATGTACCTATCCTATATAATTAATTGTTTCAAACATAAATAAAACCAACAACTATTATCTGAGTCTTTTTAGTTTCGATTGGTTTTGACAGAGTAGTTTTGATCATGGTTTTCTTCCATCTACTTTTAACCATAAAGTCATACCTAGCTGAATTTTTGGTCTTTTTAAACTTTTGACTGTAGCGAGTCATATTTATAATATATGTTATCTACTCCTGATTTTACTTCTCCCACAGCTTGTTTCAACTCATATCTGGTATATTTGTTCCCCTTATCAGTTTTGTAGTTACTAGGCATTGTGGTTGACAAAAAATAAATAAATTATTTATTGCAGATCATAATGACTATATTTAATAATTAATGAATTCAAAATTTTTTTTATTATTTTATTTAGATGAATTTATGAGTATCGGGAAAGTGCGCACTTGTAAAAACCTGACCGGTACGCAATTTCTTGCCCCAACAATTTTGTAGGGCAAGTGCGCATGTCCTGTTTTTTTTTTCTAATCATGAAGTTGAAATAAAAATATAAGTATATATTTAGATACTTTAATTATTACTATATAAGATTTTACATTAAAACTTACCAGAACAAACAATTACAACCACCTGTTTATTGTGCATGTGCATCAAAACTAATATGCCCTTGCCTCAAAAAAGCGCTGCCTGCTGTCATCTACTTTTCGGTAGCTGAAATTTGCTAGAAGAAGGTATTTTGGGAGTCATAAAGTTTATTCACACATTAGAAAAACTACAGGCACACTAGCGCACTTACCCGACTTAGGCAGTTACCCGAGTTGACCTTATATAATTAACCCTTTTTAACAGTTTATCTAAGAATCTCGCTAAACTGTTGTGTTTAGGGATTGGCAATATTTAGCTCAAACGAACGTATAATTAGAGTACTTTTTAGTAGTGATATGAAATACAGGGTGTTACATTTAAAAAAATTGAGAAAATCATGTATCTGAGTTTTGACTCACCCTGTACACGTCTGTTACGCTAGGAAAAAATTAGTATATTCTTATAAAAGTAAAATATCTTTAAAAATGATTAATCAACAAATTTTGATGTTCGATTGTTTTTTTTTTTTGAATATACAGAGGGTTGAATTTAGTACGATTTTTATATAAATTGGTTTAAACTTCCAAAATACCCAGTATAACCTCATACATGTTAGTATTTTCTTGAAGGGCAAAGTCAGGGGAATTTAAATTTACAATTAAATACAGGGTGGTTCATTAAAAAAAACAGTTTTGAATAATTCTGAAGTTATGGATCACTCTGTATAATCAAAAATAATTTTGAAATATGCAAATTAATATTATCTACAACTTTTGTAAATAACATTGTTTGATATTTTCTATAATATAGGATATATCGAACTTCCACACACTATTGGGACACCATGTATATACATACCGGAATTTTCATGAAAATTTGTTTATCATTAAAGAAAATAAGGCTACTTCTTCTTTATTTTTTAAAGAGGAATTTTGGGATTTCGATTGTGTTAAAAATATATAACCCAGCTAGCACATAACGTTGCCAAGCCTTTCGGCGATGTTACATTAAGGGAACGTAATAACATTACTGTACAACGTAAATGCAACGTTCATGAGAAGTTGTTGAGGGAAATCAAAACCTCGCAAAACTTCTATTTGTTATTTACCTAGTTAACCTACCGTAAACATTACAAATCTGAATTCAGAAAGTTTAGTTTTATGTCAATTGTCACTTGTCAGTTTTTCTTGTCAATTGTCTTTTTTAATGGTTTATTTTTCGACATCCAGAATTTATTTTATAAATAATTATTATTTATACATTCGAATAGATTTGGTAAGGGTCCTCTATAAAATAGATAACTATTGGGTCCATAACACTTTAGTGTCACAAAAAATAAGCCATTTAGAAAAAAAAATAGAACCAGTTTGAATGTGGTAGAGACTAATTATTTACAAAAAAGTGCGGATTTTTTCCAAATATAACCATTTTTTCTAACCTCAATTTTTTTATTTTTTTGAACATGAGTGAATTGTTCGCCGAGTTCAGGTACGAGTTTTGTCAACACCCAAAATTAACTAGTTTCTATAGTAAATTTTCGCAAAAAAAAATAGAAAACAGCACGTAAAAAATTAATTGAATGTCGCCTGTAATAAAAACATAATTTTTAAAATAATTCGCTTCCCGGCCAACTGACACAGATCAAAGAATATACGTTCTTGCTTCTCAGCTTAATATCGCTACTTCTACCAAACAAACCTAAGTTGCCTTATCTATTGATTGTTGCAGTAAACACAACATAAAATTTAGAAATATTTATTGATTTAAAATGCAATATGCTCATAAATAGTCTTTAATAAATAATTAATAAAACACTTAAAACCTATGTAAAATATAAAAACACAAACAAAATTGCGATAAATAAAATCAAATTCTCGACAAACGCACAAGAGAGCATGCGCGAATCGAAATTACTACGCTTTTATCATGGAGGTATTCGCGATTCAAGCTAAGTGATACGCCCTCTGGAGGAAATTAGTAGAAGGTCCCTATAAGTAGGATGACGTTCAGTGTTGCCAGAAGCAGCAAAATTTCGTTACGTCGTCGGATTTTAGTTCTTGAAGAAATGGATAAGACCTTTTATTTAAGAATCTAAATTTGTGTCTAGTAATAAGTAATCATACTCTATATTTATTTAAGGATTTTTTTATAAAATCGATTTATTATATTGATTTTTTTTTTTAATTTCAGTTCATTTATTAATTTTAGTTTTAAAATCAGAGACAAAATCAGTTCATCATTTGGCAACATTGGCGTTCGTGTTCATTGTTTACATTTTAATTTGTATCAATTACAATTAGAGTTTTTTGTTACTTTTTAGCTTTAAATTTGTTTATTTCTTATAGTATGTGATAGTATTTAAATTAAAAATGAAATCTGCGTAAAAGCCTCCAGCAAATTGCAATCTATATGGTGTTATTGTCAAAATCAAAACTGAACTATTCATTATTTTTCAAGTGCAAGTCATGAAATTTTGTTTCTTACGATAAATGGTATCTACAAATTCACAATATTGAAATTTTGCAAAACGTTGTTTAGAATCAAACTCCAATATGAGTTGTGACGGTTTTATTACCATTTACATGTATACAAAGTACTACACAATTCACTTCATGATATAAGAATAAGGATAGTAAGATTTTTAAAAAAGTTCATCAATAATAAACGTTTGGTACCTGATATGTCCTTTAAACCACATAATAAAACATGTCCTGGGTTTAGTAAATACATATTTCTAGATGTTCTTGTAGCAACCAATAGGTCAATATTTCCAACAAATTAGTTCATACTACACATGAAAAATATTACATTTATAACGAAAGCACGAAAACTAAACTTAAATTAACACTAAATGAAACTCAAAAACACTATTATAATAAGAATTATCTAAAAACAGTTAAAAAATCACAAATACAAAATCCCACAACACGTAAATAAACAAACATCCTACTTATACGTGACAAATGACAGGCGCGCGAAAATTCAATTGAATCGCGAATAGTATTCAACCATCCGCAATAAAAATAGTTCCAACTTGGAGAGGCCATATTTTTGAATTTTGACTATAATCCGCAATTTTTTTTCCAAAAATCAAGAAATACCTATCTGTAGTTTTATTTAAAACATATGTCAAATCTGTAATTTTGTGACACTAAAGTGATATGTCACCTAACTATTTTCTAAACCATTGTCTTTGTTTCAGATTACAATGCCTGATGTAAATTTATTATTTCATTCATTAAGTATCTTTAGCAGTCGATGCCGATGACACCAAATAAAAAAAAACTACAATAAAAACAAAGAATTGCAGATCAATCGTTGTAAACCAGAAGATAAACATTTAACCGAATGTCCGGCAACATTTTACACCAAATACCAAATAAAAGGTACTTTATCGAACTAAAAATACATTTTAAAAATATTATTTTTTAGGTTTCCTTCGACATTCTAGGAATTTTAGAAGCAAAAGTAAATACTACAGAAGTGTAAAGAAGAATATAACACCTGAAGTTTTATAAAAAGTGAATCTATAGGTACATGATATGTCAGGTATATCAGAATTCAAGCAGTTCATTCTCTTCAACAGGCTAGATTGCCTGGAAATGCAACCATCAGTTCAAGTGAAAACCCAGCAGAAAAGTTGAGAGAAATCATAGATGATACTCTCGAGTATAATAGAATATCTTGCTAAAAAACACCAGTTGTTTTTTATAAAATCTACATATTGATGGCTAAATCAAATACTACCACAACTAAAATACTATTATTTCGAAAAATTTCATTTTGAAATTTTGTAAGTCTCTATTATCATTATTTTGTTTTTGACATACTCTTTATATTTTATTTAAAAGCTTCGATATTTTGCTGAAATAAAATGATTACGATTATAAAAGTGTGTTGTTGCATAGTTGTAAAAAATTTGGGTGTTTTTGAAGAAAATAACTCGAATTAAGGCAGTTTTAGACACAGTTTGTGGCTACATTTTAAATGATTTATCTTTAAGGATATTTTTGTTTGTGGTGGTATTTAAAGTAAAACCGTAATGATATTTTGCATCCATTGAACCAAAAATGTAATTGCTTTGTTTTTTGACTTGTGGCGGTTTTTGATTGAGCCATCGATATATCTACCTTGGAAATCAAGCATAAAATTTGTAAAATTCAAACAAATTTCAATACACTAACATTGGTTGTTTTATTTAAAACAACAAAGTAAGGCATATTTTTTAATTTCTATATAATTTCCTTTAATTAATAATAGGTAAACAAGTTTTTTATTCAATGTATTGAGAAGTAAAATCTTTTTATATAAAAATATAATTTATGCTCTTCTAATAAATTGTCATATTTAGGTTACATTATAGCACTTTATAAATATCTATGCAAAAAAAGTTAAAAGGCTTGATTTAAAAAAGATATATCTCTGCGTCTTAGGTAAGAAATCAGCGAACTTAGCTATCCTCTAGTAATCTAATATAATAATATGTACCTAGTCATTGTTGTATTCGTTTATTATTTTTCACCAATCTAGCTTTATCATCGTTCACCATTTAAGGTTTTAGTGAACCTTTGCAATATTGGTACCTTATTATACTATTTAGCTAATTTTGTCCAATCGTTCAGTGCTTTCTAGGTAGCTTCTTCTATCCCACATGTGTACTTGTGTTTGTGATATAAGGTGTGTTCTTTTATTCAATAATTGTTCCATCAGTGATTGATGTAATTTATCTATTCTGCAGTCGTTTTATATTTGAACTCTTATATTTTAGGTTAACTTAAATGATTGATTATCCTCACCATTCGTCTATCACATATCCATCGGCTTTTAAAGCCGATGGATGCCTTGACTCATTGGTGAACTCACCGCTGGAAAAAAGAATGATTGACACATACAATCGTCTTTCCATCACTTAATTTACGAACGGTTTGCTGCAAGCGCTGGATACAGCACTGAATAAAAGAACACGCCTACACCTACCTCTACTTTTGTGCTATTGGTACTTGATTTCAAGAACATTTTAATAATAAATTTATATAAATATTTTGTTTTATTTGAAATTTTCATGTCTCCATTGAGATTTTACTATAGCCTCAATTTCAGCCTCTCTGTATTACATTACACAATGTGTGTTTACGGATGGACTTAATTATACTTGTAAAAATATTTATTTTAAATTAAAGAAAAAGTTATTTTTCATAATTTCTCAATGTGAATCGAATTTATTTAACAAGCAAGAAATTATGAAGAATTACTTTTTTAATTTAAAATAAATATTTTTACAAGTATAGTTAAGCCCATCCGTGGACACACTGTATAATGCTGTAGATCTAATTCACATTATAACATCAATAGAACGTTTCAGAGCAACTTTCGGGATAAGTACCGTAAAAGTGCTAGTGTGATGTTTGTAACTTCTGTGAGATGTGCTATAAAAGTCTTGCCGTTGCGGACATTCGGTAGTTGCAGGGAGATAAGGGTTACATTTACAGTACATTGCATGCGAGCTTAAAGAGCCTAAAATTGCAGCTTATTAACGTAGATGGGATGTTTTTGTGCTAGCTGGGAAATAACTAAAGATTACATCTTTGTTTCCAAAAATAAATTCAGTTTTTTTGATATCTAGAAGTTTCTGAGTTATTGGTGAAAATGTTAATTTTATTACACTTTTTTTATGTGTATTTGACTTTTTATGAAAATTTGAGCTTATCTACTGTAGAAATATGTACAGTTATACATAACTCATCTTCTACACATAAGCATTCTTAATTTTAATTTCAAAAAACACAAACGACTTAAGAAACAAATAAACAAAAAGAAAGATATTCGAAATTATCTCACCATTTACTTAGTCTAATCAAATCAACGAGGTATTGCTGCAATACGTGATATTTGGTTCGAGCAAATTCACCTGCCGCTTTACTACGTGACATTTGACTAGGGTTTCGGCAGGATTTAACACTGTATGTACATTTGCAATCGATGGAGAACCACCGACGGCAAGATCGGAATCACGAATTGAATTACAATGGAAAATAATCTTATTAAGATTCCGAACGATTTTTTAAGTCGTAAAACAAAAAAAAACAAGAGTAACTTCCTGATTGTAGTAAAATTTTTCAGAAATCAAAACCAAACATATTACACAACTGTTAAGTTTTTCTTTGTTCTATGAAAAAGGAGATGTCATATTAACAAAATAGTACGACTAGGCCAAGATTATTTCATACTAGAAGTGGGGATAGAAACAATAATGTATCTAAAAAAAATTAGACCAATCAATTAAATATTAAATTTGTAAAGTAGGAATAAAAAATATTAATAGATATCAAAAATCATAATGCCCTTTTTATGTTTTATAACGAATAAAGAAACAGATAACCTAGTGTTTTGCGAAACCCTTTAAAATGTAGGTATTCAAGGTTTCACTGGCCAAATAAATCTATGGGGGTTATGATTGACAACCTGTGTTATTTTTAACAGGTCTGTTATTTTATAAACACACAGAAATAACAACCTGTTCACAAATAACGTGCCTGTTAAAAATAACATTACTTGTCCATCATAACCCCTTATATTTATATCGATATAAACTATATAATGTTAAAAAAAAAACTAGTGAATTAAATAAAATGTGATAGTACTATAGTGTAGTAAATAAACTGTTTAGGTGAGTCACAGTTGTATAGATTAATGCATTATCTCTGCAATTTAACCGAAATAAAATCCACCAAGGAAACAAAAACGCAAAAAAGTACCAAACCTTATCAGATGACAAAAAAGTTTAGGTCAAATAAAATAAAAACCAATACTTTCTACTAAGCAATCATACAAATAAAATATCCAGTGGTGTACCCACATTTAGTTTGTGTGAGATTATTCATCAGCCTACAAAAGAACAAAAATATTCATGCTCTACATGTGATGGATGCAGAAGATTATACTGCAACTAATGTTCTGAATTATCAACCACAGAAATTAGGTGTATACCACTACGCACTAAAATTCTGAAATTTCATTGTGCAAAATGTAGGAATTATAAACTGATTTTCTAAAGAAGACTAATGAAGATAAGGATGAAATGATAAATAGTAAAAATGAAATAATAAAAATGCTTCAACAGAAAATTAAAGAATTTGAAGAAAAAGAGATGAATATTGTACCTACCATTTCTTATGCTGATACAAAAAGAAGACAATGAACGAATACCTAACCCTCCAAAAATTATTATTAAACCAAAAATACCACAGGGTGGAAACAAAACAAAAACAAATTTAGGAACAAATATTGACCTAACTGATTTAAAAGTTGAAGTAAAACAATTAGAGATGGGAAAGAATGGTTCCGTTATACTCTCCTGTCAAACAAAGAAAGAAGCTAAAATTCTGGAAAAAGCTGTTTAATATAAATTAAAAGATTCATATGATGTAGATCTGACAAAAATAAGAAGACCCAGAATGAAAATCTGCAATTTTACAGAGAATATGACCAAGGAAGAAATTGACAAGTCCATTGTGAAACAGAATGACATAACAGGTGAAAGAAAAACGAAAAAAGGCTTTAATACTGTATACTGTGAATGTTTAGGAACTGCATTCAAACAATTGATACAAAGGAAAAAATATGTATAGGATGGGAAGGACTTCCGGTTTATGAAGATTTGGAGATACCCAGATGTTCTAAATTTCAAGGTTTCTACCATAAAAAAAAATTGTAAGAATGTAATTGTGTGCCACATCTGTAGTGAAGAACATGAAGCTAGCTTGTGTCCAAAGAATAAAATGCAATGTAAGAACTGTAAAACTTCTAACGAAAAATATAAAACTGAGTACGACTACAACTATTCTGCACTAGATTTGACTGGTCCCTCTTTGAAATATCACCAAATGGTATTACAAAATAAAACCGAATATACAGATCAATAACATAACCTAACTAATATTTGTACACACATTTAAATAGTTCATGATTATTAATCAAGAAAATAATCTATTAAATTCTATTCAATTTAATTTGATTAATGAAGTCGTTGATGCTGCTAATATAACAAATAAAATTAATTTAAATGAAAAACTCCTAAATGTCTTACATTTCAATATTAGGAGTATTAAAATGAATTTTTGATGAGTTGTTAGTATTTCTAGAAAGTTATAAAATTAATTATTGTGATATAATAGTTTTAACTGAATGTTTCCAATTAGAATCTATTTCTCAATTTAACCTAGATGGCTTCACCACCCACTATAACAATAGTAACATTAACAGAAATGATGGTGTTGTAATTTTGGTCAGGTCAAATCTAAATGCAGAATTAAATATAGTTAAATTGGAATATTCTGATATTTATATCACTAAAATAAATCTAAAAGTCAATCATGGGACCATTGGCATTACAGGTGTATACAGGTCTCCTCAAACCTCCGCACAAGCATTTATAAGGGATTTAGAAAATTTCATACCAAATCAGCTAAATAGAAATATTAAAATATTCATAGGGGACATTAATATTGATCTCCTAAATGCAACCAATCAAGTAACTACTGATTACCAAGCAACTTTTTACTCTCATGGTTTCATATCTTAAATAAACACTATTACGAGGCCACCAAGTAAAACATGCTTGGATCATATATTCTTAAAAAACAATATTAAGACTGAAAATCTATCGGTGAACTCTTATGTAATCAGCTATGATCCTATTATGATAAATATCTCACAATCTGCCAAAAACTACACAAGTTCCTACAATACATATAAAACTATAACTAAAATCGATACTGATAAATTAAAACAAAAATTCGAAACTGTAAACTAGGAATGTGTTTGCAATGAAAATAATCCAGAAATTGCATCACAACTTTTTTATGACACGTATCTTAATATCATTGAAACATGTCAAACCACTTAAAATATTAAAATTAAAATCCATAAAACAATAAAGCCATGAATAACAAAAGGTTTAATTAATTCTATTAAAACTAGGGATAAACTTAAAAAAGATCTATAAAAAAAACTATACTATTAACAAACAAACTCACTATAAAACATTTAGAAATAATTTAAACAAACTAATATTAAAAACTAAAAATGACTATTATAACAATAAAATAAACCAAAACAAAAATGATCTGAAAAAAACTTATCAATTAATCTCTGAAGCAACTAATAAAAATAATAAAAAAAATAATACCAATTTACAGATTGTTAACCAACATAATGAGGAATTTGAAAATGATAATGAAATGGCGAATTACTGCAATAACTAATTTTCGATTATTGGCATTAACATGTTCACAAATATCCCTGAATGTAATGTGGATTTTCCTGTGTCACTGAAAAATCAATGTTTCTGAAACCGATATGCGAAAACGATATTATAAAACACATAAATACTTTAAAAAACAATAGTGCCCCGGGATTTGATTGTATAACAGTAAAACATCTGAAACTACTACATCCGTATTTACAGAACCTTTAATGCATATAATTAATTGTATTTTTAATACAGGAATCGTACCTAAACAATTTAAAAATTTAATTATAACACCTATTAATAAAGCTGGTAATCCAAAATTAATAACTAACTATAGACCTATTAGTTTAATTAGTAATGTGGTCAAAATATTTGAGAAATGTGTGAAAAATAGACTGACAGATTTTTTAAAAACTAATGACTTACTTCCCAAGCACCAATATGGCTTTACTGAGGGTCTTAACTCAGGAGATGCTATTGTCTTTATTGAATAAACCCTATTACTACACAAAAATACACTAAAAATTTGATAATCACAAATATTAAGGAACTTCTTCTGCTGTTAAAGCATTCTTCAATTTCCTTTAATATTCTATTCTAATATTGTATTCTAAAGACTGTCTTAACTGAAGTTCTTCTAAGCCTTCTATTCTGCTATACAAATTTCAACCAAGATCTTCATCAATGTTATTTTTTTCCCTCAGAAACATAAAATAAACCAAAAAGGCAGATATACTGGTCATGATTACATAGGGCTCATAGCATAAACGTGGTTCATACACAGAAAAAAAAAACTTGTATAGATTAGACAAAATACTTAAGCACTATAGGGACAGATAAAACCTTATCCACCTTATCCAAATGTTTTAACTAAAATTGCTTTACCTAATATAAATAATCATATTATCTAATTTATAAAATATTAATTATTACGAATTGATAAACATGTTTGCCCTTAAAAAGAATTTGTTAGTTCTTTCAAATAAAATATTATATACTCTAGAAAAGAAAATTTGTTAGTTGAAAACATACGATTGTGTGACAAGAAAGGGTTTTATTAAATAATTGTGAGACAATTCACTAAGCTGCATAGAAAAAGTACTAATTTAGCAAAATCGTATGTTGTACTAAATATTTTTATTTTGTTAAATAGAAAATAAATGTGCTGGCATATATAATAGCCTAGTGTGAGGGGACTTATTTACTACCTACATTAGACAAGTATTTTACTAAACCACGAAAAAAGGAATTTGCTAGGGTAGATAAGTACAATTGCATGCTTAGACAAAGTTCTTATGTAGATACAAAATTATTAGTTATAAATGTCCCCCCCCCCCTCTCTTTAACTTGTTTATTTGATGTTTAATATACTTACATGTAAATGAAATACAATTATATGGGTATTGTCTGGCCCATATACAGGGTGTCCCATAAACAGTGCAAAAAAAATTAACGGCGTATTCTATTGTCAAAAATAAGTAAAAAACTTCGTATGAACATGAGTCGCGAAAAGATGTATTTCTGAGATCAAATGTAAATTTCTAGAGGTGTTTTTTTGCAAGTAGTTTATAAACGTTAACAGATATAGTTTTGAAATTAGGTACAATTATTGACTTATATATAGGCCTACTGAAATGTGTCTTATTGTTAATCAAATCATACCAGGGACGAGTTAGGTTGAGGGGCCTTAAGTAAAATTTAGGCCTAATTTTTTAATGTGCGATTTTTTGGCGGCAATGGAATTCATGTGTTATTTCGATAGAGAAATTAGAACTTGGGGTGCATCCAAATAACTATTCTCAGAGAAACTAATTATTTATTATTTATTTACAAAAATTATTAGTATGTATAAGAATAGTTATTTGGATGTACCCCAAGATCTAATCTAATTTTTATCGGAGACGGTGCCTTTTTATGGGATACCCCGTATAGTATCCGATTTTAAAATTTTACTTTAGTAAATGTAAAGAAATATCGTTTTGGTTCATGAAAACTGACATTTTTGGGATATATCTCAAATGAAAATTCAAAGGTAATATAATTGAAACAATATTATGTAAAAAACATATATTTTTTTATTTCGAACAGGAACTAACTAAGGTTAAAACAGTTTGAGCTTATATTATCACTATAGTTGTCGGAGGTAAAAATATTACATCCATTTTGACATGCCCCGTGTTTATTTTTTAAAAGAGTTAATAGTTTGAAAATCTCGTCTACATAGTCTTTACTTACATCTGTAATTACTATCAGTTCTTAGCTTATGGACTATTTTAAAATGAAAAAAACAAAACCATATATGTCAAAATCTTACGAACACAAATAACAAACTGGCATATTCAGTCTTATAAGTAATTAAAAATAAATAAAACATTAACTTAAAACTCAAAAATAAACAACTCTGAATTACTAGAAGCAAAACAATACTCCTAAATAACGAAAAATTCTTCATTTCTAAAAAGATAGGTAAGTATACTTAACGTTTACAGTTTTAAGTCCGCCAATAATAAATTAATACCAGTGAAAGATTTGTCCCATTTGGTATGTAGTTTATATGTACCTTGTTGAATAAAAGTCCATATCTGTTCCGATTCTCTGGCGTATTCCGCATGCAGAGTATGAAAACTTTTAAAACATTTGTCTAGGGCTTTTAGACAAGATGAAATAGGAAACATATGTTGATCTATCATCTATCAACAGAAACATTTTAAATTTCGGTATTTGAGGGCCCCACGACGATTACCAATGGTTGAACGCAAAGTCCAAGTTTCTGTAATTTTTCTAGTTTATTATTGACAGCTTGAGTTAGTTCTGATATATTCTAAAAAAAAAAACATATAATAAATCAAATGTAAGACAACTGCACCTCTTAGATATAAATTTATATTATTATACCAAAATCTGTGGCTCGGCCTGGTCATATTTCAATATTCTAAATATAAAAAGGTCTAAAACAGAACTAAATTACCTACTTATAGTCGTAACCAAAATCCTTCAGCAACTTCTAGGCGAGAAGGCCTCCACCGCCCTGCTGGTTTTCCGTTTCGGATACTTATTGTTGGCAAAATGTAATGTAATAGCATAACAATGTTAGCCCTGGTATCTAAAACAATAAATAAAATTGTTAAATCTCGGATTTTCCCATGTAGGTAATATTATATTACCTGAAGAAATAGCAGCTGTCAAATCATCTAGTAGTTCTTTAATTGCGTTGTCTTTAGAAAATATGTCAAGAATTTAATAAATTCATTCCATGATCAGGGAAGAAGATGTTAATATCAATGTCCACCTAAAAATAATTTACTACGTTATTATACAGGGTGTCCGTAAATTCAATTTGAATAATTTCAGGGGTGATTTTATCTAAGAAAACATGAACATTTCTTATATGAACATAGGTCGGGAAATGAATATAGGTTTCTTAAAAACTGCAAAGCTGTATATTTAGTTGAATAATTACAAAACATGGAAAAATACCAATGGAAGTACGTGGACTATTATCACTATAAACAATAGTGCCAAATTTTAACAAAACTGGCAAAAGTAAAACTCTCAAATGTTCAAAACCACACCATTTTATTAAACATAAATAAAAATGTCCTTGGTTTATTCGGTCGTTTTTGTTTTTTATCATTTAACACAGCACTACATATGTTTTGGAAACCTTTTCCATCTTCGGGTGCAGTCAAACTTTAATAAAACATGGAGTCGATTGCAAACAATTTTTTTTTTAAAGAATAACAAAAACCCTATCTTTCTGTTTCAGCGTGTTAAGGTGTATTCGAACACCCCTCACAAGTGAAGTTAAATAAACGATTTTAAATTTAACACTGCTCTCCCTTGTAAACAAATCAAAAAAATTTAATTTCATAATTTCTAATCATTATTACAGTTACTAAAAATTTGGTTTGCAGTATATTTAAATTCTTGTAGGACGCCATTTTAATATTTAACCCCCACAAATTCACGCCTCGGTATATGTTGCTATAAAACGGGAAAAAAGGCCGGCATTTCAAATATCTAACCAAACACACCATATTTGTTTTAAAAAACCGCTTAAGATAGCCTAATTTTACCACAGTTAGAATTAATAAATTTTACATTCATCGAACAGTTGTAAACATATTGCATTGGTCGTAAAATTATAATAAAACTGGAATTTACTTACCCACAAAATCTTCCACGATTTCTTCGAGGCCCCACTCAATCAATAATCCTTTTGTTACTTCCATTATTAGCACCTAAACATTACACAATTAAAACAAAAACAAACAACTCTATTCACCCACCATCCAAACTAAACGACAAACAAACATAAACAACAGAATGAATGTTCGTTCCTATACTAGGTGTCGCCGCGTGCCGCGTCCAAACAAGTTACAACCTTCACTATAAAGGGCAACTAAAAACCATATCTATTCCAAACAACATCGTTTTAATACAACAAAATATTTTTTCGGACACATAAGTTATATTTTTTAAATTGCTAATGTACTTAAAAAATTATTTAAGTTACATAATTTCACAAATGCACGTCTAAAAGTTTTTTGATTATTTTAAACAAAATAATTACCTATTCTATTTAAGAATGTGTGTCAATTAAAAAAGTTTTATGTTAAGTCTACACAAAAATTCATATAGTACTAAACAATATTTGTTTTAAAAATAAATAGGTAATGTGTTTAAACTACACAATTAAAATTATTAAATACAACCAAACGTTTTGTATGTTTTTAAATATTAGTAAGTTGTATAATCTAATTCAAATTAGCTTTAATCTGAATTGGAAAATATTGTGTTAGAAGAAAAAAAATTTTCTTTTGCATAATGTGCCTGGTAAATTTGACTACTGCTTTATCTGAATCCAAAAAAATACACATATAATCCAATAAATTTTTCGTCAGATAATAACTCTTATCTCAATATACCAAGTTTTTTTTTTCTGTGTAGTATCCCATTCGTGTTGATCTGGCTTTGTATTTACTTGTATTTACTAGAAGAGAATTTAATAGGACCTATGTCTTCGGGATCATCTTTCAACAGTTTCGTACTGAGATCAAAATCTCGTTTACAGATTTTTTTAATGTGATTTAATATATTTGATCTTAACATTATTAAATGTATAAAAAAATTAATTTGAAATTTTTAATAAATACATGAATTGATTTCATATGTTACTGATGAATTGAATACTGGTAATATAACTATATTTCTATATCTAGCAAAAGCATTTGACACAGTGTCACATCAGAAGCTCTTAAATGTTCTTGAACAAAATGGAGTGAGGGGCCTCGTGTTGAAGGTTGTAAACCCTAACTTTCTAGGACTTGACGTATACTGCCTTCGATCATGGTGGACTTTATTCATATTAGATTACCTGGGGGTGGAGGCCTTATGCTCCACCATGTAGCCTCTGGAAGATATTCTTGAAATTCTAGTTGAAGTACTGGATGTATTAAAATATAACCATCACCCTACATTTTAATTTGATATATTCACTGCTTGATACGTTCCCATTTAACACATTTACAACTTTTTGTTACATAGAAGTTACATATTAACTTTTTATAAAAGCAAATCGCACATGCTTGGAATAATTACTGCGAATGCCGGCTTTTTAGGTTAAAGTTTTTGCGACTTGTTGCTTGTTCGACTGACAATGCGAAAGTGATTTTAGTTTGTCCTGTCGTGGCTTGTCAACCCGCACCTGCTTTTACCTTTCTTATAATTGGCTCTCTTTAATCGTATGTTTTTGCACACGAGACCATTGTTTTTAAGATCTGTCTTATGATTGGGTGAAATATCTCGCGTGACTAGCTTTAACTGCTTTACAGACAGCAGGTGACTTCCGATTCTGATGCCGTGGTGTCAACGTCGATATGGCGGTCTCAGAATTGGAAGTCAAGTTTGTATGTTTCCGATAAAATCTTTATCAAAATCGGTTATCGATAAATGTATATTGTCTAATGTGTTTAGTATTTGTGCTTTAAAATTTTTTGAACTTGTATTTAAAAGATATATAGTGAATATAGCTAGTAAATTAAATTATATGATAGAGAACACGTTCTCAAGTTTATGGTTCAAATAGTGGAATATAGCTCATGATGGTTTTAAATTAGTATAACCAATGGAAAAGAGTGAACATGGATTTTTCAATGGGAAGATGGAAAATTCCAGATGTTCTTTAATGAATATTCCTGTAATATAAGCTAAAATACCTGCTCTGGCTAAATACCTTAAGGGTGGAGGCCAAAAAACTAACAGAAGAAGAAGAGACAGCAGGTGTCTTTGAAGGTTACTTGAAAGTTAAAAGGATGGTTATTGCCAGAGACAACTAATGAGACGGTTAACTCAATGCAATTTTGCTTTTCAACAAGAATTGACTGGGCGATTGGACTGGAAGATAAGGCCGATGGCGCTGGTATACCTTGTGTTTTAATAGTGGCCTTTTTCTTTATAAGCAACCGGTCAAATTATAATTCTTTTTTAAAAAAAGAAGAACCGGGGATAATTCAAATATGTAGATCCACTTTATCTAATATTTTTATGATTTTTTTTCTGATTTGATGTACTGGAAATTTGAATAAATATGTAATTCACATTTACTAGCACATCAAATCAAAAAAAAAATCATTTTTTTTTAGGCACACAAAATAAAAAGCATTAAAAAGGAAAATAAAACGAAGTATGATTTCAATAATAAGATATATTCTGTATTAAACAATAATAAACATTCACACCACAAAGGTTCTACCATAAAATTGAAATACTTACTTTACGGAAATTAAACAAAATCCCGGCGTGATCCGGGCATTGTTAGTTCCTTCGGGTTTGTAAACCACATACTTTGATTACTATACGAGGTAAGAGAAAGGTCCGATACGCCCAACATAGGGCGCGGCCATTTTGAACCCTGTGACACAGTTTACAGCTAAAGAATCAGATCGCTCACTCTGCGTCGGCACTTTTGATCTCAATGTTTCAGTTTATACACTGTGCAACTCGGATAATACAATATATGACAACCGCCTATAATAAAACAGCAGTCTTCTGCGTATCCTGAATTTGTATCCCTGGAGTGGATGTTATTTTGGAAATTTCAACTGGTCCGAGTGAGCTAACTGATTCTTTAGCAATAAACTGTGACTTCAAAAATAATATTCACTGACACTGACAGCAGCAAGCAAAATATCAGGTGCGTTTTAATCATCCACTTCTGTTTCCGGAATTGTCGGTTTAGTCGTTTTAACCTGTAAGATTAAAACAAGAAAACCGACAATTCCGAAGCAGAAGCGGATTATTAAAACGCACCTATTAAAAATATTGCGCCAAGATGTAGGCAACACGTAATAAGAGTTCAAAATGGCGGAGTTTTCTATCTCCTTTTAAAAGGCACTCAGAAAGCTGCGCAGTGCGACCATTTTCCGTATAGTAAAAGAAAATCAAAGTATGTGTTGTAAACAAACTTAAAACTACCTAATATGAAAACACCACGATAAAAATGTCATTTACCGGGGAATACACTAAACTAACAAATTTAAATACGTAACTAATAATGAATGAAAAACAACCAAAAAAATGAATTTACAAGTTAAATTGTAAAATATATATAAGTAAAACGACACCAAAGTCACCAAACATAGAAACAAAAAATTGGACAAGGAGATAAAATGATAAGTTAGAAATACGTCAATCTGGCAGACGTCAAAGTGAAATTCTCGTGCTGTGATGCCAAACTTATTTTCTTCTAGTGCTATTGACTTTTTATTTTTGATCTTTGTACACAATCCTGCTATATATTTCTTAAAATACATCTTTTGTTATATATATATTATATACAAAGAAATTAAAAGTCCAATATAAGTATTACTTATGGATAAATAAGATCATTATTATTTAAATGTAAAAGAAACAAATTTGGAAAATGTTCATAACGGCAACATTGCTGGAACGTTACCAGCGACATCTACCCTATCTTTTAGCTTATGAGAACAAGATAACGTTATAAGGTAATAATGTACATGACAAAGATAAAATATCAGCTGACCCTGATGACTACTATACCTAAATGTCAATCAATTTTTGCTATGAAGTTAACCGTCTCGTGTTGTCTCTGGTTATTGCACAACTTTGGATAATTGGTTTATACAGGGAGTGTCTATTTAGTATTTTATTCTTTTTTATTTGTTAAGTGCGGAGGTTTATACAGGGAGTGTCTATTTAGTATTTAATTCTTTTTTGTTTGCTAAATGCTGATTTAGATTAATCTGCCCTGCAGATAGGACATGTTGAATGTAATTTCAACAAAGGTTTTTGAAAATTATTTTACACATAGACAACAGAAGGTAAAGGTCAGAGACAATGTGGGTAACCCTGAAAATATACAAATCGGAGTGCCTCAAGGGGCTGTTCTGGGATCTATACTATTTAATTCATAAGAGCTTAACTCAGATTGATATTCAAGGTAAAGTTTTATCATATGCTGACGATACAGTGCTAGTCTTCAGTGATAAAGATTGGGAAGCCGTCAAGACACGTGAAATAGCTGGAATGGAACATGTCAAAAACTGGCTGGATGTTTTTAAATTGTCTTTGAATGTTAACAAAACAAACTACATTGCTTTTTCAAAGACTGTGGCTGATCGACCTCAGTTTAGAAGCTTAACATGTCAAAATTTAGACATACAGGAAACAGAAACATACAAATATTTAGGTATAATTATAGACCAGCACTTAAAATGGGACTACCATATAATATAAATAGCAAAAAACTTAGATTTCTGATTTATAAATTTCATCTTCTAAAACAATTTCTCAACCAGGATCTACTAATAACATTATACTACAGTCTAGTAGAATCTATACTACGGTATGGAATCTTAATATGGGGAGGCCTGTATGGAACTACATTAAATCAGTTAAATGTTATTCAAAACAAAATCTTGAAGTTAATATATAGAAGAGATAGATTGTGTCCCACCATAACTTTATATAATGAAAAAATTAGCAATATTAGATGTTTATATATTCACGCAGTGTGTTGTTACATACAAAAATATGAATTTTTAAAAAACCCTTTAGAACATAGATATAATACTAGAACTGCATCGAACATGTGAATTAAAGTACCCAAACCAAATAGTGTGTTTTTTAAGAACAGTGTAAATTATCTAGGGACAAAGTTCATATAGTTCATACCTCTTCATATAAAATTATTAAACAAATATAAAAAAATCTGTAAAGTTAGCAAAATATACATTTTACAAAATAATAAATAATAGTTTTTATCAGAATATTCCAAGAATAACAGACTTAATACATGGATTTTTTTTAAATAATTTTTTTTCTGTTTCTTGCATAAATTTTATTTTTTATTTAAAAAAAAATTGTAATTTTTTTTATTTCCTTATAATTCATTAAATATAATTAAAATAAAATTTTAATTTTTGTCAGCACATACAGGTGTTCGCACCTAGGTGTTTGTTATTATATAATTGGTTTCCATTATTGTACTTTATTGTAACTTATAACTATTAACTATTTGTAAAACCACGATATAACCGATGAAAAACCAAAATAATTTCAACTCCAATTCGTCGGAAATCTCCATTTTTATATCGGGGGCTCTACAAAGCTGAGTTATGGTCATCAGTCGGACGTATATTACAGAGAAAGAACATATAATGACATTTTGCGCAATATTCCAATGTAACGCAAACATCATATATTAAGCAGTAAATCAAAAGATTCAAACGAATAAAACACCTTTTTTGATTTATGATGCTGAATATGATCCAACTTTACAAACCGTACAAATCTCAAACGGCGAAAAACCATTTAATTTTGTAGTTGGCACGACGTCCTGGAGTTGGCAGACTGGTAAATTCTTTAACGCGGTTACTGTAAGAAGAATTTATGTATTTTATTTACCTTAACAATAAAATTCATACATGCTAGTTTTATCGTTCTCTTTCATATATTTTATGTGATAGTAAATTATGTACTAGTAGATTTTTTAATAAATGCCCCAAATGAAGCATTTAGGATTATTAAAATCTGATAATTAAGATCGATAAGTAGTTCTTTCTAATCCTATTTACCAAGGGTTGAAACACTATCCAAGCACTAGTATACCTTATACTATACTATGATTTCATCTTACATTACTGAACGAACTCTAAAGTCTTGCAGCGGGTTGCAAGAACGGTCCTTAAATACTAAATGACTCCTTAAACCCTAATCTCTCAATAAAGGTGTAGCATTCTGCTTCTAATAAATAACGACGCTGTGAGCTGGCAACGTCGCCTCCTCCGTCTCGTCTCATATCTCATTTACTTTGACAGATTTATCTTTGTTGATTAAAAATTTGAATTTTTCAATAATTTTTCGACTATTCCAGCCAATTATATGTGAGTACCGAGAGGTACTTTTAATATATAATATAAAAAGGTAAATTTGAGTTTGTTTAGTTGAATTATTATAATGGTTGACAAAAAAAAAACGCTGCTACCGATAGAAGAAAATATTTAAACTACTAGGTAAGAAAATTAATAATAATTCTTTCAAAAATATTTATTTTATTACATACTCAAATTGTATTTTCAACCTGATTAATCTTAGATTTGATCTTTTGTAAGTCATGTTCAGATATTGAGTTTATAGAGCGTCCAATGAGATAATCAGAAGGGGAAATTGGAAATAAGTCATTAGGATTACTTGACATAGAGGTCTAGAGTTCAGGATACCTTTTACTTGAATAACTAGCACAGCTTATACAATACAGCTCCACAACTCCGTGTCGGCGTCTTTGATCTGGCGGTCGAGAACCAAGCAAGACGAAATGGTGCTATCTCTGTTAGATTCGAGGGAAAAGTCGGGCCCGGATTAAACAATTTTTTTATTATTGAAAAAATTGAAAACCTTGGTGTAATAAGGTTGATTACATGCCATATTAAGTAAGTTTTGGGAAATTAAAATTTTAATTTGTTTTAAATCTGTCAAATATAATTAAAAAAATTATTTAAATATAAATATTACGAAAAATAGCACATCTTTTAGAGGTAAAATAATTTGTATGCGGCTAGTAAAATCCTCGTTAACAAATGTTTTGAGCTAAAACAGTCACTTCACGACAAATTGTGGCTTGGATCCTTTTTACACCAAGGGCTTCAATTGTTAAAGAATTGTGTCACGCTCGTGGATGCAAATCAAGTGGTAACCCGTGTGTCTGGCAAGTGTTACTCTTCGCGCAAAGGGTTTATACCTAGATAAACGAATGCTTTGACTAAGGTCTGGGAACTCTATGGTATTTTGGAATTATAAAGAATTTGTGCTTTTATTTTAACAATATTGGTTATATTTAGATGTATTCTTATTAATTGAAATACAGATTTGTAAAAGTAATACTTTGACAGTTTTTATTAATATACTCGTAATATATTCAATTTTTATCTGACCACACCGAAGTAGGGAAATTTGAAACTTTATAGTAATGTGAAATTTGAATTACAATATTACACGAAATTACATAAGTAGTACTTATTTTAGGTAGGTACTAAATTTGTATTTGGAGAAAGTAATATCGATTTTTACAAGAAAACTTGAAAAGTAAATTAATTTAGTTCCTATTTCTGATGTAAAACTTAAACCAAGAAAACAAATGAATAGTAGTTAGTTCAACAAGGGTGGATATGATAGCCATATCACACAAAGACGAAGTTTGAGCACGACGTCGTAGGCGGAGTACTCAATCGTCTGATTGTGATATGAACAATCCACTCGATATGGTCAGTATATTTTTTCTACGACCCACTAACGAAAATCTACAAATTTAAAAAAAATATTTTAGGTTATTTAGACTAAATAACTAATTTTAAAATAATTTACGAAGTTGACTAATTTATAAAATAAAATAAACATGAAAAATTAATTAGTCCTCGGCCTAGATTCGATCCCGGGCTTTTCGCGTGGAAGGCAGATGCTCTATCCTCATCTTCACCGAAACTTTCAGGACTTTAATTTTAATACTCGTAATTAAATTAGTATCATGTAGTTTGCTAAAATTTTTTTTTTTTTTTAAATGTGGACACAATAAAAACAAAAATGCTATTATTTATCGAGTCTACACAAAAATTTTAATGTATATTTAATATCAATAACTAAAATATATATTGACAATTAGTTTAACAGAATTGTCACTTATTTAAAAAATTTTAAATAATAGGAGTTGGGTGACCAAAATATGAACGTGATATGTAGATTTAATTTTGTTAAAGTGTTCTCACTACCTAAAATGGATATGAAATATATTTGTAGTTGAACGCAATAGCATACTTTTTCGTTTTGTAGCATGTGCATAGATTGGCTAATATCCATGCACAGATTACAAAACGAAAAAGTATGCTATTGCCTTCAATTGAACAAATATATTTCATATCCATTCTAGGTAGTGAGAACACTGCAAAAAAAAATTCTCCAATCACCGTTCATATTTTGATCAACCGACTGCTATTATTTATAAAATTTTAAATAAATGACAATTCTGTCAAACTAATTGTCAGTATATTTTTTAGTTATTGAGATTAAACATACATTAAAATAGGTTATTCTTTTGGAAAACGTTAGCATGGATGACTAAAGGGTATTGGGTTAATTAATTCTAAAAGTGTGGTACAAATGTTATTTTTTGTAGCCAATTCTTCAAAATTATTTTGAAATATCTTTTCAATATTAAATATTAGTTCTACAAATTTATCATTTGACAGTTGCAGATTTTCAAATGTATCTGAATTGGCGTTATCATATGCCTTTAAAAAGCAATAAAAAGAAAAATCATCTAATTCAACGTGATCTTTGTTATATTTAAGACAGGTATCACAGGAGTGGATCCGCAAGGCTTTTATTAAAAGGTAACCACACACATACCTGTTAAATTTTTTCTGTAGCAACTCGTCTTTACAGTAATTTAGGGTGTTAATAATTTCATCATAAAATAAAATACAACGTGTTCCATTTAAAAAACACATTTTAATTTGCCAGGCAAAAACGTGACACACTGTATATCCAAAGATATTTTTAAAATATGTAGGTATTTTTCAAATCCATATAACTTTTAATTAAAACTTTTTTGCGTGTCTACAACAAAATAATGAACAATAACGCACTAATGGGACACCCTGTATAAATTATATTTTTAACAATGAAAATTTCTTATAATGTGTTACTTATCGGTTTGGGTCCTTGGGAAAACTAAAGAATGTTTTCTTGCAGGTATAACCCTTATTAAAACAGCTTTTGACTGCACAAACAGAATGATGTCTTTTTTTCGCTCATTCTACTCACAGTTAAAGAGTCACCAAAATAATAACAGTACCTTTAACTCAAACAAAATCAACGAAATTATAGGCTCCACGAAATTATACAATCAACGAAATTATACGCTCGACTCAACACCTTACCTAAGTACGCTTCTGAACGCCAAAACCATCTTTTCCCTCCGAAGGCGGGAAATCGACGCAAACCGTTGCCGCCAAGAGAGTGTTTTAGCTGTATTGTATAAGCTGTGTAACTAGTGTACTAAACTTTTAAAAGGTGATATTATGATTGACTAGTGCTTGCTTTAAATGATGTTTGGCGCTTTTTACAGCTGCCTCCCACAGTCTTCCAAAATTCGGACTATATGGAGGTATAAAAACCCAACGTATGTGGTATTGATTAGAAGAATCAATAATAGAATTTCGGTTTGAGTGTAAAAAATTGCCTAATAATTTGAGCTCGTTACTAGTTTCAATAAACGTACTACCGTTATCCGAGAAGATTTGAGATGGCACACCTCGTCTTGAGGTTAATCAATTTTCTCTGTAGTAAGACTGCTCAATCTTTTTAGGTAAACAACTTTTGTACAGAAGCATTCAAACACTGCAAAATATTATTTAATTTGTTTCCTGCTTTATTTAAAATTTGAAATGGTCTAGCGTAGTCGAGTCCAGTTATTCAAAATGGTAAACTAGGTTTAATTCTACTTCTTCTTTTAATGAGAAGTTCTCTAGGTATGAGGTTGATTCTCATTGAGCGTTTGAATTTTTCTTTTCAGTTTTGAGTTTTATTATTAAAAATGCCCTTATCAGATGGATTTCCAGATTGCTGCCAGTTTATTTATTTTCTCGAATATGAAGCAAAATACAAAATAATTACCTAAAAGAATAAATTTTCTACGCAGTGACTAATATTTATATTATTGTGGTCCATCTACTGTTATTATACAGTAGGTATTCACTACTCCACAGTCATTAAAACAGAACCCTTTAGAACTAGGATTCTACAAAGACAAACACCCTACATTACCGAGACCGGCATTTGTAATCACCAATATCAAGTGACCCCTGGATGGCCCTCCTCGGTTGCATGTAACATTCACGATATTAGAATGTAAATCAGCGTACGCTATGCACACAGAATAATATTTCCCATTCAGTTTCTGCAAATTATTAATTTCCGAGCTCCTCTGTCCAAAGAGATGGTAAATAAGATAAGTTTATTCAGCTCCTTTATACCTGTCCAAGTAGATGGCCTCCGGCTAGTTGCTATTTCAGCAATATTAAGAGCCATTTGAAATTCGTGTGTATACAAAGCTAAATAATTGCACAATTTAGAGTCAAGGAAAGGTAGTAAGGAAATTTATTTATTCTTGTATTATTTACAATTAAGTCCTAGTGAATAGAAACTGAAGAGAGTTGTAAATGATTAAATAATACGAATCGTTGAGTTTTATATAGATTTTTATTATACTGATCAAGATTTTAAAATATAACGTATTGGTTTCTAGGAAAAAAAATCTGATGTGTCCAACACATGACTTTCCTATCTAGTTAACCTATTGCAGCATCTCTAAAAATGTTTAGAGGATAAACTAAATATATACATTTTCCACATACATCTACCTCGAAACATTTTTCTATAGATATTCATTGAAAACGAAAATATTGAAAAATTTAAATTTAGCACTTTTCCTCCAATTTTTCCATTACGGTCCATTTTAGAAAAGTCATTTAAAAACAAAAATTATAGAGATCGATATCGCAAACAACTTTTAGTTTAACAATTTTCTTAAAAATCAGAATTTTGCACATTTTGTCAAATTTCTCGAATACGGACCATTTCAGGAAAATTTGACATAGAACAAAAATTATAGATAATAACATTATAAGTAACTTTTATTTGAAGAATTTTCTTCTCCAAACGTAAATAACGAATATATTCCATAAAATATAAAAATGACCACCAATAAAGTACCCCCCCAAATGTTCCGACTCTGTCCAAAATCTAATCAGTTCACCTCAGGTCGAAATAAAACTTAAGTTTAAAATTTAATGTTTTTTCCTTTATCCGTTTTTGAGTTTTCTTCAAAATTTGAAATTTACACATTTTCTCAAATATCTCGAATACGGTCTATTTTAGAGAAATTATGTATAGGATAAAAATTATAGAGAATTATGTTACAAACAACTTTTATTTGAACAATTTTTATAAAAAATTATTTTTTTACATTTTGTCAAATTTCTCGAATACGGACCATTTTAGGAAAATTTTCCATAAAACAAAAATTCTAGATAATTATATTAGAAGTAACTTTTATTTAAAGAATTTTCTTCTCCAAATGTAAATAACAGATATATTCCATAAAATATAAAAATGCCCACCTATAAAGTACCCCCCCAGATGTTCCGACTCTATCCAAAATCTAATCAGCTCATTGGACGCTGAAACAAAGCTTAAGTTTAAAATTTGGTGTTTTTCTGTGTATCGGTTCATGAGTTATGCGTTATACAGACACACACACACACACACACACACACACACACACACACACACACACACAGACACACACACACACACACACACACACACACACACAGACATCATCGCGAAAATAGTCAAAACGGATTCAGGGGACCTCAAAACGTAAAAATCCGTCGAAAACTCGAGGTCGAAAAAAATCATGATTCCTATACTTTCCTTATATCTGTATACAGATAGGAAAGTAACTAGAAATTATCCACATATCAAACTGCTCCTTTACAGGCAGATATTGAAACTCATATAAAGGCTTTGATGTTGCGAACGGCTTGAAACTGTTACATGCTGTTCCTCGTTCACCAAGTTCTTTTTTGTTTATATAAATTGAAGAATATTAAAAAAAGCTGGAAAGCGACGTATATTTGATTGTTAATTAAGTTTTTCAAAAAAAGTTAGGTTAGAATGACAATGCTAATTGAAATTAATTATCAGATTTTAATAATCTTAAATGCTTTACTTGGAGCATGTATTAAAAAACACTACTACAGTTATAAATTCCAAAACGGAACTTTTATTTTTAAAAATGTTATTAGGTAAAAATACTCTTAAATGGATATTTAAGACAATTCTGGACCAAAGTTTACACTCAACCTACCTCAGAATAACAATAATAATATTAATAATAGGGTTTTACTTCTATTAAAACTAAAAATGATTATTAAGCAAAGATAATGTAATTATAACATAAAAGAGTCTATTATGTTCACAATATATAACTACTACTCCTCCCTCCTTAAGTTTTAAAAATATGCAGTTATTTTTCAAAAAATCGTCTATGGGATTTTCCAATTCAATTTCTTCGTTTTATTTCTTCTATATCTTCTTAAAATTTGTCTTCTGTATTTAGTTAGTATTAAAATAATTATGCAAATAAAAATTACAAAAATTCTGACTGATTATTAACAAGTATGGAAGCATTTCATATCATGGGGCTGTTAGAATCTGTTCTTTGTAGGAGGTGTGAACAAGAAGATGAGACCATCGAGCATATCCGTTAATATTGCCCAACGCTTTCATTAATTAGAAAATTTGTGTCTGGTGAGTATCGCCTAATACCGACCAATATAAGAGAAGCACGCGCCTCTTAGAGACGTTGTCAACTACATTAATTCATTATGTATGACTGAAATGTCTCTATTCACAGCGATGCTATTTTAAATAATATTGACGTTACAGTGTACTTTAAATGGGAAATCTCAACTGCGGCCTCTACCAAACATTACAAATTTCGGTTAAAAAAAAAATAAATTAAAAAAAATATGTGTATGAAGTAATTACTTTGATTACACTTCGTAATTAGGCTCATTGGGAGGTACTTGCTAATTGCGCGAAGGGTGGGGGTATGTACTTAGGATAATTACTAATTACCTTTCATTACCTCCTGTCCAGAACTGGCCAATCACAACTACTCATTTATCGTCAGACATTTTTACATCCAGTAAGATGAAGAAAGAAGATAGTTTGCTTAAAAAAGATATTCAAATATCCGAAAATATTAGCCTTGTTCATACACCATTTATAACAACCAAATACTTGTGATCATTAAAAGTAATAATAATAATATAATAATAATAATAATGAGTTTATTCAATACCAAAAAATATTTACATGTAAAATTACAATATTATGCTGAATAAACTACGACTAATCACAGAAGCGTCACCCCAGAAGAGGCTCAGCTTGTATTGTGATATACTTATTTAGTAAGTTCATACATTTGTATCCTTAATATTAATCTTAATTACTATAATAATTTCTATTATCATTCGAGAACTAAAAGATTACAATGAACTTTCAGAATTAAGTGAGTTGTCAAAATCAGGAATAGTTCATAATTATATGAGTTGTCATAATCGGGTGTATTGTCATAATCGGGTGTATTGTCATATTCGGGTGTATTGTTATAATCGGGAATATTGTTCTAATCATGTTGTCGTAATTTTATGTAATGTAATTAGGTATAGCGTCAAATTCAAGTCTATTATTTTATATTATATTATTTACCTATATTATATTATTAACACATTTTATATTATTTACATATTTGAATTTACAAACTTATGAAATATTGTTCTGTCACTTTCCCCTATCCATTTTTTAATTTTTTGTTTAAAGTGTTTGTATTGTTGTATATTTTTTAAAAAATCGGGAATTATTGAAAATATTCTAGGTGCTAGATAGGAACAGCATTTTTGACCTGCAGTTTTTTCGCATCTTGGTGTAATATATGCTCTTCTCTTAATTCTCGTTTCGAACTTGTGAGAAATGGGTTCTATTTTAATTTTTTTTTGTTTAGTAAATAATAATATTTTTAAACAAAAAATCTGCCGAATATCTAATAGCCCCGATAATTTAAATAGGGAGTTTGTGGAGTAAGTACGACTTTTCCCATATATTATTTTTATTAGCCATTTTTGAATAATGTCTACTTTTTGTAGGTAAAAGTTACTTACTCCGCCCCATCCTATTATTCCATAACTCAACTGCGATTGAATTAATCCATAATAGAGCGTCTTTAGGTGAACTTCAGTTAACAATTTTTTAAGGTGTCTAAATTTCCCTAACATGCCTCTTAATTTTTGTACAACCGATTTAATATGAAGGTCCCATCTTAGATGTCTATCAACTATGATACCTAGATATTTAACTGATTTTGCAGCTGGAATTGCACTGGACTGATCTATTTCTAAAGTATTAAAATTCGGTAGATTATTTTCATATGATGTAAATGGTAAATAGTGCGTTTTTTCAATATTTAGTGTGAGAAGGTTATGTTGGAACCACAATTGTATTTTCTTAAAATCCTTTTCAGTTCGACTTTTTAAATCATTCCAATTCGAGTCCTCGTAAAGAATGGCTGTATCGTCCGCAAAACTCATAATTTTTCCTGTGGTATTGAGCTTTAATAAATTATTTATATATACCAGGAATAATAATGGACCCAATACTGTACCCTGAGGAACACCACAAGAGACCAATTCAGGCTCACTGACGACACTGTCAATTTCCACGTATTGGACTCGTCCTGAAAGATAACTTGAAATCAAGTCAAACACTGTGCCTCTTAATCCGTATGACCTTATTTTCTCGAGAAGTTTCGCGTGAGACACAGTATCAAAAGCTTTTGACAAGTCCACAAATATACATAAACTTGGCGTATTTTTGTCTAACTTTTGGTATATATATGAAGTTAACTCATAGATTGCATCTTCTGTGGATTTACCTTTCCTAAAGCCATATTGACACTGTGAAATTAATTCATGTTTATCCAAAAAATGTATTATTCTCTTTTTAAGGACTTTTTCAACAATCTTTGCTATGTTGGATATCAATGAAATAGGTCTATAGTTTGACATCTCTGACTTACTCCCTTTTTTATGCAGTGGTTTAACAATACCTACCTTGAAAACATTTGGGAAACAACCTGTAACCATGCAATTATTAATTAAATAAGTTAAAGGTGTTGAAACTTCTTCACATATATTTTTTAGCGTCTCAGATTTAATTTTATCGTGTCCTGGTGATTTTTTATTCTTAAGTTCATTGATCATATTTTTTATTTCAGATTCTGTAGCAGGATTTAGATACATTGAACTGCACATATTAGTGTTTTCTCTAAAATCATTTTGAACATCTTTTACTTGTGGTATTTCTGATGCTAATATTTGGCCAATATTACTAAAATATTTATTAAAATGGTTAGCTATTTCTATTTTCTCTGTTACTATATCCCCGTTTACTAGTTTAATGTTATCTATTTTTGTTTTAGGTCTAACAGTAGAATATAACAGTGCTTTAACTACAAATAAATTTGTTTTATATTAGTAATATAAAAGACTTAATATGCGTCACTGAGGTACATTAAAACAATTTTTATTGACGCTTTTTTTATTTCACCTTTATTATCTGTAGGTCTAAGAAAAGCGTTCCAGTAAAATCGTTTTATCTTTATTGGTTTTCCAATCATCAATGACACACTAAATAGCAGTTTTACAGCTCTATTTTTCTACCAAACCTGATTGAACAATGTTGTTCAAAAATATAAATATATTTAGTAACGACACTGTATGATTGAAAACCACACCAGGGAAGTTATATCATTTGAAAATTAATGCTGCGCTTTAAAAGTTAGTGTTAAACTAGCTCTAATTAGCGAATACCTGAATAAGGGTTGGAGCTTCCCAAAGTTTAAATTTTGCTACATTTCGCCATTGCATTGTTCAAACAAATAATAGATGATGGGGTAACGATACAAAAACTATACGTTACATTGAAAGTTTCGCAAGATAATTATCAACTGTACAATAATTTCGATATAGTTAAAATTGTATTTGGTTAATTTAATTCTAACGTTTAAATCCAAGAGATACACATAGTGTAAGCTCTGGGTTATTAACTGACTCATATATATTTTTTGTTAGGTAAGCGATTGCGTCATTTGCTGATAAATTTTTTCTAAACTCGTATTGATTTTCCGATAAAATATAATTTTTTTCTACGAAGTTTATTAATCTAATTTTAATAGTTTTTTTCAGTAACTTTAGCAATATTAGACATTAACGAAATACTCGTAGGTCTATAATTACTAACATAACCTTTGTTTTCTTTTTTAAAGACTGGAGTTACTATTGCTTTTGTTTAAAAACTTTGTTTATATATTTTGTTTTATCAGTGTAGATGCACTTTGATTATTCTTTGTGATATAATATAATAACTGACAATTATTAAAAAAGAAATGTCGCCAAGTCAAGAATTATAATAAAAGATTTATACAGTCCGCTTACAATTATTTAACTATTTGAACCAGCAGTTTATAGTTTAAACAAAAATTTGCTCCAATCGAACCGGATTTCAAGAATTTCTATTTTCAATTTTCGACAACAAAATTAAGAAGTCCTGTCGACCAGCACAAGATATAAGTACTATATTGAGATGGGCGAATGGATGGTTGGAAAACGTTCAATTTAAAGTATTTTTTCAATTTAATCACAATTTAATATATAAGTTCAGGATTTTAAGGTATTTCTTTGCAGATTTGAAGATACCTTAGGCAATTTTTAAAGCTATTTAACAAAGTAAACTTGTACTTGGCCATTTAACAATTTATTTGCTATTTAACAGTCTATTTCACTATTTATTTGATATTATCATCAGTCTATTTTTAGTCTATTGAACGTGTATAAAAAGTATTTCTGTTCTATTTTAGGAATACTTTTTCTAGATTATACATGTTTTGTAAGAGTTTCTACTTTTTGCATATAAGGTATTTTTAATCAGTGAAAGATACCTTTCGAGTTTGTCAATTTTCAACTATTAACGCTATTTCAATTTTAGTCTAATTTCCTTTATCATTTTGGAAGGCAATTTTCTCCATAATATAAAGACAATTTTCTCCATTATATAAAGACAATTATTTTTTCGCTATTGAACTATTTTACATGTGAGGTCAATTTATGCTTGTCATGTAAGTATTCTATTTGAAGAACTGTGTATTATTAAATTCTACTGCTATTTTATTTTTTAACATATCAAGTTTCGAATTTGATTCTATTTCATTGCTTATTAACTATTGCTGTTGTTTTCATTAAAAATGACAGAGGAGCTTAAAAAATTAGTACGAAATCGAGGTACTATTAAACAAAAATTATCAGTTTTGGAAAAGTTTATAAATAAAGTTAAAACCTCGGTTCCTGAAAGAAAGCACAGTTTAAATGATGTTGAACTACGATTTAAAAATAGTATTATTTTGCTTAAAGAGTTTGACCATGTTCAGTCAATAATAGAGTCTTTGTGTGAAGAAGCAGATTTAGAAATCCACTTTAAAGAACGAGAGGATTTCCAAGAGAGATACTATATTACTCAAGATTTTTTAACTCAATACACAGGTGAACGTAAACCTAGTGTAGAGGAGAGTGGATCTGATACAGATTTGAGGGAAACTCCTCTTAGCCAGGTCAATTATGCAGTACCTACTGTTAACTCGGGTTCTAATTTTGATTGTTTGCAAAATGTTTTATTGCCAAAACTTAAGTTACCTATCTTTTCTGGAAATTTTGAACAATGGCTTAGTTTTAAACTCAATTTTTCATCTATTATTGATGGTAACAACAATTTAAACGATTTACAAAAGTTTCAATTCTTAAAAGCTTCCTTAGACGGTTATGCTTCTAGATTTGTTGAAGATCTAGAAGGGGTTGATAAGCCCTACGAACAAGCCTGGCAAAATTTATGTAACAAGTTTGATAAAAACAATTTTAAGAAACTCTATTATGATTTTATTCACGAATATGAATCTCTAGGTCATATGACCAAACTTTCCAATGAGGTTGAATGTTCAGAAAACACTTCTATTTCATATTTCTTGCCCCATCATGGTGTTTTGAGAGACAGTTTAACAACGAAATTAAGAACTGTTTTTGACGTTAGTTGCCCCACTTCATCGGGATGGTCTCTTAATGACATTCAGTATGTCGGACCAAAATTACAAAATGATATTACTGATATTTTGTTACGATTTAGATTTTACAGGTATGTAGTGTCAGCTGATGTATCGAAAATGTATCGTTGCATTTTAATGCATCCAGATCATAGATCTTTGCAACAAATTCTATGGCGTGAAAACCCAAAAGATGAGTTTTCAACGTATCAGTTAAATACAGTTTCTTACGGTACACGGTCAGCTCCTTACCTAGCAATTAAATGTATGCAACAATTAGCTACTGAACATTTTAAAACATATCCTGAAGCATGTCAAACTATTTATGACGACTTTTACGTCGATGATCTGCTGACAGGATCGAATAATTTGACAGAACTTCAAACAAAATGTCAAGAAATTTATTCAATTTTAAAGTCAGGGAATTTTATTTTAAGAAAGTGGATTTCCAATGAACCTCAAGTTATATCTGATATAGATGACTCTAATATTTCCAATTTTGTATTAGATATTGGAAAACATGAAAGTTGCAAAACATTAGGTATTCAATGGGTTCCCATATCAGACAATTTAAAATATAACATAAAACAATTTGATTTAAATTCCGATATAACGATTACAAAAAGGAAAATTTTATCTATTATTGCACAAATTTATGATCCACTAGGTCTTATAAGTCCTATTATAATTACTTTTAAAATTATTTTACAACGGTTATGGTCTTTACGAATATCATGGGATAGTTCAATTCCTTCAGATTTAGAAAATTTATTTTTTCGATGTTTAAATGACTTATCATGCCTCAATAATTTTAATATTAATAGGTCTACTATTCCAGAAGAGTATGAAGTGTTCGATATCCATTGTTTTTGTGATGCATCCAAAGATGCTTATGCAGCTTCTGTTTATTTAAGAAGCAAAGACGTACACGGTAATTATCAAATTCATTTATTATGTTCTAAGAGTAAAGTTGCTCCTTTAAAGACAATCTCTATTCCTAAACTAGAGTTATGTGCAAGTTTACTTGGGGCTCAATTAATCGAATCAGTTAAAAATTCAATATTATTTTCCGGTTCAATTTACATATGGTCTGATTCCCAGGTAGCCCTTAGTTAAATTAAAACAGAGCCTAGTTTATTACAAGTTTTTGTAGCTAACAGAGTTGCTAAAATTCAATCTATTTCAAATTTAGATAGCTGGAGATACGTAAATAGTAAAGACAACCCGGCAGATTTAGCTTCACGAGGCGTAACCTCAGAAAATCTATTAAAATCGACATTATGGTGGACAGGCCCTCCATTTCTTAAGTCTAACATTTTTAAGTGGCCTTCTATTAACTATTTTATTCCATTTAATCAATTACCAGAATTAAAAAAGACAACTACCGTATTGCAATCTACCAATTATGATAGCATATTTTACTTATTTGACAAATTTTCTAATGTGCTTAAATTAAAACGCATTACAGCGCGTTGCATAGGATTTTTTAATAATTTAAAAAACAAGTGTAATAAGCAACCTATTCAAACAGGCTGCATTTCAGTTTCTGAGTTAAATAATGCCAATGACGTTTTGGTTCGATTGGCTCAGAATGAATCCTTCAATTCTGAATTAAAGCTGTTAAATAAAAATAATTTTCTAGATAAGAAACACAGGTTGTCTTCATTAACACCATTTGTTGATAGCAATGGCATCATACGTGTAAGTGGTCGCTTAAAAAACACTTACTTGCCGTATGATACTAAGCATCCAATTCTATTAGATTCTAAACATTCGTTTACAAAATTAATCTTCGACTATAAACACAAACAACTGTTACACCCAGGACCCCAATTGTTGTTAGCTTCTGTAAGGCAATTTTATTGGCCAATTGGTGGTCGCAATTTGGCAAAAAAGACAGTTAAAAATTGTATGGTATGTTTTAAATTTAATCCTAAGCCTTCAGTGTATCCTATGGCTAGTTTACCCGATAGTCGAATTAAACCTAGTTTACCATTTCAAATTACTGGACTCGACTATGCCGGACCAATTCAAATTTTAAATAAAGCAGGAAAAGGAGCTAAGCTAATTAAATGTTATTTGGCAGTATTTATATGCTTTTGTACAAGAGCTGTTGACTTAGAAATAGTGAGCAGTCTTACTACCGAGAATTTTTTAGCTTGTTTAAAACGATTTACCTCAAGACGAGGTGTGCCATCACAAATCTACTCGGATAACGATAGTACGTTTATTGGAGCTAGTAACGAGCTCAAATTATTAGGCAATTTTTTACACACAAACCGAAACTCTATTATCGACTCTACTAGTCAATACAACATACGTTGGGTTTTTATACCTCCATATAGTCCGAATTTTGGAGGATTGTGGGAGGCAGCTGTAAAAAGCGCCAAACATCATTTAAAGCGAGCACTAATCAATCATAATGTCACTTATGAAGAGTTTAATACACTAGTTATTCAAGTAGAAGGTATCCTGAACTCTAGACCTCTATTTTCTATGTCAAGTAATCCTAATGACTTATTTCCAATTACCCCATCTCATTTTCTCATTGGACGCTCTATAAGCTCAATATCTGAACATGACTTACAAGAGATCAAATCTAACAGATTAACCAGGTTACAACATGTCCAAAAGTTATGTCAACAATTTTGGTCTCAATTTTCCAAACACTATATTTCCCAGTTACATGCCCAATATAAATGGAAAGAAGAACCTACAAAAATAAGCAATGGTTCTTTAGTTCTCTTACGTAACGACAAGCAACCTTCTTATAAGTGGCCTCTTGGACGTATCACTCAGCTATTCCCCAGTAAAGACGGAATTTCAAGAGTCGCCGAAGTTCTTACATCAAATGGAAAGACCACAAGATCCATAAGACATCTATGTCTTCTACCACTTCAGGAAGATACTGATAATTAGTTGTAGTATTTAATTTATGTAGTTGTGTTTTTGAAGGTACCCTTCAAAGGAGGGAGTTATGTTTAAAAACTTTGTTTATATATTTTGTTTTATCAGTGTAGATGCACTTTGATTATTCTTTGTGACATAATATAATAACTGACAATTATTAAAAAAGAAATGTCGCCAAGTCAAGAATTATAATAAAAGATTTATACAGTCCGCTTACAATTATTTAACTATTTGAACCAGCAGTTTATAGTTTAAACAGCTTTTTTTAATTGTGTAGGAAATTAAAATATTGTTACCAGATTGACAGTTTCTAAACAAATTTCATCATTTTATCGTCCAGCCTTGAGTTAACATCCAGTAGCGCCATATCAACCGGAAAGCGAAAGACGAAACTCATCAAATTCATGGGCTAAGAGCGACATTAAGCGACGAAATCTAAAATGAAAATCTCTCGATGACGAACGAGATCGCCGAACATCCAAACAACATGTTTCTTTATCGGCGAAACAACATGTTCTTTTATCAGTTGTTAACAACTTTTGGGTTGCTTCTAATCGGTGGAAATGTTTTTATCGGGAATTTCCATCGCAGAAGGCGAATGAGCACTGCACTTGTCAAGCTCTTTCTGTTTTATCTCGAAAATAACCTTCGAATTTACAGAACTCGTTCTTATCTTAAGTGGACATACGAAATTTTATTGGAACAGGAGCGGATTTCGTAGAATAACCGGGAATTGTTGGGAATATTGACAAAGATAACGTATGTGTTGGATTTTGTCGATTTATTTTCAATTGGATTTCTTGGGAAGCTAAAAATTGTGTGTTGCAGACTGTATGTTATTCGAATATGATCAGATACCTATTATATTTATTTTGTAAAACAAAAAACATAATGCGTCTTAATTAAGGATGCACAAACATCATGCAGGCTATAGAAAAAGGATGGATATTTAAGGAGCAGAATTTTAAATTGCATTTTGTCCATTTTTACAATTTTTCAGAAGAACCAAAACTTTATTACGAAAAAATAGTGCTTGGCATAATATAATGTTATTAGGTGTAAGTACGATATCTCTATCACGAATTTTGGTATACGAAAGTAAAAAAACTGTTTGTTTTCTTTGGTGGGCATAATTCAATAAGAATGTCAAAATGTCAAATAAACAAAACACAAACTATGATATTTTATGGAATTTTAATAGTCAAACATAAGTATAAAATAACTAAACAATACTGGTAGGTATAGTATCAAAAATAAACTTTGGCTCAAAAAAGATTCAGACTTTAAAACTTTAGACCAGGAGATTATCTAGGTATAGCTGATTTTAAAATATGTTTGTTTTTATGCGTTGATTTGACATTAACTAGCACACTATTTATATTTGTTTCAAGATTTAGAAATGGAAAATGAACGTAATGCAGACAAAAGCCAATAATATATGAATCTTAAAATTAAAATGGCCATAAAAAAATTATGGCAAAACAGATAATGCGAAATGTAAAGACAAAGTAAATTTGAAGAAAAAAAAAGCGTGTAATAAATGAAAAGTTTTAGGCGGAAAATAATAAAAGGGAATTAAAAGAAAAAGAAAAAGAAAAAGTATAAAACAAAAAAAAGGGGATAAATAAAAATCGAAAGAAATGAAAGAACGTTGTAATTAAGTCGGTCCAGATTTCCTTTGTGGCTTAATTCTTAGGTCTTGACGGTTGCTTTCAAGGGCAAAAACTTTTACCAACACTGCTGGGTCGGAAAGGGCTCAAAATAGCCCCTAAAGTCCGAAAAAATGGTTATCCCGCTAATATCTTCCAAAATATACAAATTGGACAATTTTTGTTTAAGTGTAAAGGTTAAAGAAAAGGTCCTTTATTTCTCACAAGTCAATTTAATTGGCGACCGGTTTCGAAGTTGTCACTTCATCATCAGGCACACCTAAATGGAATGTCAAGGAGTCAGTTGTAATAAAAACAATTATAAAAGCATGAACGGACTTTAACATATACAAAATAACAGAAAAAACACAAAAGAAAGTTAAACAATAACCTTGACTCACCTTGACTAATTCCATAAAGGAAGCGCTACAATAAGTTTAACAGAACGAGTTAAAAAAGTCATGTGTAATAAGTATTTTTTTAAAAAAAATTTTAATGTAGGTTAGGTTAAACCACCAGATGTCTTTTTGAATAAAATAATTAATTAAAACACATTTAAGACAATTATTAACTAAACAACACAAAATAGTTTTACAAGCACAAAGAGTTTAAAAATTTTTAAGGATATAATGTTAATTACTGAAAGTAAAAAGTAAAAAAGTAAAAATTATCAGACTGTCAAGACATCTATCAAGAATTTTAACGAATCAATGCAGTAAACTGTAAATTTTAAATTAGCGGATAAATAGTGTACTAACGGAGGTGTTATTTACTGAAAGTGAGTATAGGTGGCGGTGACAAAATTTATTGAAAGTCAGGGCTGGTATATCTAAGGGGGTCGCGACATAGGAGTCCATTTTGGACGCCATTTTTTTCGAAATAGTAGTCGCCATTGATCTGGCAACGTGGCAACTTGTAGTCGCCAGGTTTACCAATATAAGAAAAAAAATCAATGTCATTTCTTAAATGACATTTCCATTATAAAATGCCCATATTTTTTAGGATAAAATATTTCAATTTAATAAATTATTAATCTCAGATGTACATAAAATACGTCGGGAAAAGTAGATCACTTTCAATTTTGTGCTGTTTTGGTTTTGTTTATTTTAAAAGGTAATTGAAGAGATGAAGACAATTTTCTTATAGATGATGCATAACAAATTATTGCTCCCTTTTTTAGAGCTCCAGTCCCTTAAGTCTATTTATTTTAGGTATTTTTAAATTGTTGGTAGGTATTATTCACTTCATTTGTATGTTTTTAGTTAATTTAAATAATTTTGTGTAATATCTTGCGATTTGTTTTCTATACATTTTAGCATGTATTTGTTGTCTACATCTTACAAAGGATGGATTTGAAATACCTTTACAACAGAGGTACTTTCCTAAAACTGGCCGAAATTTGAAACTGAATACAGTTCTTAGAGAAAATCTCCAGTAAAAAATGTCTGCATGCAGAATAACAATAGCATAGATTAACAAAAGCTGATAAAAGAGTTATACAAACCTTTGTCTAGCTTTTTTAATATTTCAGGACAACAAAAACATCCAAAGTTTAGTAATCAAGCAAAATATTCCGGTATCTATATTTTTATTCAAAACTTTTGTGCTTCTACTCCAATACTAACCATATAGAAGCATATACATTTTATAGTATTTGCAAGATTCAGATCAAATGTACCCACAATTTATAAAGATTATTAAACTAAAATAAAACATTTCAAATAACACCTGCTTTTATGTTAAATATGTTTCTATTAAATACACAAATTAGTTATTTATTGTTTCGGCCTTTACTTGATGAAAATCCATTTAATTTTGAAAGAGTAAAACCAAATTTGGTAGATTTTCACACTTTTATTTTAAAAAATAAAAATTTTTAAACAAACACTAACATGACATATGTTTCGAAGTACAACTTCTTTTTCAAATGTGACTATTTACAATTCGGTATCCAATATATATACAAAATAATTTAACAAAACAAAGTACTTAAGAAAACATCAATAACATTACAAAATAAACTAACTATTTAAAGTAAATAAGGGTACTTAGGTAATTATAATATCCATCAAATAACAATAAGATAGCCCATTACCGGGATTATCTCACAGAAAACTGGGAAAGAGGTTTAATAAGGGTGAATTATTAATATCTAATTGATCATTTAGTAAGTTATCTGAATTTTTAAATCTATTTATTTCAAGTGTTTCTAAATGGTTTAATTTAAGGCTCTTATTTTCTACATGTAAAATTTCAAAGTTGTCTGTAAAAGAATGATTTTCAGCTAAAATATGATTTGAGTAAGTAGAATTATTTTTGTTTTTTGTATAGCTATTATAATGTTCGGAATAGCGTTTTTTGAAAGTACGGCCTGTTTGACCAATATACAATTTTGGACAACTACCACAATTTAATTTATATACCCCCGATTTATTATTAGGATTAATTTTACCCTTATTGTTTTTAATATACTTCCCAAGCGTATTATTGGTTTTAAAAGCTACGTTAATATTTTGGTTTTTTTTTTGGTTTTTTTTTTTTTTTTTTTGGTTTTTTTGGTATTAAACCTCTTTCCCAGTTTTCTGTGAGATAATCCGGTAATGGGCTATCTTATTGTTATTTGATGGATATTATAATTACCTAAGTACCCTTATTTACTTTAAATAGTTAGTTTATTTTGTAATGTTATTGATGTTTTCTTAAGTACTTTGTTTTGTTAAATTATTTTGTATATATATTGGATACCGAATTGTAAATAGTCACATTTGAAAAAGAAGTTGTACTTCGAAACATATGTCATGTTAGTGTTTGTTTAAAAATTTTTATTTTTTTAAAATAAAAGTGTGAAAATCTACCAAATTTGGTTTTACTCTTTCAAAAACACAAATTAGTCTCAACCACACATTTTTTTTTGTTTTTACTTTAGTGTAAAAGTGACTACTAATTCAGTCTTTCAAGTTTATTATTTATAGAGACCAGCTACTACAAAATATCTTATTTATGATAACTAATTTCTCTTTAATAATGGTTTTGCATTTATTAACATTTTACAGCACTTTGTTTATATGAAACATCTATGTAACTCTTAATTAAATCACATTTAAATCAAGTAATTACATTTTCATATTCAACTTATGTATTCTTATTAGAACTTGGTCACTTTTTTTTTACTTTGAATCTTTTGACTGTGGTAACAGTCCATTCACCAAACCACAAAATCACTTAAAAATGTTGAAAGAGAATGTCATAAAGGTAAAATTCCTTCTTCTATCATGTTTTTCATGCAATTTTAGGTTGTAAACGTTTTGTCCAACACCTTTTTTACAATTTATCCCAAGCAATACTATGAAAGATTTAAATCCTGGATTTACAGCATTCAGTTTTGAGATGAGTGCAATCACAATGTAGTTTACGAGATAATTTTCACATGAACACTTATTTACCACAGCACAAACGCATGTACCTATTCATGTAACATTAAAATAAAGTGGAAACAAATTGCATAATTTGGTATATAAAAAAATACAAAATGTTTTTAGTTTTAATTCGACATTGGACTACGAGGAAAACAGTGGTTCCTGGTGGTTCATTCCACTTGTACCATATTGACATTATTATGCACGATGCTCGTTCAAACGAACGTCAGAAAAGTGTTGCCAACTTAAGCTGACTACTATTTCCCCCCTAGCCTCAGTCACCCCCTCATCCATTTACTGGGTCTATGTCGCGACCCCCTTAGATATACCAGCCCTGATTGAAAGTAAAATATATTAAACTGAGAATGAGAAAGCAAAAAAATTTTTTATACTAACAAGAAAATTATAAAAACTAAACAAGAAAATATAAAAATTCATATGTAAAAGGGAAATTTGAAGCAGATAATCAAAAAGAAAATTACTGTTACAGGAAACGGAAACTAGGTTGACAGTACGAATGTCAAAGAAGAAAAGTCAAATTTTGGCGTATGACAACCACGTGGGAGAATTTGAATAAGCTAAAAAATTTAATAAGATGCGAATGGGCAAAAATTAATGGAAAGAAAATCTAAATTGGGAGAGTTAATTGTGGTAAGTAACTGACTGAAGATCAAATGAGTGGGGGTAAAAGTCCATTTAGGTGTGCCTGATGATGAAGTGACAACTTCGAAACCGGTCGCCAATTAAATTGACTTGTGAGAACTAAAGGACCTTTTCTTTAACCTTTACACTTAATCCCTACTATTATTTATTACAGTTTCCCTCCAGATCTATCACAAAATGCGTGTGAGATAATTAATCGTGATTTGAATTCTTTTGTTGGAGCAGCAACTGAGCACTGTTTACTAATTAATGCTTCAAAATCTAATGTGATGTTGTTAGGATCAAGTCGTAATCGTGACAAAATTATTGAAGAATTAGGTATTGAAAATAATAATGATAGACTAACCATAGTAAATGAAGCTAAAAACTTAGGAGTTTTAATTGATTCTGAATTAAGGTTTGAAAAATACATCACTAAATTTGTTCAGAGAGCTTATAGCTCATTAAAATTGATATACGGTAATCGTAAGTTGTTGCCTAAAAGTATTAAAATATCACTATGTGAATCACTTGTACTATCAAATTTTAATTTTGCTGATTCTGTCTATGGTCCAAATTTAACAGTAACCTTCAAAAAAAAGATACAAAAAATACAAAACAGTTGCTTAAGACTCATATACGGTATAAGAAAATATCAAAGGATATCACATAAACTCAAAGAAATCGGTTGGCTAAATATGGAAAACCGACGAATTCATCATGCAACTACGCTATACCACAAAATTGTCTTGTATAAAATCCCCATTTATCTTTACAAAAAAATATCCTTTAGGACAGATGTTCACAACTTAAATTTAAGATTCAAAGGTCTACTATCACCACCTCAATTTAGATCCGAACTATTTAGACGTTCGTTTTCATATCAAATTTTTCAATTGTATAATTCTGTTCCTATTATATTTAAAAATCTTAACCCTCTTACTTTCAAATGTAAATACAAAACCTTGTTATTTAGCAAGCAATGCACTTAAATCGTAATTGTTCTACCTGTCCCCTCTAAAATATAAAAATATAAAGATATAGTTTTTTGTTTTTATTTTGATTTTTCAATATGTTTAGATTTAGTTCATATACCTACTCGTATTTACATATGTATATAAACACCATCATTGGGTTAAGTGGAAGAACATTTTCCAAGTGTTTTTTTTTAACTTTGGAAAGTGAACTTCGCCTTTTGTTTTCTTTAATAAACTATTAGTAATATTAATTTTGTAAAATGCTTTAATGAAAACAATAAAGACCTTTATTATTATTATTATTATTATTATTATTATTATTAAAAGCAGACGATTAAGGTGAGCGTGGGTAAACGTGGTTAGGTTATGATGGAATATCATGGATCTCAGGTGGAGAGCGTAAAAATGGGGGAGATAATTCTAACAAACAGTTAAGAACCACGCTCATATACGGGGATCAATTGATAGAAATGGAAAGGTGAGAACATCAGCTTCATTTCGGTCTGGGTATTAATGTTCAAAAAATGAACAGCGGGGAACAAGAAGTATTTAAAAAAAGGTTCGGATTTCCCCGGTTCGATCAATTTTCCCGATTTCTGGAAAATGAAGTAACTTTATAAAAAAAAAATACATTCGAAAAGTAGACACCTCTAAGCTTTAAAATGGTGTGCATTGAATAACAATATAATAAAATATGAGTTTATAATTACTGCTTGTTTCAAAGATTTCTAGAACTCCAAAAACGTATGAAAAATGCAAATTAACAAATCAATTTTCTTTTAAAACGCCAGGAAGATACTGGAAAAAAAATTCTGAGATCATTTAAAACATCTCAAGATCCCATTTAAAACAAAAATGGGATAAAAAAGTATTAAAAGAAAAAAAATATGAATGAATTACTATAAAGTGGTTCAAAATAGTGGGAAAACGCCACTTTGACCCCTTTTTCAATGTTCTTGACATAAAAAAACGGGCTTCAAGGCACATGGATCGATAACTATGGATTTTCCCATTGTAATGAACTTTGAATCATCGAAAAATATCAATTTTTGACCGAGTTCTGAAACAATTTGTCCACCCATTTACAAGCTAATCAGCATTGCTATAGAGATAAAGCAGGGGCTGAACGGGGGGACTTTTGATTGCAGTTATCTCGAAACCTGTCGAATTCCCGACAAAAATGATTAAGACCATTTCTGTAGATAATGATAAGATCTTTCTTTTTTATCTAATCAAAAATTCTCTAATTTGCATATTGTGGAAGATATTGGCGGGAAAACAGTTTTAGGGTCCATTTTGGGCCCTTTCCGACGCAGCAGAGTTGGTAAAAGTTTTCGACCTTGGAAGCGACCGCCGAGACCTAAAAGTTGAGCCACAACGGAAATCTGGACCGACTTATGACAGGTTGGTCCCTTCAGTTACTGGACTATATTTGATTTGATTCTATCTGAAATTTGATACACTGCTCTACATGCATGATTGTTAATTGTTTTTCAGTTTTCTCTATCAAGAAAGTAAAAGAAAATTTTGTCAGAAAATTCTTCACCAATTTTGGAAGTAAAAAGTAAAAATTTTTTCTCAATATTTCTCTTTCCTTAATTTTAAGAAAAGTGTCTTGCGCTATTTCGATCAATTTAAATATATTTCAAAATAAATTAATGTAAGTTTCTTATTTTCGAGTTTTGTTGTAAAAGTAGTTTCTTTTATTGAATTCTATAAACAGTTAACAAAAATATAAACTTACGATTCCCTCTGTATATATAAATTGGTATTTTTGTTCATATTTACGTTTATAAGTAACTTTATAAATAAATTTTGTATTTTATAAACTTTATATTATGTGGCCACATTGAAATGTATTGCTATCTCGTAAACCGTTGGTAACACAAAGTTGGTTAAATGGGGAAAAAGTTGCATATTTTGAAGTCCAATCTGAGGGCGTTTTGAGAACTAAAATATCAGGTCCGGTTTCCGAGATATTCGATAAAAAACAAATAAGTACTATTTCTTTATTCCGCTACAGAACGTTTATTTGCAAAAATAGACAAAAACTCATTTGGAGTTTTTTGTTTTATATCAAATTGTGCGTATGATAGCGTATTTAGTTTTTTTATCCGACGTTTCGTAAATGCAGGACCACCATCAACTTCTTTATTTGAATATGGACCAATATTTTCCTGGCTCATAATTTTAATGCATGTTCAATGTTGAATACAATGATGTAATAACATATTGTGATTAGTCAACATTTCGGAAGATTTGAACATCATCAGGTAAGTTTACAAGTACGGACCTGTGTTTTGTTAGTTAAAAATATTTGAATTAGTAAATGATGTATTATCAGTGCAAGAAATCAGGTACGTTTACTTGTACAGACCTGTATTATAAATTATTTGAAATACACAACTACATTTTAAATGCTTAAAATAATTTAATAAAAAAAAATATGTATTTAACCTACTTAATCACGTCAGAAACAAATAAATGAAAACAATGATTAACGATAAGAGAAAAACTACAGTAGTTGCTCAAAATGTCCTCCTTCTTCTTGAATACATAAGTCAATACGGTCTGTCATTTGAGCTATGCTGGCAGAAACCATTTGTGGAGTGATATTATTAAACGCATTAATTATCCTATCTCGTAATTGATTTAAGTCATTTGGAATACCATCATAATATACTTTATTTTTGATATATCCCCATACAAAATAATCCATAGGATTTAAGCAGGGTGACCTAGGGGGCCATCGAATAGGTCCATGTGTACCAAACCACCTCCTGAGAAATCTTTCGTTTAAATAATTTCTGATTACTGCAGCATTATGTGGCCCACAGCCATCTTGCATAAAATAAATATTTCTTCGATCACCTAAAGGAAGATTATCTAAATATCTTCTAGCAATTGTAAATAGTTGTGTTGGTTGAGGTTTCCGTCAATAAAAATAGGACCAATTATTTTATTATTGAGTATTCCACACCATAAGTTTATTGAAAATCTAATTTGGGGTCTTACTTCTTGAATTAAATGTGGGTTGTCGGTGGCATAAAAATGTTTATTTTTTCTATTAAATATTCCACTATTAGTAAATGTCGATTCATCTGTCCATAAAATTCGTCCATGAAAGGATACATCATTATTTAATTTTCGTTTATACCAACGGCAAAATTCTATTCTACGATTATAATCTCCAGGATGTAGCTTTTGTACAGTTTTGTAATCATGGTACTTATGTTTTTTAAGAATGTTTTTCACAGTACTTGCAGAAACTCCACATTCTCGGCTTATTGCTCTAGACGACGTTTCAGGGTTGATATAAACTTGAGACAAAACATTTATTTCATTTATTGTATTACGTTTTAAATATTTACCACGTTTTTTTTCAATATTTCCTTCGTGAGCCATATTTAACGCTATCCTATAATAAATTAATAAAGATGGTTGCCTTCTTCCTGGATACAACTGAAGGTATCTTTCTGCAGTTTCTCCACTATTTCTGTTACATTTTATGTACACATCGTACATATCTTTTTTCTCACTTCTACTGTAACGAACCATATTTTCAATACCCTAATTAAAAATATACCAATGCTTTTATCCGATACCAGACTGTCAAATATACAATAATAAAATGTGACATGCCAGGTTAACTTGATTTAAATTTATCTGTATAATAATCAAGACGTGTTGCTAGATATACAATTATTATTGTAAGTAGGTATCTATCTGCAGTTTGTTAACTTTTTCTTTTTTATACTGAGGAACCATATCAGTTTAAAAAATCCAACAAAATATGACAAATCAGGCTAACTTTATGTATTTAAAAATCGGGATGTACTTTATTTATAGATTAATATTGGGATTGGTCAAGTGCAAAAACCATAAAAATGGAAAATATTTTTTAGCAAATGTGTAAACGAACATGTTGTCTTGATGTAAAGTTAAAAGTTTGACTTTGGTATTTATTATTTATAATTTCTTACAACGGTAATACATCATTTACTAATTCAAATATTTTTAACTAACAAAACACAGGTCCGTACTTGTAAACTTACCTGATGATGTTCAAATCTTCCGAAATGTTGACTAATCACAATATGTTATTACATCATTGTATTCAACATTGAACATGCATTAAAATTATGAGCCAGGAAAATATTGGTCCATATTCAAATAAAGAAGTTGATGGTGGTCCTGCATTTACGAAACGTCGGATAAAAAAACTAAATACGCTATCATACGCACAATTTAATATAAAACAAAAAACTCCAAATGAGTTTTTGTCTATTTTTGCAAATAAACGTTCTGTAGCGGAATAAAGAAATGGTACTTATTTGTTTTTTATCGAATATCTCGGAAACCGGACCTGATATTTTAGTTTTCAAAACGCCCTCAGATTGGACTTCGAAATATGCAACTTTTTCCCCATTTAACCAACTTTGTGTTACCAACGGTTTACGAGATAGCAATACATTTCAATGAAAAAGTGGCCACCCTGTATATTACACCATGTTATTGCAAACTTTCTCCCAACTCCTAATTTTGTAATACAGACCTGATGATGTCCATATAAGCCGAAACCAGTTACTCCTTCTATCTTATTAATTATTATATTGATTTTAAGTTATTTTATTTTTCTTTATACAAAATAAAAATAAATCAATTATATAATTCTCTACTAATTGGTTTGTCTTGTAGCTATTAGAGAGTCCCATCCTGAGAATCGACAAAAACTCTGATCGTTACTGCATTATTTTCGTTTTTCTAAATTGTTCATTTATCTGGGAATGGTATTTTATACCCGGAGCAGGGCAACTAAATTACTTTGAATGAGAAAAGCTGTCAACACACAAAGGAGGTCAGCAACTCTAAAACTATATGGTTTTGTTTACTGTACGAAACCGTTCCAGAGAATCGACTATTTTGTATTTTTTTTGTTTGTTTGAAAAATGTTGGCACATTCTATCAATTTCTCAGCAACCGTATTTTGAATGTTTCAGATTTGGAGCATTTTATACGAAAAGATTATTTATTCTACTTGAAATGTATTGGACTAAAGGAAATAAATGAAAAACAATGTTTACAAATTTGATTTACCTTTTATGATAAAATTCTTTATAATAAATAACTACTAAAAATCTTAATTTCATTAACTCACTATTTATTATTTACATTATAATTAAATCCCAGAAATTTAATAATAAAAAGAAGACTGACATACGATTGACAATAATGACAAATAAGTTTCAGTCTATTCTGTTAAATTAATCGCCAGAAGTTGGATATAACTTCGATGTCACACAATTTCTTATGTGAAATTTAAGTAACAAAAATCAATTTTCTTACTTAAAGAAAAAAAAAATAAATATTTACAGTTTAAAATAATTTTAAAATATATGTAAAAATTATTCATTTAATGGACTTGAATTATTGTTTACACTCCAAAATATTAGTATTGACCTTGATTGCCAAAATATAACTATTCTGCTTAAAAATATTAACATCAAGCCTACTACGGTTAGATATATGTATGGTCAACAAAAATGTCCTACCTAAATTAAAAAAATTATGCTTTATCTTTCAATTTCTAATGTTGTCTTTTCTGAGCTGGTAATGGACCATATGGACTCACTAGAACTATCGAAATTTATTTTGGAATAAAAAAGCATAAAACCAAATGGAATACGTACCATCAAAGATATTGTATATCAGAAAGTAATCAAACTGATTTTACACGCTAGTGGATTTATATACATATATTTAGAAAAAGCTACCTTAATTTTATTTATCTACAAAACATTTTTAATTAATCCTGCTTCTAGGCCAACTACCAACTACCGTCTGGCATTTACTCATTGCTAACTTCATATCGATTACCAGTTGCCATCTATAATAAATACTTTTATTCAATACATGATTCTTGAATGTAACAACGGACTCATCACTCACTTTCCATTTAGTAGAAGCACAGAAGAGAGGAACAATACAGAAAAGAAACATAGGTCTAGTTCCACCACAGAGATCCTCTGAGAAAACTTAACTATATGCAGTACAATACAGAGCTAGGTGTACTGTAATTAATGAAACGTGTCTAAAGAATTGTATCTACAAAAGTGTGTCTAAAGAACAGTGTCTCAAGAACAGTGTCTAAAGAAGAGTATCCAAAGAACAGTGTCTAAAGAACAATGTCTAAAAAACAACGTCTAAAGAACAGAGTATAAAGAATATTATCTAAAGAACAGTATCTTAACAACAGTATCCAAAGTATTGTTTCTAAAGAATTGTATCTAATGAAAAGTATCTAAAGAACAGTGTCTAAATAACAATGTCTAAATAACAGTGTCTAAATAACAGTATCTAATGAACGGTGTCTAAAGAACAGTATCTAAAGAACAGTGTCTATAAAGAACAGTGTCTAAAGAACAGTGTCTAAAGAATAGTGTCTAAAGAACAGTGTTTAAAGAATAATGTCTAAAGAACAGTATCTAAAGAACAGTGTCTAAAGAACAGTGTCTAAAGAACAGTGTCTAAAGAACAGTGTCTAAAGAACAGTGTCTAAAGAACAGTGTCTAAAGAACAGTATCTAATGAACAGTGTCTAAAGAACAGTGTCTAAAGAACAGTGTCCAAAGAACAGTGTCTAAAGAACAGTGTCTAAAGAACAGTGTTTAAAGAACAGTGTTTAAAGAACCATGTTTTAAAGAATTATTTTAATAGAATTGATTTTTAAGAACTGTGTATAAAGAATATTTTCTATAGAACTGCATCTTAACAACATATAAAAAACTGTCGAAAGAACTGTGTCCGAAGAACTGTTTCTAAAGACAAGTGAATTATACAATTGTATCAGGTTCATACAAAACTTATTTTCGATACAACTTGTATGACAAGCTAACCTGAAATACTCAAGGAATAATTTAAGTTTTAAGTAAGTAAATAAATAAAAAACAAATAAAAGTACATTAATTATTATATTTATGCAAATATAATACTTACCCATATATTACAATTAATTAAAATGAAAGAAAAAATTTAGAACGTATAGGAACTATTTTTTCTACTCACATATGGATATTTGCTTATAAACGCACATACTACAAAACGAAAAAGTATGCAATTGCGTTCAATTGAACGAATATATTTCATATCCATTTTAGGTAATGAGAACACTGCAAAAAATTAAATCTACCAATCACAGTTTATATTTTGGTTACCTAACTACTATTATTTTAAAAATTTTAAGTGACAATTATGTCAAACTTATTGTCAGTATTTTTTTTTTCGTTTTATGGACTAGGAGTATATACCTTATATGCTAGTATGAGTTTATGTTTGTCTTCTTATTCATGTTGTTGGTGTGTAGGCTTTGTTGCTATTTCCCAGCGCCAAATCACTAACAGCACTGGTAATTAGAACTCAACAGAGAATGATTGGGTGGGAAAACCTACTTTATGCATTCGATTTAATATTTAATACTTTTTAATAAAATAAAATTAACTTACGAGTATTAAAACTAACATCCTAAATCTGACAGTGAAGATGAGGAGACGGCGTCTGTCTTTTACTTTTAAATCGTAGCTGGGAACTAATAAAATAAATTTTTTTTTTATTTTATAAATTAGTAAAAGTCCTAAATTATTTTAAAATTAGTTATTTTGTATTAATAACCTAAAATATTTTTTTAGTTTGTAGATTTTCGTTAGTGGGTCGTAAAAAAATATACTGTACATCTCGAGTGGATTGTCCATATCCACTCTTGTTGCACAAACTACTGTACCCATCATTGTAATATTTACGACACATTAGGATTAATGTGTATTAAAATCATTATTAATGTTCTAGTGTTAAATATACCAGTCAAATTTAAAATTATTACTAAATAGATAACAAATTTCAAATATTATTTTGACCCCGTTATACACCAAGGAACCAACCAACTTTTACATTATTTGGAGAAAATCAAGAATAACTATTAAAATTTTCATTTGAAATATTTATTTATTAATAAAAAAATAATTAGTAATTTAAACATTTATAAGCGGACCAGTAGTTAAACAAACAAAATTAACTATGTGGTTCTTTCTCTGTTACTTAACTACAACTTTGATATTTACGATATTGAAAAGAAGCAAATGAATAAGGCAACCAATATTTTGATATAAACTCATTATCGGTTACCTAAAATTCACCTGGTTCTCTATTGATAAACAAAAAACTAACTATGTTACAAAACTCTATAATAAATAAAAATATATCCAACATTGATAGTGATATTGGAGATGCCGAGTTTTACTCAAATAACAACTTAAACTTTGATATGATCTTAAAAGGAACTAAACTAATGCAAAACCGATCATAATAATTAATAATTATATTAGTAAATTTAAAAAATAGTGGATTCTCTATTGATTAATAGAAAAATAAAATGTTATATTACAGAACAAAAACAAATCATTTTAAATAATAAAAAACATAACGGTAAAAGTCGAATTCGATATTAAATCCATCTATATTCTCCTCTATAAACAGATGGGTTAGTATAAAAATGAAGTATTTCCAACCACCTAAGTTTTCTAGCATTTTTTAACTATTGGGAACAAAATTTGTTTAATTATATTGAACTATTTATCGACACAGAAAATAACACAATTAATTTAGTTTAAACGCAGACTCATTAAACAATAAATTCGCAAAACGGAACCAAGCAGCCTTGGTGTCAAAAACGTTTTGCAATAAGAAAGCATTTGGTTCCTTATTAAAAAATAAAATTATTTAGTTTTGCAAGATAGAACTATTGCTCCACAGATGGCGCAAGTATTAAAAATGTTTGTTTCCTTATTGCAGAACGATAACAACGGATATTTGGGTCCATGTAACGCTAATAAATCGATTTACAAAAATTTGTCGGTTGGTTCCCCATTGCATAACGGGTTTCAAATACATAACTAGTAAATTCCTCCACCAAATTTTTAAATAAATTCTTATGTAATATAATGGGAAATATTTATTATTTATTGTCTAAACCTGGCTTCCAAAAACGTGCAAAAATTTTGATGTGTTTTTCGATAAACACTATCAGGTTTTGTATTTTAAATATACCATTCAAATTAATAAAAAATATTATAAATAGGAAAGCATTTTCTGCGCTTCCACCAAAATTTAGATCAGTTACGTAACTTGTGAGGTCCTCCACCAAATTTTTAAATTCAGTATTTTTTTTTAACTCATAAGAAACTTGAAAAATTGCAGTTTCTCACAAAATTAAATGTTTTTTTTATACAAAGTAAAGGCATTTTATACTTTAATTCCATCTATTAGACAATCACGTACTACAGTTACCGTTTTTCTTTAAAATTATTTGCCCATAAAAATATTATACTATTTAACCCCAAAGAGCCAAATTACCAATTATCAGAGGCAATCCTGGTTACAGTTACACCGACTAGCCCTTCTGCGGTGTGGTATTTATGTCGCGCCAGATTCTTTGCTGCAGAATAAAGATCAAACTCCTTCGTTGTTCTGAACTCTGATAATCAGCAACCCCTCATAAATGATAACCCAGAAACAGTGTAGACAGATACAGCAGAGTCATCAACTTCAGTGGTATTGTAGCCCAAAATTTAAGTTTAAAATAAGTATTAACCTTTTAAAGTCCAGGGCAGCACACTGGACGGATCTCTATGAACCTTTGTATAGTCTAGGATCAAAAGAAAACACTAGGTTCCTCCCAAACAAATTCAATCTAACACAATCTCGAAATTGTGAATCCTCAACAGGAGGACTTTTATTTTCATGAATGAGTACTCAGACGGGCTTCAATTGTTCAAACAATTGGGGACTCCGCAAGTTTTACAATGATAATAAATAATAAATAGAAGAGCTACCCATAGCTAAATTAATTAAATACTTAAAAACTAACAAAGAGAACATTTAAATAAGATAATGTAACTTGTAAAACAAGATTACTACTCCCAAAACCAAAGAGACATACTTTTAAATATTTCGGTCTGTTTGTATACTAAATATTTAAAAAATATAAATGTAAATAAATCTTTAAAAATGAAACCGTATTTAAATAAAATAACTTTGTCATTTGAACTCGTTTTCTATTTACTGATATTTAATAATAAGCATTTTTTTTATTATATTTGAAAGCAAATAAAATATTAATTTAACATTCAATTTTAACGAGTAAATAGTATTGAAAATTACTTTGATATTCATTAAGCTTTTAGCCTAGAGCTATAATGTTATTTTTCAATACTTTAGTTATTTTTGAATTTCTATTTACCATTCGCTATTATATGACTATTTATATAATTCTTTATAAAATGTAAATGGGTACGGCATAGTTATTTTTTAGTGTATTTATGTATGTATTTATTGATATTTGTGTTATATACAGATACATTTTTTTGTTCAGCTATTTTAATGTAGCAATCACAAAATATATCCACTAATATTTTTTTTGTTTGCGTATTATATTTATTTGACAAATTGTTTCATTTTTCTTTTCTTCTTCCAGCTTCTCTTATTAAAAAATTATTTATTTTCGTTTTTAATATATACGACTACCGCATGTTCTGTTTAAATTTCCCTCTGAATAGATAAGATTATAAACAAGTAAAGAGAACATTTCAGGGTTAAAAAGTTTGTATATTTCCGTTAATATATAATAATCAAGCGCCTTATTAAAACCTGCAACCATTACCTGCAATTCATCCAAATGTGTTTTTAAATTTTGTATATTATTGTGAAATATATTGAAATTATTACGTTTTGTTTCGTCTAAAATATTATTTGTCTCATCAATGCGGTGGTAATATTTTGTAAAGTAGAAATATGGTGATCTCTAATATAAGGATCCATTACAAAAGAACAAATTAATTTTTATAATATTTTTTTTTTTAATTAGATAGACAAACTAAAAAGTTCTTACTGATATTAACAAAAATTTTAGTCATAAAGCCTTGAAAAATTTTGCAAAAACTGATAAACTTAGATATAAAATGTTTTGTAAAATTATTTAAAACCTAATCTAATAGCTTTAAAAAAAATAAAAATAAGATTATGAATCATGTATGTTCTTATAAAATGTCTTACATAATCTAATTATAATACCTTCTCATTAATGAATTATATTTTTGCCACTGGTAAGTCTTTTTTCCCTACGGTTTTCTATGTTTTTGTATCTTTTTATCCCTTTTCCCTCTTTCTTGATTATTTTTTCTTTCATCAGTATTATTTAATATTTGTTGTTTTGTATTATTTTTTGCATTGTCTATATGCTGTTTTTGTACTTTGTCGTTTTTTAGGGATTGAGTTGATTTTATTGTTTTTTGCTGATAAATTGTTGATGTATCGGATATTTGACCTGTTTCGTTTTGAGTTGCGTTAGATTTTAGGTTTTCTGAAGATTCTGCCTGGCCGTGGTTTCAAATAGGAAGTTATCTATCACAAGTTGTTTATTTTAAATATTATTAAATGAATTATTTGTATTAGAAATTTAAAGACAGTCAAAACAATATAAAAGTGTGAGTATAATCGACATAAAGTTGTAGATATACCTGTGGTTAATCTAAAGTGTAAATAGGAAAAAATTACGGATCTTAAATAGACCCTTGGGATGCACCTGAAAATATAATTTTGGTGGATAATGGACAATAATATAATTGATTATTTAAAATTATGTTGACTGAATTTGATTTCGGTTTCATGTATATTGTAAACGAAAAGTAATCATTGATTGCATGTCACAGCTAAATGCAATAATTGATATTGTAGCTGAAGGCAAATAATTATTTACGCATTAGGATTGGATGGTGGCGCATAGACATGTGGTCGAATTAATTTCGTTGATAACATGGCAATGTCCGCAGGTGATCGCCCTTGTGCCGGCAACCAAACTTCATTCGTCTATTGTCGACAACAATGGTTAATTATTCCGCAGCTATCTATTCTTTAAGCCGTTCGAACAAGTTTCGCAAATTATCTCGTGTAAACCGATTTGAGCAAGGAAATCGCATTGTGATACCAAAACTTGGGATTAGAACTTTTACTTTACTAAAATGTATAAGCCAAATAATTTACATGAGTTAGTAGTTTGAGCTTAAGATAATTTTATCGTGAAATAGTGTTATATTATTAAAACCGTTGTTCATAGTATATAAATGATTTTTTGACGAATTTTTAATAAAAATATATATCTGAGATGTGCAGGTATCTATTGGATAAATATAGAATTAGTGCAAATAATTACAGAAATCTTCAACTGTAAATTCTGACCTATTGGGTACTGGAGAGAATTGCAAATATTTTTTATATTTTTATATAATTATTTTGCAATTTAATATGCATAATATCAAAAATAAACTGTTGAAAATCAAGATATCCGAAGGGATACAACCTACAAAGAAGTAAGTCCTTATGAATATTTATTTTTGTGTTTAAAATATAATATGTGATGTTGATTATAACCTATAATGCTTTCCAGATATTTAATAAATCCCTTGGGTGAATGTGCCTGTTTCTAAGCAGGGAATACTTAAGAATTAAGGTAAACTGTAGTTATGATCCTTTTTATATCCAATTAACCAGAAGAATTTTTAACTAAAACAATTCTTAGTGGAATCGATAACTTGGTTACCAAAATTAAAAAAAACTGTAAGAAATGACAAACTCCTTATAAAGAAAGTCAGATTTAACCTTATTCAGGTATTTCTTGTTTCAGAGCTTAGTTTAATTAATTTACTCTTTTAATTACCTATTATTGAATTAATTAGGTATGAAGTGAGATAGATATATCTTTGTGTAGAGAGAATGAGAAAGATAGATAGTTCTTAATACATACTCTGTACCAAATAGACTTTTAAGTTACTCCAAGAATCATTTCATAAAAATTTTATTACACAGGAATGACTGTCACATATCAGATGTCATCCTTGTCATATATCTAATAATGTAAACAAATCCATTTTTAAAATATTAAATATGCAAAATAATTTCTAACTTAGCTATGTAATAAAAATATATACGTCCTGAAGGTTTACGTCATACTACTGTATTCTATTCATACTTTAAGATAAATCGTCTCAGAAAAATACATTAAAAAAATTAGCTATCATAGCAAAGGTAAAAACAAGGACTAAGAAGAATAGATTATAAAATACTTCAACACATTGATGGGCGTCTTTTTATCACTAATTTCAGTTGTTTCATAAACAACACTTAACTGGGACTTTAATGCTGGAATATTGAAAAAATTTCCATAATTTAATTTTAGTGAATTAAAAGCATCCGTTAGAAATTTTGATGAATCGTAGTTACTAATATTAAAAATGCCCAATTCAACAAATTTTAATTCGCTAAAGTTTTGAAATCGAGAATTCATTTGTTGTAAAATATTATCAAAAATTCCGGCGTATAATCGACGATAGAAAGTCTCTCTTTTGCCGACATTATCAATTCTAATTATCTTACACACAATACAGACACTATTTACCACATTATTATTGTTCACGGGCACAGTGCATAGTTCTTCAATTTTACATCATTTATCTACGATTTTCCTCACACGTCGATTAGCGGTGCGAATTGTAATATGCGTAAGGCGACGTAAAAATCACTGCCTCTCGACCGTATTTCACGTGCCCAAACAGATTGACTGCCGTCGCCGCAAAGCAGGGTTAATAACACGAAGCGAAATCAATTGGAAGATCAGCCGACTTTTTCAAGACTTGCTTCCGCCGACGGACTTGAAGTACCTATACGGTGTGTGAGTTTACACAATTAATTTTCTCGTGGGTAGTGTGTGCGTTTACATATTATACCAATGAATTGTTAGCACATTTACGAAGTTTACGTAATGTTTCAGAGAAAATATAGTACCTAATTTAATATTAATTTCTATGCATTGTAAACTGAAAAATATATATTTTTAAATCTCAAAGTGTAGGGATGCGGTGCTTCCCCCGCTTCCCCCTGCACGGCCCTGAATGAATACACGGAAAAAATGTGACTAGGAAATTTTACTACAATGTTGTAGTAGTAGACTTGTAGAAAAATACTTAACTTTTTGTAGAAAATTTTACTACAATTGATAGTTTAAAAACTATTCATTATTGTAGCAATTGAATTGTCGAATAAAATGCTACAACAATAGGAAAGAAGTCCACAATGTTTAGTATATTCTACTATTTTTTGTAGAAGTAGAAATTTATTACAATTCTCGTAATTACTACTTCTAACTTCTGTAAAAATTTGTACAAATATTAATAATTATCTCTACAAAAAATAGTAATTTTCTCTACAAAAAATAGTAATACTTTACATCCCTTCTTATGAAAAAAATTCAATTTTGTTCAAAAATATTCTATAATATTGTAGAAATTCTAAGTCATGTGAATAAAACAGAATTCTGCTATTGGCCAACGTTTTCTGACGTCGATCATAAATGCCAGACAGCATCAGCCGTTCGCCATGTTCACAAAACAAAGCATGGTACATATACAAGTACCTAAACACATTATTATATTATAAGCACCGATGCGTTTAAGAAAATTTTAATAATAACTTCTATTAGTGGTAAGTACATTTATTATTGTTTCTGAATAATTTACCTTTAGATAACTAATTTAAATAACCTTAGTAGATTATTTTTAAAAAATAGTTGTGGTCAACGATCGAATGTTGTGCCCAACGATCGAATGTTGTGCCAAGTTTAATTATGTTTTTTTGTCTTAATTATGACATACCTACTTTCTCATTTTTGTTAGTTATCTGACTTAGTCATTTAATATCCAAATCAGTGTAAAGGTGAAAAATATCCCTGTTAATACCCTTATGAACAGTTCAATAGGTATTAATTTTTATTTCATATTTTTCAGGTGCAAAAAAGCCAACTGAGACTGAGGGCGCTATTATTACTGTTATTTATTACATAATGTAATTAAGACTTTGTATCTTTTATATTAAAACAATAAATTGAATGTTTTATTAAGGAACATTTTTTCTAGGTTATAATTATAATAATTATGAAATACTACTACAAATTTTATTAAAAATTACTACAATTTATATGAATTTTTACTATTTATTGTGTAAAATTTTCGTATTTATTTTCATAAAACGCAATACATTTTTAATGTAAATTCATACAATGAATAGCAAAAATTATAACAATTTTTAGAACAATTCTTATGATACATTTGGATATTTTTACTAAATATTGTAGATGCTAACTCTACATTACATTCTCTACAAATATTTGGAAATTTTTACTACAAATTGTCCCTGTCCCTATATGTACTATTTATTGTAGAGAAAAAATGTATAATTGTAGAAATTTGTTCTACAATTTTTTTTTCTATACCCGTATTATAATAATGCACTTATATGCCCATAATCCGTTTCATAATGATACCCATTATGATACAGATTTTTCATTACGATACATATTTTTAATCAATAGAAACCTACAATTTTTCAATCAAGCATGCTGTTTGACGTTTGTCCTAGGTTCCTATGTAATTATTTTAGTTGTCAAAACGTATTAAATTTTCGTAGGTAGCTAAACTTCGATAATTATAATATTAAAATGTCTGATATTAGCGATATAGAAGACTCCTCCACACATATCGGAGAAAGCAGAAAATACAGTACAAAATATTTTACCGCAAAAATCTAGGGAAATACCAATACCTGAAGTAATACCATTAATTACAATTTTGTAGAATTTTTTATAGAAATACGAGTAATTACTGTTATTGTGTTCAATACCAATATAAATATAATATTTATAGGTCTTGATTATTTATCGGGTGTAGAAAAAATAGCGTATGAACTCTCATGTAATGGTTATTAAAACACTCGCATAAACCATACGAAACTCGCCTTTGGCTCGTTTCGTATCCCGGTTAATGCTCGTGTATTAATAACCATCATTACATGATCGTTGCATAATATACTATTTCGTGAAGAATGTATGTCATTTTCTCTGAATGGATTTAAGGAAGAAAATTAATTTATCTCCTATTTTACGGCGCTTGACGGGACAACTTGTACAAAGTATATCCAGTCCTCCTTCTTGGGTAGTGTTATCAATTCCCTAGAAAAAAGGGATGCATATTGTCAGTCCTTCAGAATTTGATTGGTCTGAGAAATGTTTATATTCCTAAGTGCGTATAGGAGTCATCGAAACTTTTTGTCAAGCCGACTTTCTTTCTCAGATATTTATCGATAATCTTGTAAATGTGACGTTAATTTCAATTTTAGTTTAATTATTGAAATCTAGTACAAATTTGTTTGATTAAACATACTCCCTTTCCGAGAGAATTGAGTGATCATTGGTAGATTTTACGCTTATAAATTAATCATCTAAATTGAATATAAAACATTTTTTGTTAATTTGAAATCTTTCCAGTCAATCTTTTTACATTCTCCAATTATTTGTTACATTTTTTATGTGCAATTCGATCGGATAGGTATTATATACCGCTCGATGCTTCTATTTTAAATTGCATTACTGTAATGTAATCACATTTTAAAAAATTATCTTCGTGTAGTTTCAGAAAATGTAGAGCTGAATTAAGAAAAGTGGAAAGCGAGAATGTCCCCGAGAGGAACTGCCAATTACGTTAGTGGATATTATATCGACTACGAAGATAATAGCATTGCTGGTTTCTTTAAACGCTTCTTACATTTTTATGTTGGAATTAGATAAAAGAAGTATTTTTAATTTTTATCCATCCAAGATATATCGCGTTGATTGTTTTTGTTAGTTTTAAATATTTATTAGGTATTATGAAGGAATATGAAAATACAGTCACATACAGAGTGGTCCAATGAAAAGTATCCACTCCCCTTTTCTTGGTTCCCTTAGATTTAAAGAAGAAATGCTGGGACACATCGATTTTTGTTTGAAGGGTTACACATTTTTTTTCTAATTGCATCATTGACATTTCAACTCTTGAGTAGTGGGGCTGAAAAACCCCTAGAATTTAGATAGGGAAAGTACTAAATGTGGCACAATTTTAAAAAGGTAATTTTATAAAAAATTCAGTATTACCAATATTGTTGTGTCAAATTTTGTATTTAGGGCGAAAATTAAGCACCTAGCCTTTCTTGTTTTCCTGAAATTTAATGCACAAATGCTCGGACAAATCGTATTTCAAGCATATTTTTAAATACTGATTTTTAAATTTTTTGTACTTATGAGATATTCTTTCCAGGCAATCTAAAATTAAAAACGAATAGGTAGTTTTCTTTTCAAATTCAAAACAAATTTTATAATTTAAGTTTAATTAGTTAATTAAAAAATCTAATTATTAAAAAAAGTAATTGATTCAACTTTTTATTTTACATCAATCGTGCAATTCGTCGGACACAAATATGTAAACAAAAAACAATACGGTTTGGTAAATATTATTTCGACCGCATCAACTTTATTTGTACTACTCACGGCAAAAAAGAAAAACAAAACAAAAAATTGAAAAATTGAATAAATAGAAATCATTGTGATGGATAACAGAATAGAACCGAATCGTTCCACTATATGGTTTATCACATTAATATCGAATTTATCAGAACAAAAGCGAAAATAAAAAAAAAATAATACAAAAATCAAACAAACATTTGATTCAATTTATTGGATATTGATAAATCGTGTACATTCTCTTTACATCCGCGTTAACGACCAGCGAGAGCGGAAATGACGTCAGCTTTACGGGCGTAAAGTATTTTTATCGTTATAACCGGCCATAAAGTGTGCATCGGCTTTGGCGACGAACTAAATTTCGTAAAATATTGAATTGACATTCATAAAGGTAGCTTATACAGTAACCAACCAATACACAAGATGATACTGTACACTCTCGGACAAAAGTAAAGTGTAACAATGGAGTGTAATAATGGAGGTTTTTATATGAAGACTAGAGAGAAAAAAAGTGAATCGGTATACTAGACATAGAGTAACAAAAAACAAACGCTAATCAAGCTTCTACAGTTCACCGCAAGGGTGCTGGTTGTAACCTGTTCCTCCACTCAAGGGGGTGAAGGCCTAAGATTATAAAAGAAAGGTTAAGACTATGCCCGATTTTTATCCGAAAGCAATGATATAGATAGTTTAATAGACTGCTTATCCATATATAAACAGGAAGACGAAAATCATGTCTTATTGAAGTCGTTTATATCAGTGGCGGCTCGTGGGCACTAGCGGTAGTGGGGCACACACTGGAAAGGAATCCCGGGATTCGTTTTTCCCTTAGGAAAACAAGTTCTCCGCCTTAATGAAAATTAAATATATTTCAAAACAAACAGTTGGGGCAATAACGATTTCTGAATGTGACTACAGGGAGCTAAATGTGACCACTCAAAATGCATTTAACTATGTATGTATCTATTTAATCAAAAAATATTTTTGCATTTTAAAGCATACGACTCTGAAGAAAAGGTGTTTGGCAATTTAAAATCTCCCAGCGAAAAATTATCTATCTGTTAAAATTATATTTTCATTAGTTCCAGAAGTGTTCAAGATCACATAGCTACTTCAGCTATGCTTAGAGTGTCTACTTTTCGAATGTATTTTTTTAAAATGGTGTACATTGAATAACAATATAATGAAATATGAGTTTTTAATTACTGCTTGTTTCAGAGATTTCAAGAACTCCGAAAACGTATGAAAAATGCAAATAAACAAATCAATTTTGTTTTAAAACGCCAAGAAGATACTGGAAAAAAATTTTTGAGATCATTCAAGACATCTCAAGATCCCATTTAAAATAAAAATGGCATAAAAAACTATTAAAAGAAAAAAAAATATGAATGAATTACTATAAAGTGGTCCAAAATAGTGGGAAAACGCAACTTTGACCCCTTTTTCAATGTTCTTTACATGAAATAACGGGCTTCAAGGCACATGGATCGATACCTATGGGTTTCCCATTGTAATGAACTTTGAATCATCGAAAAATATCAATTTTTGACCAAGTTCTAAAACAATTTGTCCACCCGTTTACAAGCTAATCAGCATTGATATAGAGATAAAACAGGGGCTAAACGAGGGGACTTTTGATTGCGGTTATCTCGAAACCTGTCGAATTCCCGACAAAAATGATAGGGACCATTTTTGTAGATAATGATAAGATCTTTATTTTTTATCTAAACAAAAATTCTCTAATTTGCATATTGTGGAAGATATTGGCGGGAAACCAGTTTTAGGGTCCATTTTGGGCCCTTTCCGACGCAGCAGAGTTGATAAAAGTTTTCGAGCTTGGAAGCGACCGCCGAGACTTAAGAGTTGAGCTACAACGGAAATCTGGACCGACTTAATGACAGGTTGGTCCCTTCAGTTACTGAACTATTAATAAAAAAACTTGGTACAGAATGTAAGTATATTTAAAACTTAATAAAATAAACGATTCAACAAAATAACAAAATGTTTGATTGAGCAATGATAATGACAACAAAGTCTCAAGTAGACTAAACTTTTTCCTAAACCATTTCTGTTAAAGGTTTGTTTACCAATGAGCACTCACAATTAAGACAAAACACAAACATTGCATGTACTGGTCATAGAAAAAACATCTCCCAGTTTGACCCACTTTTTATCGTTTTATGTACGTATGGATGAGCAGTCTATATAAACTATATATGTCATTGGATGAGAGTTACAAAAAAAATCAGAAGAAATAAAAAACTTAAATAAGATTTGTTGTTTTAATAAAACCCAAATTTCTGGAGATTAGGCATGTAATTGGTTTATATTTAACTAATATCTTAACTAATATCTTGACTAATATGCTTAAAAGTATTCACAAAATTAAAATTAGCGGGGCTTTTGGTTTACAGCAAAGAGGTAAATGTCAGAATTAAAAAACAATTTTTATATAAATAAAACAGTTATTAAAAAATCAACAGGACCTACTTTTACCAACAAAAATATTGACTGCGAAAGCTTCAGAATTAAACTTCCAAACAAAATTATTATAAATATATTTTTGAAAACAACTTGATGAGGAAGCTGAAAAATTTAACAAGCAGCTTAGAATAACACCAAAGAAATAACCTATTTGATAGAGAAAATAAACTTCCCAGTTGAAATCAGAGAACTTGTTAGATAAAAAAAAGAATAGCAAGAAGAAAATGTCAACAATCTAAAGACCATCTGATTTTAAACAATAAAACCTAAAAATAGAAGAGAAATTAAAAAGCCCAAAGAAAAGTTAACAAACTCAAACTTACAGAACCTCTTACTAGATGAAGAGACAGATTACACTCTGAGGAAAGCCACAAGAAAAACTAAAAGGTTCATTAGCTTAATTTCCCTTATTAGAAGAGATAACAGAGTATGTACCAGGTACCATAAACAGAAAGCAGACTTGTTAAAAAATATTGAAGGGACCATACCAATAAAATAATTGTTAAATATCACCTATTTAAATATGTATTAAAGTTAAAACAAATAATATACTTTTCAATATTATATTCCTTATTCTGAACATTTTTTTAAAAAAATTCATGAAAATACAATTTAGTAGTAACATACTGTTCATATATTGTACATTTATAATTTTTCTGTGCGTTATTATAAATATAAATCTTATATTTATTTGCCACATATCAAACCAGTAGTTAAATTAAAAACCACAACTTTTGACTACCATCATCGCCACTCTCAATGCAACTCCACAAATAATACAGATTTATTTTCATGATTTATAATCTTAAAAGTTCGACTACATCGTTAGATAACAATTTTTATGACCAAAACAAATTTTCATGGATGAAGTGGTTGGTGAAAAATTGTAAAATAAGCTTAAAATTTATTTATATGAAAATTCAGCCATTTGAATAACGTGAAATATTATCATATGAAATATATATTTTAAAAATATTGGGTTACAACAAAATGTAATCTATTTATAATATATCGAACATTTGCGTTTTAAATTATTGAAATCATTGAAACAAAGCATTATATTAATGTTATATAGAGTTAAAGTTGTTTCTAATATAGAAATTTTACATGCTATTTTATTAATATGCTCCTTAAATAACAAGCCCATGAATATGGTTAAATTCATTTATAACTAACAACAAAGTAAATATAATTAGCAATGTTTACGTAATACAAAACACACAAACTAATAATCAGTATAACCAATACATAATCCAGTTATCATGGCGGACAGTGCTAATGGAGTCATATGACTCGAGCAGAGTAGACATATTGCTACGGTGCTGCGGTTTAAATAAGTAAAATTGTTGAAAAACGTGCGAATTTAAATATTGTGGTTATACCATCAAAAGTATTAGTGAAGCCTGTAAGTACACTAGAACTTTGTAATATTGCAGATTGGTTTTTTCATAATGGATACTAGAGCTCGAAAGAATTCGACGAAGAAGAACTACACGTATTAGTTGAATCTTTAGTTATATTATGTACATCAAAAGATTTTATTGGTAAAATAGCGAAAACAATAACAGATAATATAACTAAACAATTTAAAGAAGATAAAAAACGAGAACGAGCAAATTAATAAAAAAGTGGAAGAACAGGAAAAAATAAGAAAAAGCCTGTTAAAAAAACAAGAAAAACAAGATGAAGCTAAAAGAAGTCGCAATATTTTATTTTATGGATTAAATGAGAATACAGGCGAAAATTGTAGACTCTTGATTAGACTGGGCCAAAAAAATTTTTTTGACCCAGTCCAGTATTCAGTACCATCGATCTCCGCAGTGCTTACCATGTACTGCTTTTGAAGCATGTGGTTGCTTGTACCAGTTTACAAGGATTCATTTTGGAGTCATTAATGTAGTTGCTGGATTTCAGCGAGTTATTAATAAGTTAGAAAATATTAATAATACATTTGCCTATCCAGATGATATTACCCTTTGCGGCAGAACACAGGCTGAATACGACAAAAATTTAAAAAGAAATTTCACGATTACCAAGAAATATCAATGCATCACTATGCCACCTGGGAATTACCTGTATGTGCCACTGGTTAAAATCTAAGAATATTCCAGCCCACTACTTTGATTACTATACGGTGCAAGAGAGAGGTCCGACACGCCCAACATAGGGCGCGGCCATTTTGATTCCTATGCCACAGTTTATAGCTAAAGAATCAGTTCGCTCACTCTGCGTCGGCACTTTCGATCTCAATGTTCCAGTTTATACACTGCGCAACTCGGATAATACAATAAATGACAACCGCCTATAATAAAACAGCAGTCTTCTGCGTATCCCAATGACATATATAGTATAAATAGACTGCTTATACATACGTAAATAAAACGATGAAAAGTGGGTCGAACTGGGAGATGTTTTCTCTTTGTCTAGTGCATGCAATGTTTGTGTTTCGTCTCAATTTTGAGTGCTCACTGGTAAACAAACCTTTCACAGGACCGGTTTTAAAGAAAGTTTAGTCTAGTTGAGATTTTGTTCTCATTGTCATTACTCAGTCGGACATTTTGTTAAGTTGTTTATTTTATTTAGTTTTAATTATACTTATGTTCTGTTTTAAATTTTTTAATTATTTGAGTATAAAAACTTGTTTTGTTCTTAAATTTAAACGGTGAATTGCTCTATAAAGGGTTGTAGGACCAGCTACAGAAATATAAAAAATAACATTTCATTTTTCACGCAAGTATTAATACAAGTAGGTACAAGGTAAATACGTTTATAATAATTTTATGAATTATAATTAATTATAATAATAATATTATTAATAAAGTATTTATTGTAAATATAATTACATAAATATTATTATATTCAAAGGCCCGAGTTAGAGCTATCTGGGCTTTACAAGTACATTTTAAAATTTAGTTAGATACAGAGAAGTATCGTATAATAAAAACTCAATATAAATAGAAGAAAAACGAACATAAGTACCAATACAAAGAGACAAACACTTTTATTCTTCGATAGGATCTTTCTATGTGAATTCTAGCTCTGGCAATTTTGACATTAAGCCTCTTGATGGCTGAACTGATTTTTTTTATTGAGGAAAGGAGGCTGTATAATTTGTATACCTTCAGCTTCTGTTATGTTTCCAATAAGAAAACCTTTGCTAAACATTTTACTATCGAGAAATGATTCACATTATTGAACTTTGTTAAAAAATGTCTATTTCTGAAGTTCTACCACCATATGCTTCACTTTTGTATATAATGAGACCAGTAGGGACACTCCAGTCAATATTTTAATAGTATGCCTCTTTTTGTAGTCAGAGTAATTTTTTAGCCTACAACAAAGACATTTGGCTTGCTGTATTGGGATTTCGGTACAATCAAGTAGTACTCTTACTTACATAGAGGCACATTATTTAATATTACTTGTTTTGAAGGCCGAATTATACCATACTAAGAACTTCTACCAGTTTTATTAAAAAATGTTAAAAAATTTAATGATAAAAAGTTTCATTCACTCCAAATAAAATGGATAAGACATTATATCTTGCATATCAGTTTTCAACTTCATAAAAGTAAATAACTTGATCCTTTGCAGACATAACTGATCTCCTTTTTCCTATTCTTTAGAAACAACGAATTTCACAATGGTGGCTAATAACTGGAAGGATTGCAATCCTATTAAAGTAGATAGTTCTTTAGCACTGACAATTCTGTTTGAAAACGGATCAACTAAATCACCACTCTTCACTTGTGTTGAACAATCGATCCCAATTTTCTGCTTTTAAACGAAGTTTTGTAAATTAAGCAAAGCTCTTCAGCAGCACACAAATCTTCATTATCTGCTTCAGTAGTAGATATATGTTCATTAACTGCAAAAACACATTAAACATAATAAATATTAACCAAACATTTTAAATTATGCATACGTACATCCATTGCCTGAAGAAGATAACTCAACACTTAACATTCTACTAGTACTGGCAACATATCATTATTAAAGACAGTAGCCATAATTCTTGTTTTAGCTGGATTACTTTTCTTTTTATTAATAGTCGCTTTCTTTTTACCACTAATCTGAGCTAACTTACATCGACTAAGCTTAGTTGTACGTTCTTTTTGTGATTGTAAGTCAGAATCTTTCTTTCCCCCCTACCGATGCTAAACGGATCTTGACGTCAACTAAGATTGCACTTTGTACCTAGTTCATTTTACTATGATGTTGATCAGATTTCCACTGGTAAAATCTTATTAATATTCATCAAATCATTCACATTCACCGCCAAAATAATCCTTAATTGTCTAAAGGGAACAAACTTTAGAATGTGAAAAAGCTACTAACTTTTAGTAAAATCTTTAAAAAGTTCATTCAATTTTTGCATAATATAAATTTTAAATCATCAATAATCAATAATCAAGTGTCCGAATAGTGCCACTATACAGTGGTCGTGGTCTAAAGTTAGTTATATACACATGAGTGTAAAATTGTTTATATCTATCTTCAAAATTGGTTAGATCTCTTAAAATGTTTTGAAAATTGGGAAACTAGACGTTATGACTCAAAATCCTTTTTTAAAATATCTAACGCAAGCTCCTGTCTTGAAATAAACATACAGATAATTTTTTTTTTAATTCAATTCCTACTTTGATGAAATATAAGTTTTAAACTCATTTGGGCCAGACCGATTCTGCCTGGTAAGCCAAGCAATATGACCCGCTTTTCGTCGTCTTGTTTATATATGGATGAGCAGTCTATTAATCTATATATGTCATTGGCGTATCCTGAATTTGTATCCCTGGAGTGGATGTTATTTTGGAACTTTCAACTGGTCCGAGTGAGCTAACTAATTCTTTAGCATTAAACTGTGACCCCAAAAATAATATTCACTGACACTGACAGCAGCAAGCAAAATATCAGGTACGTTTTAATATTTCGCTTCTGCTTCCGGAATTGTCGGTTTAGTCGTTTTAAGCTGTCAGATTAAAACAAGAAAACCGACAATTCCGAAGCAGAAGCGGATGATTAAAACGCACCTATTAAAGATATTGCGCCAAGATGTAGGCAACACGTAATAAGGGATCAAAATGGCGGGGTTTTCTATCTCCTTTTAAAAGGCACTCGGAAAGCTGCGCAGTGCGACCATTCTCCGTATAGTAAAAGAAAATTAAAGTATGTGATTCCAGCCCCTTTAAACGAGGTTTAACAAATGACAGCGTCTAGTCAACATTGTTATGAGATTAAACCAAGGTTTATAAAATCTTAAGGTGTTTTAATCAAGTCTACATCACCCTTTGAAAGGCTTAACATGGATTTTAAAGGCCTGCTTCTAACTTGTTCAGGAAAACCTTACATGTTAACTATTATTGATGAATTCTCAAGATTCCCTTTTGCGTTTGCGTATTCAAGTACAATGTCTTCTGAAATCATTAAACACCTTAAAGAATTTATTTTTACTTTTGGTACCCCCCTTATATATTCACTTTGATCAGGAATCATCTTTCATGTCTAAAGGACCTAAATCCTTTCTCAGATCTCTTGGAATAGCTTCAAGTAGGACTACATCATATAATCTCCAATTATATAGAAAACTGTTAGTCTCGCACTGAGATCCCGTAATCTACAAACTAGTCAGTGGGAACAAGTACTACCTGAATCTCTCCATGCAATTTAATCCTTCCTATGTACCACGATCAATGTGACTTCACATGAGAGAATGTTTACTCATTCTAGACGTTCAACAAATGGTACTTCTCTACCTACTTGGCTTACATCCCCATGACCGGTTTCACTTCGAAATTTTAACAGAAACAATAAATATGCCCCTAAGAGGTTGATATTTTGGAAGCGAATTTTCAGTGTGCTCACGTACGATTATCTGATGGTAGAGAAACCACCGTTTCTCTCAGACACCTGGCTCCTACCACGAACAAGATACTTTGTCACAGAATAACCACTATTCTGTGACTTTGTCTTATTACTGTCAGAGAAAGCGTCCCTGTCAAAGTATGTCAAAACGTGAATACTGAATCTACGCCTATAATGTATTCTCATCATGATCTTCTCATAGAGGAAGGTATCTTGCCAGCTGGATCTCCCCACGAAGATGATTCTACACTACTGGACGAAGAAAATTCAAAAATAGTTTCTACGTGAAACAGATGTAATAGAGGCGGGAAGAATGTGATATTATTTAGTACACTTATCATACTTAATATTGTCTTAATATTTGATGATGTTTGATGTTGACGGTTTTCCACTAAACGGACGTTTTGTCTGAAACAAACCCAAAACTCTTGTTTCCATCAAGCGGACTACATTTTGTTCCAGTTTTCTTTTTGTTTTCGATCCTTTTCCACTGGTTGTCACGAGAAAGTCAGAACACATGATTTTTTTTCAATAACCAATCAACATGTTTAGTACCAGGTCTTCAACAATACCCGAAACCCACGTGATCTGATAACCATCAAAAACCCATCGAAAGGGCCTGATTTGACGTAAAAGGAACTAAACTGAACTGTCAGTCCTGTCAGAAATGTCACTGGCGTTCATTTGGGGACTGACAATATTTATATTATATTTGTTTACATTTTATAAACACCTTTATTCCATTTTTTATTTTAATATTAATAGCAAATAGTTATTTTTAGAGATTATTGGTGGCTTAATTCTTTTTTGTTGGTAAGTACAAATTTATTTACTGTAAGTCGTAAAAGTTAATGACTATATAATTTATTTCAGGTAATATATTACACATGAACAAAATTATTTTATATTCCTAATTGTATTCGAAAATTTGAGGAACGTTTTCCAGGTGAATAAATGGAATGTGATTATTTTTTGTCGTCATAAACAAATACTTGTTCAAAATTATAAAAAAAGGAAAAAGCTCTATAAGGCCCACAGTATAATAGCAAAAGATGTGCAAATTAACATGGTGCAAATTTCCAATAAATTAGTCAAAAAAACAGCACCTCAAACAGGTATGAACGGTGTTTCAACGACTGACTGTAACGAGGGAAATTCAAAACATATTTTTTTAGGTGTGTCGCAATGAACTAGCCATAAAGTATTGAAAACATTTCTGATAATACATCCCTATAAAGTTTCGGTACTGCAATAATCATTTTACCTTAATTTTGTTAAACCTACCTATGGAATATTACAGATCGTTTGTGTGACGTTTATAAACTGGAGTACATAAAATGGGGGTTATTAAATGAAATACAAAATATAACTGAAGAGAAACTGCATGTGTTCAAAAAAGAATGATTTATGCTTGCATTAAAGCTGGTGGTAAAGATTTTGAACAGATAGGTACTGTGAATTAGTATCGTTTATGCACCACCGATTACTACTCAATATCCTTTCAAATAAAATGATTGTTAATAGGTATGCCTTTATAATTTAAAGTGAGAGCTGTAAGGTAAAACAAATATGTGCTTGTTATAATAATAATATTAATATTTTTGTGTACATATAAATAACAATGTATTTATATAAATAATAGAACACACTTAAAAAATTATTTGTTTATTACTTCCCATTGTTCAGGTACAATTACGGTAAATTTTAGATTTGTTTACTTAAACTGCAATAATTGCCAAATACTGCCATTGGCTTCTGCCTATCGCATTTAACGTTTCAGCTCTAGCTAAATATCTTAGGAGTCAATCTAAAGTAAATAATTTTTAATTTTATTCATATTTTAATGCATAACACTTTTTGTCCATAACTTTCTTGTGCCCTGTTCTGGTAAAGGTTTTTTTTTTTGTAATAGTGGCAATAACTAGTACGAACCATATTTTAGTTTATTATTCTTTTCGTTAAATACAAAATAGATATAAATCAGAACGATATAAATAGCTCAGTTTTTAAGGTTATGTTAATTATATCATATTATAAATTAGACTATTGCATTTGACTAAATCTAAAAAAATATCGAATTCTAACATTAAAATACAATAATGTGAAGCACCTAATTAATATTATGATTTTGTGTTGTAATTCTAACAGTTACCTAACTGAATTTTGTTCTCGTAGTTGAAGACCATAAAAAAAGAAGATCTATTTTGTAATAAAATACCTACGGCACTGGCTCGCATCTAGGGATTTTTACTTTTATTTTCACCAATCGCTGTCATGACGATTTGGTCACGTGGGTTTTCGGTATTTTGAAGACCCAGTATATATAACATACTCTATAATTTCGTCAAAACACTCAAATTAAAACTGTAACTTAGATAAAAGAGACCAGAGATATAACATACACCGGTTTTAAACCTGCGCAAATGTTGTCAATTTCTAAAGAAGGGTTAACGGAGTGGGGGAACTGGGCGGCGACACGCGGCGACCCGAACTCTGTGACACGGACCGGACTTTGTTTATTAGCATCTTAATGAACTATTAGGTTTATTTAAAAGGTGTTTAATCGAATTTTGTATTATGAAATCAAATTATCGTGATTTTTTAATATCAAACAGATGCCACGACATTTTATGTAAAGAGAAGACCTTTTATAGAATATTTCGTTAGCGTTTATTTACTACGGACTTTTCTGCAAGAGATTACAGTAAAATGTTGAAATAGAATATATTGTTAATAGAGCAAAAAATGTTACTCATTGTCTACGAGTATTATAAAAATAGCATGTGCGCAGGCTAATACTGCAAATCTACCCTTATGAGTTGAACATTATATTTTTTCTACGGCTATTACATATTATTAAAAATTAGTCAAAATGAGAAAATGCTGTTTTGTATTGTAACCTCAGAAAAAGTATATTAAGGCTTCTTTCTTTAAGAATATTAATTATTATAAAGGATGAGTCACATAAAACTCTAGAAATGCATATGTCTGAAACCAGATTTGGTCGCTAGGGATGAGTGATTATCGAAATAAATTATCGATAATTGAAAATAATCGATTATTTTCGATCAATAGATTATTTTCAAACGATATATTTATTGTCATTTCCTTTAAAATCGACTACTTGATTATCTTTGAAAAATCAAAAATAATCGATTAATTAAAAAGCCAATTAACCGATAAATCAGTGTTTACAAAATATAATATAAATAGAATTATCGTTTATTTTAAATAATCGATTATTTTCAAATAAACCATTTTTTTTCGTTCATGGAAACAGATTATTCGATAATCTTTGAAAAATCGAAAATAATCGATTAATCAAAAATAATCAATTAATTAAAAAGTCGATTAACTGATAAATCGATTTAAAAAAAAACAGAATGATCGATTATTTTAAATAATTAATTATTTTCGATCAATCGATTATTATCAATAATCTATTTTTATTGTATTTCCTTTAAAATCGTTAATTCGATTATCTTTGAAATACCGAAAATAATCGATAATTCCAAAATAATCGCCTAATCGAAAATAATCAATTAATTAAGAAGCCGATTCTATGATATATCGATTATTACCAATAATCTATTTTATTGTATTTCAAAAATATTCGATTAATTAAAAAGTCGATTAACTGACAAATTGATTTAAAAAAAACAGAATGATCGATTATTTTAAATAATCGATTATTTTCGATCAATCAGATTATTATCAATAATCTATTTTTATTGTATTTCCTTTAAAATCGTTAATTCGATTATCTTTGAAATATCAAAAATAATCAATAATTCGATTTTCCAAAAAATAAAACGAATTATCTATTATTTTCTAATAATCCTTTTTTCATATTTCCTGGATTGTTCGATTATCGAAAATAATTGATTATTAAAAAGCTGATTATCCAATAAATCGATAATTTTAAAAAAATAACCAAAATATCGATTATGTAAAATAACCGATTATATTCAATCGATTATTTTCATATAATATCTTTGAAAAATCGAAAATAATCAAATAATTAAAAAACCGATTAAACGATAAATCGATTATTTTGAATAAATCTACTTTTTTTGTATTTCTTTAAAATCGATTAATACATTATTTTAAAAAAAAACGAAAATAATTTATTAAAAACAGCGGATAAATCGATTTTCATTAAAAAATATCAGAATTATCGATAAATCGATTATTTTTGTAACCCCTATCGGTCGCTTGCTTTTATCTGAGCATTTAGCTCCAAAATTTAGAGATTCGGATTTTTTGATCCAGTTATCTTTGAAATCGCATTCGCTTGTATAATAAATAAATATTGCTAAATTTTGGATTTTTTTTAGTAAACGAAAATTATGTTCGAGTTGTTTAGGGGTTTGTAATGTAACATTTTATTAACGTGACTAAGGGTCGATTCCACCGTTGTGTTAAACGAAGTTTAAAATGATATTTTTACATTAACACTGTCATTTTAATCTCCGTTTAACACAACGGTGGAATCGGACCTAACTCCTGTAACTTTAGTATTTTTTTTTTGCTTGTACTAGGTTACTTTGTTTTAAGACTGAAAATTCAATGTCACTTTCGATTTGACCGCAAATAAGATGAACCTTGAAATTTTAAGTAGGTCATCCTGTATTTCATCTAATATTCTTATAAAAATACCTTATAAAAATAAAATTTAGCTAGCAACTATGATTCTTTACCTCTTATTTATCTACCAAAAAGGGCTAAAAACTACCTTTAGAAAACATTCTTATAAAACTACTTTTTAAATACAAAATTTCGTTAGCAATAATGCCTATTTACTATTTATTTAAATTAAATGTTCAAAATTTTACCCTTTTGTAAATTTATGTAAGTAATATGAAATCTGAGTTTATGATGCTTAATATTTATTGAAACCCCTTAATGCGGATCTGAAGTATTCAGCCCAGAGTATCATGGCGCTTTATGTCAAAACGTTAATAAATATTTACCACTGAAAACGAATATATTCATAACAGTAGTACTTGTATTATAAGTACATACAATTTTTCAAGATACATCGTGACATTTTGAACTTGAAATTGAATAACTAGAACACTTTAAATTGCTAAAATACCAACAAATAAATCAAAAAACAGCTGTCAATGGTGATTAAACTCAGGCGGAGGTGTGATCGCTGAATGGAAATCGGAGCAATTCGGGTGGCGTCGTGCAACAATGATTTTCAATTGGTGGGTTACTTTGGCTTAAAATAGACTACATGCGCAGTGTGCAATGTTACATCTTCGGTCTCTTTAATCTAAGAACTGTAATTAGAAAATAGAAATAAAACATGTAAGTAGCGAAGCTACCAATAAAAAAATTTGTACACCTGATTCGAAAAAATTGTTAAGAAAAAAAAAATAAAGACAAAAGAGAAAAAGAAAAAATAGAAAAAAAAAATAAAAAAAACAAAAATAAAAAAAAACAAAAATAAACAAAACATTTAAACCATATTAAGTTCAGGTTATTTTAGTTATTAAGGTAGAGCAACTTTAATATAATTTGTAAAATAATAAAGTTTGTTATATGATATTTTTATTTGTCCACCTGACAATTGACTGGCCTGTTGGTTTATATCCAGTGCCATTAATTTAGTAAAAAAAAAATTCTTAGTTGTGGCTGGTTAATACTAAGGTCTTTGGAAAAAAGAAAGTGTATATTATATTTACAGTTATAATATAAAGTATTTACTTGGTTAGTTAATTGGTATATTATCCATCTATTCTATAAAATAGCCAAGTAAACACTAACTGTATATATTTTTTAGTAACTGTAATTTATTAATAATTAAAATATTATTTTTTGGAAATCTATTCGATAAATAATTGAACGGATAACTCTTGTTGAACGTTTCAGAAACCATTTTTCTTTAGTTGTTCCTTTGTTAAGGCTATCGAACAAATATCTACTGTTTAAGAAACCGGCCACGTCTAAAGTTAAATTTGTACTTTGCTATTGACTATTTTAAAACAAACCAGTTTCTTTATCTTTTAAGAAGTCCAAACTAAAAATATTTATAAAAATAGTTTAAAAGATTTATAAAAACTTAAAAATTACATGATATTCGTAAAAAAATCGGATTTGTCTCTTACCCACTAGGTGTGCCTGATGATGAAGTGAACATACTTCGAAACCGGTCGTCGTACAAATACAAATTTCTTTGTGGGATATAAAGGACCTGTTTTTTTTCTTTTCCCATCTCTCGTATACAACCTTTTATTTGTGTTAAACAGAATTTTTTTCCGAGTATGCAAATTAAATCTGGTCAACCATCTGATGGATTACAATTCAAATTATTTAATCCAAGCTACTTCGAGATATGAGTACAGTTCATCAAATTTCTAGAGGCTTTCGACGGCTAGACAGAGAAAACACTACTGACAGGCATCCCGACGGATTTACGCAATGAAAGTACACTCTGCGCATCAAGTATTTCACTATTTCATTCAGACGTAAATGTCAGATGTAAATTTCGCTAAAACATTTCTTTTATTTTCGTTTGTGTTTTTTGCTCATTACAGTTTAATAGAACCTAAGTATGGAGTTTAATAGCAAATTAAGAGGCCGCGTGATTAACAGTCAATCTCGCGAAATAATAGTCAATGTTATAGAGTTTATGAGAAGAGAAGGAAACTTTAATTCACCTTCAATACCATTTAAAAATGTAAATGATCGTGTTGCTGTAGCCACAGGAGTATCTAAAAACACTGTCGTCCGCATTTCTGGAGAGAAAAAAAGAATCGATAACCGTGAGATATCGGAATTTTCATCACCAAGAAAAACCATTAAAAAACCAAAAACAGTTAATGATATAGATGAAGCTGCACAAGAATCAAATTTTTTTTTTTTATTATTAGATAGCTATTTTTGTTTCTGAGTTGTGTTCATTTACAGGCTCAATTTTTTTCCGTTTCTCCTTTTTGATTTTATATGGGGTTTCAAGTTGTTTTTAACTTATTTCGACGTAAATGACAACAACATACTTTTTTAATAAAGCAAACAAGTGTTAAGAGGTATATGTACGTGTAAACTACAATTACAAAAAATTGATATGAAACCCATGAAACCACCAACAAAAATGTAAAGCTAGCTTCCGTACTAGAACATGGTGTCATTCGTCGAGATAATTTATCGTTTTGTTTAATAGATCAAGAAATGTAAATATTCCCCTGTTATTTTTTATAAAATAATAAGAGAAATAAATTTTTTTCTATTTATTATTTTGTAGAAAAACAAAATTTCTAAAATTTTAGTAATGTTTCAGAAACAACCGTTATTAATAATGGGTACCATTTTCCTTAATAAGGTAGAAATAAAATATAAACATTTCCACGATTTACAAAGGCCTACAAAAAAATTATAGGTATTTTCCGCTATCCTATAAAATTTATATTTTCTGACTCAATTTCAAAAGGTTGAAGGAATTCCAAAACACCTTTTATGGCATAATAATTATTTTCAATTCTACATACTATCTTTAGCTGCTTTTAAAAACGTTCTAAGAAAGTCCAATCAGACCAATTTAATCCCTAAACTATTCCACACTTTTAAAATTTAATTACCTAAAAATATTAAAAACTATTTAAAATAACTTGTTTAGCAGACTGTACAATAGCTATATTAGTCACACGTAGCGCGTTCTCTGTCTGGGCGTCGAACACCTCTAGAAATTTGATGAACTGTAATTCTCTATAGTATATATCCAACCACACCATGTAATATAAAGAGCACAATATTCTATTTGTCGGCGACGTTACCACACACTACTAATAAAACTGGCAAAATTTAGGTCACCTAAATGAACTCATAAACAAACTTAGTTTGGACCCAATTCTAGAAAAAAGACGTGCAACGTTTAGATCCAGAAGATTTGACTACGGATGGCAGCCACCTCAAGCCTATTTTCAATCATAAGTTTTACCTTTTGTACTAGATAGAGTAAATTGTAAATTTACAAAATAAAATAAAACAAATAGTAATATTTATTATGAAAATTTAATGATATACTTTTGGACATAAAAATAATTCTTCACCAACTTAATTATTCTTTTTCTTTTCAAAATATTAAATGTTTTTAACTTCTTGCTTTATATTATAAAAAAATGTATAACAGTTTTTAAGCTCAAATTTTATCATAGCAATTTTTATTGACACAAGACAATCTTATACCAATACCAATTGTTCCAGCAAAATTTCCATTCAATTTTTCAAGATTTCCTTCGAATTTCATGGTTTTAACCGGAGATGGCGTTCCTCTACATTTTATACTTGCCATATCACAAATTAGATCACAAAATATTTTCGAAATGGAAATAACAGCCATACCAACTTCTGCTCGTTGAGGTTTCCATCCAAGTACCATTCTTTTGTAGACCGTCACGTAGATGTCAAACCTTTCTAAAGAGTATTCTGCTCGATGGCCGTTTATGGAGAAATAACAGCCCTTTGGTTTTTTATTGTTTGAACTTTTGGATGATTTTGAACTCTTCTTTCCTTGGGTAAGAAAATCCGACTCGCATATGTATAAGGGTTCGTTATCCAAAACCTGAAACTCAACGCATTTCTCTCCACCAGGTGCTGCGCAATCGCAGAAGGGAGATAGAGTTACGTGATCTACCAAAAATTCTAGAAGAAATAGGTTTTCTCGGGCTATTTTCTTTTCCATATTTGTACCAGTTTAAATTCAGCAATTTTTAGAACATGAATTATTTCCAATAAGATTCATTTACTTATAATTTTAAGTTTTTTAAATTGGTGATAATGATTATTTAATGATTTTGTGATTGATGTTAATGATTGTTTAAACTGACAAATGCTACATTGGTGTCAAATTTAATTTTAAAAATGACACTTATTATTAAAAAAACGTTTAGTTTATTGTTTTTTTGTTGACCAATTAAGACTGGATGTTTAAACTCGCGTAGCAACTTATATGGAATATGGGAAAAAGATTAAATAAAAGAGATTTGAAATTGTTGCAATACGTCATGTACCATAAGGTTTTCGTAGACGTAAATGCAAAAAAATAACGTTTACGTTGAAATAAAAATGATTTATCTAAACAAGTAATTTGTTATTTGTGATTTTAAGGCCTCAGTTGTCAGCTTCAGTATGTTGCATGACCAACACATACTTTGATTTTCTCTTACTATATATAGAATGGTCGCACTGCGCAGCTTTCTGAGTGCCTTTTAAAAGGAGATAGAAAACTCCGCCATTTTGATCCCTTATTACGTGTTGCCTACATCTTGGCGCAATATTTTTAATAGGTGCGTTTTAATCATCCGCTTCTGCTTCGGAATTGTTGGTTTTCTTGTTTTAATCTGACAGGTTAAAACGACTAAACCGACAATTCCGGAAGCAGAAGCAGATGATTAAAACGCACCTGATATTTTGCTTGCTGCTGTCAGTGTCATGAATATTATTTTTGAAGTCACAGTTTATTACTAAAGAATCAGTTAGCTCACTCGGACCAGTTGAAAGTTCCAAAATAACATCCACTCCAGGGATACAAATTCAGGATACGCAGAAGACTGCTGTTTTATTATAGGCGGTTGTCATATATTGTATTATCCGAGTTGCACAGTGTATAAACTGAAACATTGAGATCCAAAGTGCCGACGCAGAGTGAGCGATCTGATTCTTTAGCTGTAAACTGTGTCACAGGGTTCAAAATGGCCGCGACCTATGTTGGGCGTGTCGGACCTCTCTCTTGCCTCGTATAGTAATCAAAGTATGTGCCGCACCCTATGTTGGACTTGTCGGACCTCTCTCTTGCACCGTATAGTGATCAAAGTATGTGTCATAAACGCACAAAAATAGGCCTCAGTTGTCAGTATGTTCCATGACCACATACTTTGATTACTATATAGTGCAAAAGAGAAGTCAGACAAGTCCAAGATAGGGCGCGGTCATTTTGTTGCAAATACTAGCAAATGCCATTGCGTAAAATTTAGAAAATTGTCTGTAGCTGATAGAAACAAATTTATCAGAAATAATTGACATTGTTACAACTGTATGACATGATTCAAAGGAAAAATGTCATAGTTCACTCCGATGCCGCACCTGTGGTATGTCCCATCACAGTATACTGCATAAAGACAGAAAAGAACAGCCAATTTTTACAAAACCTATTAACAGTTAATGATACCAGATCAATAATATTATAGTAGCTTCTTAATGTGAACCTGTATCTACGTCGACACACATAGGAAGAGAAGAAAATACAGTGTTAGTACCTACGGCTATGGTAAAGGTACAAACTTCTAATGGGATGTTCCAATTTCTTCGAGTGCTAGTTTATCAAGGGTTGCAGTCATCCTTTATCACAAAAAAAAGCAGAACAACTTTTAAACTTACCAAGAAAAAGAATATAAGCAGACATTTCTGGATTAGGAGATGGAGAATCACACATTTCTAAATGACAAATTGAAGCTACAGTAAAACCACGATTTTCTAGCAACTAAACCTTTACTGTACATCTACTTAAATAAAAAAATAAGCTCATAGCTGATCCAACTTGTAACAAACCTAGGAGCAGAAGAATATGACAAAATCATACTTCTTGGGCTCCACAAAATTGAAGATGGTGTAATAGTACAAAACGATGGAGAAAACATGCAGTTGCCTTTACCACAGATCAAGATACATCCTGACGACAAGGGTTATCAACGCATTGTGTGGCGATATAATAATTCAAACAAAATTGAAGAATATCAACTCAACACCGTAACATACGGAACCAAAGCAGCATCATATCTGGCCATAAGAACATTACAACAAAGAATATCGTTTTCCCGAGGCTTCCAAAATCATCCTAAGTGATTTTTAAGTTGATGACATCTTAGCTGGAGCAAGTACAAAACACGAAGCATTATTAAAACTTCAGAAAGATTTAATAGTAACGCTCAAATCTGGGGGTTTTACATTAATAAAGTGGTCAAGCAACTGCCCAAAGATCCTTGACACTTCCAGAAAATTTCAAAGACAATATAATACAATTGACAGAAGATGAAACAAGAAAGTCCCTTGGTGTCTTGTGGTCGCCGACTTGGAAGGGTCAGCTGGCTTCATGTCGAAGTACAGTTTTTCTCTTTCTCTACCTTTGAATGGTTGAGATTGTGCATTTCTACTTGTTGGGATGAGCCCGCCCCCACGTGTTTTCTTAAATTGCAACCACCTTTTAGGAGTGGTTCTTTTATTTCTTACGATTCAAGCCTCAAGTTATGGTGGAGAACAGGGACCGTATTGTTGCAGTCCTTTTTAATCTAGTTAAATATAAATTTTCATGCTTCTACATTTATTGACGAAGTCTCTGATGATGGCCTAATAGGCTGAAAGCGCTTAGACTAATATTACTGAGTTTTATTAATAAAACTCTATCTACACACTTTAAATACTTTCGATTCATTTCTCAATTTAAAAAGTGTGATTTTTTCCCTTAGATATAGCTCAGTTTCTGGATTGCAAGAGAACCTTAATTCCTTTTAGGCGGTCGTTTAAATAATTAAATTTAAATAACAAAAAAAAATCTAAAGAAGCCAATATTTTAAGGAGACTCACCTATTGGTATGTCTGCGTTCTGGAATTCTTGAAGGGGGCCCCACACGTTTTCTTCTTGGGAAAACGGAACACCGACGAACAAAATAACAAAAATTTTGATTTTTCAATGCGAACACTTCAGAGGTTCATACGGTACTACTGGTCTATTAAAAATCCAAAAATGTCCTTTATAAACGCACAGATGTGCGCCGATGCGAGTGATTCCCAATATATTGGCAAGAAATAAACTATTTTGATAAAAATATTAAGGGTCACTAGCATCCAATTAATTATGAGAAATATCAACATAAAACAATTATTCTAAATTAAGGAAAAAACGCGTAAATACCCAACAAAAAGCTTTTATTGCAATTTTGCAGGGTATTTTTAATTTAGTTAGCCTGGACTATATAGTCGACCGTTAGAAAAAAAATATTTTTTAAAGCAAAAATTGTATATGAACTGTAAATTTTCGTAAACTAAATAATAAAAACATTCCCATTTGATATTTTATTTATTAAATTAATGAAACTTTCGGTGTGGTAATTCATATTAAATACATTTCTCAATAGTTGAATTACGAGCAATTGGCTTTTTAGCCGAGCTCGTATATCCAATATCCATCATTAGAGACGGCCATCGCAATTAAAGATTTATTTCCAGCACACATGGCACCCTGCCGGTTCAGAACGCCGGGTAATCACCGGATATAATTTAGTGCATCGTGCAATTGTAGATGTCGCTAGGGAGGCACTCGTCACCAGCCAACGTTAATTTACGCGGCTGCGGCAACGTGAACCCGTGTCGAGGGAGTAACTTGTGGACTTTTCTCGGTATTGTTGCGGTTTCACGTTCACGATTTACCGATTCACATGCTGTTTTCGGGGCCGCTAATGATGCACTGTGTGTGTGAAACGTTCCTACCGTTTTGCTATTGTGTTGCGGTAAGAATGGGAAAGATCAAACGCAGCAGCAATAATTACCTTCAACGGAACGCTGGCTGGCTATTTACGATTCAGAATGCACGTTGAATTGCCAGCACTATTGATCAATCAATTATATTAGAGTGATTATATTAATGAAGAAAGGTATCCAACTAAACAAATGTGGAGATCTTATAATTATGTAAGAAAATCCTACGCTCCCGGGCCTAATTATTTTCTATTCTTTTCTTAAGTATTTTATTGCGTTTTCTTGAGAAAATATCAATCAAAAGTTATTTGTTATATATCAGATAATGCTTTTGTAGAATTACATATTCGAGTATTAGATTCTTTGCGTCTTGATGAGACGTTGCCTCTATATTGACGACTCCGGATTAAGAATTATCTTTAGGGCCAGTCTTTTTACCTCTGAGTAAAGTTGAAAGTGACGACTTGTTGGTTAAACTATAGAGCTACTGTTTGTTAATGTAATTTTATTCAGAAGCGAAAAAATCGACCCTTAACCTTATAAAATTCTATTGTGATTTAATGGATTTAACTGATTTAATTGATTACTTATTTTTTGTTCTAAATTTTTTATTAGATTACAAGCATTTTGAAATTCATCAACTGGCTTGGAATTTGTATTATTTCGATATATTGATTGTTGTAAATTTCTAAAATTTGTTTTAATTGTTTCAAACTCTTTAACTACGTCCGAAATATCAAAGATTTGGATAAATGACCAAAAATCTATTTTATTTTGAGCATTACCTAATTTGTAGGGCAAAAGGCCAGGGTTATTATTAAGGTTATGGAATTTGGGATAGGTTACTCCGCCGCAGAGGTGGATGGATAACTTGTAACAAGTGGAGGTTGTTTTTATTCTTTTATATGGATTATTTCTTTTTTGTTTTTATTTCGTTTTTCGGTAATTTCTACTTTATTTCGGTCTAAGAGATTAGTGATTTCGTATGGAACAATGAATTTATTATTTTTCTTACTACGATATTGAGAATTTTGTTTAAATACTATCTGACCTAATTTAAAATCATTATTTATATCTCCTTTCGTATTTCTTTTGTCAGTTATTTTTTGTTTTTGGTTTTCTAAATTTTCATAATAATCAAGTACTAAAGCCTTTTTTTACCTGTAGATTCAGTAGACCAATGATCTGCTTTTGGTGGCTATAAATTGTCCACTTTTACGTTCATTTAGATAGTACACAGATTTTTAAATTTTATTATATTTGTCGAGTCCTATTATTAAGTAAATTACGGTAATGATGTTTCATTTCATTTTGTAGGATGCAAAAATTGGTAAAATCATGTCTAAAAGTTAAGATTTTAGTTTTTTTTTGGGGTTTTTTAAACAATATGTACAGAGGCTGTGGCGGTAAAATAACCATTGTATATTATAAAATTATTTAAATATGTCAAATATATTTGTGTAATTAAACCTACCTATTACTGATGCTTCAGCTCTAAGTCAGGAACACTTACTCCAGGTAGTGGATACGCAGTTAGTTTCTTCAGTGGTAATAATTAAACCCATTTATTAGAAATGTATTATCTTTCGTTATTATGCTATTATACGCTCACTGTCAGGTTTATTATAAAATATAGAATATTAAGAGTATACTTTTCAGATACCAAATATAGAAATTAGTATAAAATACTAACGTTTAAACTTTAAATACATATAGACATATGTTGTATGATAAACCATAATTTCCCAAGGATTTATTTTAAGATATCCATAAAAAAAAACAAATGCTTAGCTTTTACCTAGTAGGCATACGCATTCAAATTAAAAAAATCTAAAATATTATTTATTATTTATCAAAAAAAATATTAACAAGATTCTAGACGTGGACCTTGTTCTAATCATATTCATATTTAACTTTAAAAATCAAAGAATATGTTTCCCACAAGTGGAGAAGTATTAAATTACCAATAAATATTCTCTCCAAATTAAAGATTTTTTTTTTTTTTTTTTTTTTTTTTTTTTTTTTTTTTTTTTTTTTATGTTTAGCGATAATTCTTTAACACGGTGTCCGATTTCAATAATTCTTTTTTTGTTAGAAAGGAGCTACTTCAGGGGTGGTCCCATATAAATTTGGTCAAAATTTAAAAATTGGGTCCATGAGAAAATTCTCAAACCCTTCATTTTTATGTATGTTTAGCGATAATGCTTTACCACCTTGTCCGATTTATATGATTCTTTTTTTGTTAGTAAGGGGGTACCTCAGGGATGATCCCATATAAATTTGGTTAAGATGTGGTGATGGCATCTGCACGTTTTTGAAGTCGGTTTTTTTAAATTTTTAATTTACACTTGTAAAGTGTTTTATTAAAAACATCATTGCCACCTGGAGAAGAGCTTTCCCTCCGTTTCAATGGCTGAAAACTACGAGGTGGTCCAATCTCCACATCCATTGCTAGGAGATGATCCGAGACAAACTCGATGTGAAAATCTCGTAAATAATTCAGCCTTTGAACTGCTATAAGAGCTTCCAATTGCCTAAAGTTCTCGGCTTATTCACCAACACGTGTGCACGATGGGCTTGATATCCCACAGAAACTCTGGAATTAAATATCCTATGAGAACCTAGTTCATTTTCCACTAGTGATATTCTTTTGAAAGGTTTATTGATCAAGAAAAGGTTCTATTAAATGTTGATTTGTTCATAACTTACCCCTTTGATAGGGAGCTTCTTATTTTATAAAATGGCGGACGGCCATGTAAAAAGAAAAAAACGCCGGTGTTAATTTTTAACACATACTGGATTTTGCTTGAAAGATACCATTCAATCTGTGACTCAATATCACTACTTCCTGTCGAAGGTTTTAAAATCACATTCATATATCAGTGATTATATATTTTTTGAAGTTTGTAAATGTAACTGATAACAATAAACCGTTCGGTACTGGTGCCAAAGAAGAAAAGAAAGAACTTTTTCCAGTTCGTGTCTTCGCAAAACATATTTAATGCGTCGAATCAGTGACTACTTCCAACTTCTGTCGTTAGATGTCATGGTTCTAATATTTAATTATATGCAAATTAGATTATTTTGAGTATTTTATATACCTTTTAAAAAATATTAATTTAAAGTTTGAAATCAGATATTGCCTTTGCAAAACGTTTAAAGTTTAATAACTGTCAATCCTTCATAATTAGAAATGTATGTGTAATGAGTGTTGCCTACTCTTAGAAAGGTAGTTCCTTAGATTAAATAAATATCGATTTTTGGTATTTTAAAGTTTCTTACCAGTGGCGTACTCAAATTAATTAATTTAAATAAATTATTAAAATTAATTATGTATATCGTAAAATTAAACCGTTATAAGGCGGGTAAGGATATAATTTTAAGTATTGTGTTTAGGTTAATGGACATAATATGCCCCTCTACATCGCTTTGACACATAGTTTATATAAATCTGGTTAAGTTGTTATCCTTTTAGAAACATTGTTATGGGACTGAAGCTTGTGGTCTCGGTGCTGTCATTTATAGCAGTGATTTGTAGATGATTAGAGAGAAAGAGAATGTATCTTGAACCATCGAAAAAAATTAAAAGTCATTCATAATACGTGCGGAACCTCAATAGTAGGACCTAAAAATATTTTTTTTCCTTACAGGCAAACAGGATGGATATTTACTAGGGATACGCAAAAAGTGGGCCTAACGAACATCCACTTTTATATCAGGTGTTCTGTTGTCGACCAAATTATTGTTACATATGCTGTGCTGAGCACAATCGTAAAATACTTTGCTCTCTGACGGTCACTTCACATCAGTCCCTGAGCCTTGACCTTCCTGGATTGATTACTTCCCAAACTAGTTTGGTCCTTGGGCTGTTGTAGTCTCTTCATGTTCCTATTAAATGGCTACTGGAAATTGTCTTTTCCATTTTAGATAGATTATCTCTAGTCCTTTGTTACTGCATTTGAATTCATATTTTTTATGCTGTGGATTTGGCTTCCACAAACTAAATGTGGACCTAAATTTAGGTTAAATTCTCTTGGCGGTATGTCTCATACTTTCTGAGGGCTTGTTGGTACTGGTTAGTCCTTGATTTTTGATTAAGATGTAGCAGTCTCTTTGTAGCCTTGAATTCTGGAGTCCTGGAGTTTGGCATATTTTCTGACATAAATCGTGGAACCCTGGAATGACTTGTTACGGTCCTGGATTTGAATATTTCTCAGGATTTGGACTTCATGATCATCCTGGAATCGATACTAACGATATTATTAATTTTCACAACGTTGTTTTTAAATAATTTTTATACTAGTAAGCATTTTCTATTTTTTTGAGAATTACAAATTTTTGCACTTTTTTTTAGTTACATTTTAAAATTTTTGTTTAAGTTCAATAAGATTTTATTAATTTGTACTTCTCTCCATTTTTATTTTCGAACTGAATTAATAATTAAAGCTGGTATGTTTTATTACAGAAACACTATTTATTATTTTCTGGCCATCAAAATAAACAACATGAAATAAAACACACTTTTGTTATAAGCACACTTACTAAAAACCAGTAAAATAAATAAATAATTTCCTGTTATTATTTCTATACCACTAATCCAATTGACCTTATGTTAATGAACTATAATTTTAATTCCTAACTTCTGATATAACTGCTATTATTACTTTTCTAAACACGTATATTTAAAATCTAGAATCCTCATATTATTCTTTAAACCTATTTTTTTTCTTCTGTGTCTATAATACCGGCGCTGCATTTATCTTCCTAATTATCTTTCGATTTTGCTTTGAATTCTTCAATTCGTCTTACTTTTTTGTGGAACTTTCTTGTATTTATGCCAATTCACTCATCTGGTAGCGCGGCGTGGCACCTATCATAGAGCGGTGTACTCCTGAAAGTGGTGTAGATCGGTGTGCGCCAGAGATAACCAGGAGATGTAACTATTAACAAATATCGTGCGGCCGTGAATAAGACATATTCTAAGGGACACAGTAGGGTATAATCACAATATATTGTGGGTATAATATCCGCTGTTGTCATTGTTAGTAAAGTGTATGTATTAAAATATTCGCTCAAGAAAACGATTCACCTCCCACTCTTTTGTCACATAGCTGAATTTTTCACAGATGAAAGGTCATGATAAGGTAACCCTTTTTCCGGAGTTAATATAAAATTAGACTGTGCAGAAGGGCACTATCATCAAAAATCCAGATATTGATACCACCGAATAGAGAAAAAAATACTAATTTTTTGGTCAAATGCACAATAAAATCTTTGTAGGGAGTAATTGTTTATACTTATTTAAAAATAATCATTTGCATTAGCACTTACGGCCGAAAAAAAATATAAACGTAAATATCTTGGTTTTAGCCCTTCAAAAATTTAGTTAAAAAGTCGTCTTTTTTAAATATACCACTCATTTAACAAAAAACGAAGGCCTAAATGAAAAAATAACATTCTTTATAAAATTTTTGCTTATGTGTTGAGAAGGTAACAGAGTAAACACTATATTTTTTGCTTTTGAATTAACAAAGATATAACAATAAACGATGAGAGATGTCATAGGTTTATGCTGTAATTAATTCTCACCGTCAAATTTATCGACTATCAGTGTATCTTTCTCTTCACCTTCAAACGTAGCATAGCTCTGTTTCTCTCTACGTGCGGGCTGATTTATCACATTATTGATATGGTAGGATTTTTCATTTTTTTTATTATAAAACTTCTTGTTATGTTCCATAGGGCAATGTGTCATATTGTTATCTGTTTTTACTAAAGAATTAATAAGTGTATGTGTTATATATTAAATTACCTAATAAATTGGGAACAAATATAGACATTTTTGCATCTTTATTATATCTACATTTATCCTGTTGCAGCTAAATATATTTGGGTAAGTTATAAGTTTTCGTTTAAAATTTTAATTACGGATTTGTTGCTGCAAGTAGCAGAGACAAAAATTATATCAAAATAGGAAAGCCCAAAAGTTGCATATCATTTAAAGAATATGCTCATATATTTGTAAACATTATTTTTAGAAATAAATTTAATGCTCAAATGATAGATGTGGTATTTGATCATTATAAAGGACATTCTATCAAAAATACAACACGTCAAAAGAGAGGATTTCAGAAATAAATTGATATAGAAATTGACCGACCCAATATTTTACTTCCGCAACAATAGAACTTGTTTATTCATTAGATATTTAACAAAAGACGTTTAACACATTTTCTGCCAGAGCAACTTCTTCAAAACTCCATTCAGCAAAAGCATATTCAATTTCTAACTAGTGGTGGATTCGCGAAAATCAATAAATATGGAAAGAATTTTGAACCATCAAAAGACGATTTTTTTAAATTCAAATCACGAAGACGCTAATAATCGTATCTCATTGCACATATTGTCAGCCAAAAATTCGGTTCATTCACGCTGCATTATTTATTGCAACGATCCAGATGTCTTATTAATTTATTTTAAAAAGTTTTTGACTAAAGATATATGGTTCAGAACAGGGCGAGGAGACTCAAGACGATTTCTAGCAGTACATTATTTAAATTTAGATGAAAACCTTCTAAAAAATATGCCTGCTTTTCATTCTGACCGGTTGTGATACAACCATTTAATTATCCGGCATTGGGAACAAAACCTGTTGGAAAACCTACCTTGAAAACCATTACTTTTTGGATGGATTTGGCACTGATCAGTACTCTGAAAACATATTCTCTAATCTTGAAAGAATTTTCCTAAAAATGTATTCAAAACTGCCATCGCTAAATTACCACCGACTGAAGACGCCCTAAGACTACATTGTTTAAGATGTTTTTACCAGCTAAATATTTGGCTAACCTCTTTAAACCCAGATGCAGCTTCCTAATGTTGAAGAGTATGGATGGAAAGTAGATCAAGATGGAAGTCTGATACCCACTTTTAAGACTCTGCCCGACCTGCCACCAGACATAACAGAACTTACATCATGCAAATGCAAAAAACATACTATACAATATTCTAACAATAATATTCTGTTCTAGACTGTGGAAGCAAAATTTGCAAATGCAGGAAAAAAAATATTTACTGTATCGGTTCCTGCACCTGTATGGCACAGAAAAACTGCAGAAATAGTTTGACCACAGCCGCTAATGTTTTGGAAAATGTTGATTCATGTGATGAATCTGATTCTGATTAGTTTGAAAGTCTTGTAATTATAAATTTTAATATTATTAATTTATGCTTTATATACTTCCTTCCAATTATTATTTTTAATTATAATTTATTTATATTGGGGATTTATTGTATTTTGCAAAGCAATAGCCTTACTGTTTATAATTGATACTTCAATAAATACCTTTAATAAATAGTTTATATTTTCTTATTTTCATTTTACATTAAAAATAAAAAAAAAATCTTGAAGTAATAAGTACACCCTATTAAACATGGTGGATAAATCAATAATCCCTGTATAAAATAATATAAGAGGGGTCAAACTGATTGCATACATTTCAATACTGAGATAGATGCATAAAGAGTCGATAGGCTCTGCCTTTAATGTTTGCTTTCTAGTAAAACCATGACATCACTAATGGTTTATTGCTATATTTTTGTTAATTTAAAAGCAACAAATATGAGGAAAGTACTTTTACCTTGTCAATACATAGGCGAAACTTTTATAAAAAATAGTTTTTTTTCATTTAGGCCTTCGTTTTTCGTCAAATGAGAGGTATATTTCTAGAAGAAGATTTTTTATACAAATTTGTAGACGGTTGAAACTGAGACATTTAAATTTTTTTTTCGATCATAAGGGCTAATGTAACTGATTTTTTTTAAATAATTATAAAAAAATACTTCCTACAAAGACTTAATTGAGCATTAGAACAAAAAATAGGCATTTTTAACCAAATTAGAAGTAATTTCATTAAATTAGATGTAATAATTTTCAACAAATTCCAAAACCTAGTGATGTTAGATTGGAAGTGGCAACAGGGCTTACACCGGTAAGAAAAGTTACGTTAAGTAGTAAATGCTCGGGCAGTTATTCATTGATAAAACTATGTAAAATTCTTCACTGTATCCCTTCTTTTACTTCTCACCTTTCGTCGCCTCGCCCCGCGTCTAGAAATAGAATGTTTTGAGTGCGAACTGTTCTTGGCATCATGAATATTATATTTTATGAATGACTTCTTATATCTCTGTTATCTCTGGTGTGCGCCTATCTTTTCCTTACCTAGATTTGTAATGTATGAACTAAAAAAATAAGTCAATAGCTACCCATTATTTCTTTTATTTTCCTGACCTTTTTTTCGATGCGCCTATGGAATACAAGTAATAACTAAAAGACGAGGTCATAGCTCGTCGGCATCAACTACAAAAAAGTAAATAAGAGATATTTTTGTGGTTATTATTTATTCTTTTGTTAGTGTCTACAAAAAATCATTCCTTCATCTATTCGCTCTATCTATAACTGCAACTTAGTCAAGACACATTGAACATATTTATAGATTACATTGTGGTGGTATTTGGAATAACTAAAATATATTACCAGATTAACAATTAACATAAAAAAATCACTGGTATTTTTTTTAAATTAAACACAAACAAAATATAACAGTATATAGAAGCAGTTTTCTCATATTTTCAGCAAAAGCTTATCGAGTATAAACATTCAGCCATGCTAAGAGGTATACTCTCAGATATGGCCAACAAAGCTGCATAACATCGGGTTGGCCATTGTTCGGGGGTTATTATCTATCTCTCAGCTGAGTAGTTGTTTACAATGCCGTCCATTCATTAACCCCAAGAGGCTAGCTTACTTACATTATAACTTCAAATGGAATTAATAGACGTTGATTTCTATTTTCAAGCATGGGAATGGCGAAGGAGTTTTGTTGATGTTGATTTGACCCCTCGAATTACCGTTTATGTAGAGATTGCAATATGAATTTATTGCATTTGAATCTACGTATATATTGGATTGTACAGGGATTATTTTCAGTTTTTTATCTTAAATAATCTTTCAACTTTCTTATATATGAAAAAAAAAATCAATAAAGTTAAGTTATAAGTATAATATGCTAAATTTTCTATTCTATATTGTGTTAGATTTTCTATATCTTTATACTACTATTTTATAAAAAGAGTATTGATATTTCTTAAATGATAGCAGATAGACAGATAGTTAAATTAGTTAAAAGTTGCTCAGTTTTTTGCTTCATAAAATGTTGCCAAGAAAGTTTTGAAATCTACAGGGAGATTTAAAATATCCGACAAAATATGGACGAATTTAAATAAAGGACAATATTTTGGTTGTTATATTGTTTTTGTTATTATACAGGTGACAAGCGGTGTTTAAGTTATTAAAGAGAATAGGTGAAATATATTTTTTTTATAGAAATTTTTCTGAAATTTTGTAATTTTTTGAAGAGGTTAAGTGCCTTTTAATAAAATTTAGTCACATCCTTGAGTGGTTAGAAGAATAGAATAGAATAGAAAAATTTATTTACAGTATTTACAGATAAAGTATTTTACATCTACACAAATGTACGTCATCGAAAATCTTCGCCACTGTTCTCCGGCCTAGACAGGAGAAGTATGGGCGACGTCTCGTACCGCAGTCACTGATGCAAGATGCTAGGGATGGGTAAAAATAATCGATATATCAAAATATCGATATTTTTTTATAAAATTTTCTATAAATATCGTCGATATTTTTTATTCTTCATTAATCGATAATCGATAATTATTTTCGAGTATCGAATTCGATATATTTTTTACTTAAGTTAGTATAAGGTTTGTTCCATCAGCAGTATAGGACCATTCGGAATTTATCTGCGCATGAGTAGTATGAAAAATAGAATAGTTAAATCTTATTGCTCATGCGCAGATACATTCAAAACGGTTCTGTACTGCTATTGGAACATACCTATAGTATGTTGCCGCGTTTGAATATCCACATCCGATGCATTTTTTACATCTCGAGCGGTTGTTTATCCACATCGGACACATCTACTACATCTACATCTGCGTCTGTTTATTCGAGATGTACCTGTCCAGATTACATTTTTTACGTCTCGATTTGAAATGAGATGTTCGTTTGTTTTAGATTTCAAATTTAGGTTGATTTGTAGTCTCAAAAGACAAATTTAAAAAGTATAAACTTCTAACTTGTCATTGTCATTTTATCACGTGACCAATATAGTCTAGAGCGTTTGTTTATTACATCTACATTTAGATCTAATTCTCTATCACGTGATAAAAAATTCACATCTCAGATGCATCCGATGTAGATATTCAAACGCGGCATATGTATCTGCTGTTTGTGGAGACTAGTGACTTTAGTGTCAACTGTCACGTGTGACAAAGTGTATTTGTAATGGCGACTTGAGGCGGTATCTCCAATGAGGTGGACTTTTTTGATTTGATTAAAATTGTTTCATTAAGGACCGATTCCACCGTTGTCTTAAACGAAGTTTAAAATGACATTTTTACATTAACAATGTCATTTTATTCTCCGTTTAACACAACGGTGGAATCGGTCCTAAATAAAATAAATACTTGTTTTCTACATGTGCATTCATTATTTGTGAATGTTTTGGTATCCCTTTTAGGTCACCAAACACGCTTTTACAAAAATGTCGATATATCAATATAACGATATGTTTTACTTGATAATAATCGATACAGCTTAAAAATATCGATTCGATATATATCGATATTTTTTTTCACTTGCCCATCACTACAAGATGCTAAAGTATATGAAATATAAGGTGCCATCTCCTTATCACGATAAATATAATATGGCAATTATGATTGTGTTGTTTGCGTCGGTAATGGAACTCTCCTCAGTGTAATTTTGTCTGTTGTTAGTTTTGTAATTTTTCCCTGAAAAAGGCTATGAAAAAACAGGGTTGTCTTTGTAATGTCCATTTGTCCGTATAGTTTTTGGCTAATTTGTACAAATTCGAGGATTGCACGGTGTTACCGTCGATCGAAGCAGCGAAAAATATCGCCGTCTCGATTTTCGATTCACCGTGCAGTCCGCCGTCCGACCAGATTTTACGTCTACTCGGCTTGAATTTGTACAATTAGTTTTGTTGTCACAGGGCACAGTCTGTGTAAGTTTACGTGTGTCTTAAGTCTCAAATTTGTCTGTAGATTGTCAATGCTTTGTGGAGACATCCATGCTTTCTGTGAGCACTATTGGCCTCCGTTATATTGAAAATGTCTTCCTTCACATTAGCGGGAAGACTATTTTTGTAAAACCTTTCTTGAGATGTTCATGATATGCGTTTTAATCATGGGCATGGATGTCTCTGCATGCATGTCCGTTATCCTGGAATAGCGGAGCCACCCCAGTGCACGCCTAAGACAACTGTTTTGCACTACGTGGAGCTTATTGAAGTGACTTTCCGTCATGGAACAGTAGGCCTGACATCCATATGTTAAGATAGGCCTGATTATCTGCCTATATAATAGCAGCTTATTATCTCGACTGAACCCATTGTTGCGTTTAAGCAAGGGATATAAAGTTCTGATCGCTGCGTTGGCCTTGACGACCCCATCATCAATATGTTGTCAGAACGTCAGTTCCCTATCCAAACGCACCCCAAGATATTTTATTGAACGCTGTGACTCGATCACTTGCTCTTCTATTTTTAATTTGTTGTTAATTAAACGGGCTCTACCCGTTCGATTTTTTGTCAGAGTCAAGCTCTCGGTTTTCGCAGCGTTCAGTTTCATCTTGTTCGCCTTTAAGTAGGGAACCAACGTTCGATTGATATGTATATCAAGCCTCCTGTTCGCTACTTCAGCCAGCTCCGAAGTTTTGTACAGTGCCGTCTGTACACCATTAGTACCCATGGGCATATCATGGGTCATAATCGTGTACAGATGCGGCGAAAGTACTGAACCCTGAGGTACCCCCACTATTGCATTTAATGGTCCTGTTAATGTTTTGTTTATTTTAATGTGAAATGTTCTGTCCTGTAAGTAGGATTGAATCGTTTTTACAATATAAATAGGATATTCATTTATAAACATTTTGTAGATAAGCCCACAGGTCCAGACGGTATCGAAAGCCTTTTCGGTATCCAAGGCGACAAGTATGGTTGCTTTTTTATTATTGAAGCCTTCCTTAGCTTGATGAGCTATGCTTATTACCTGTGCAATCGTACCATGTCCTTCGCGGAAACCGTACTGTTCCTGTAGGATTATTTGTTTGTCTTGTTCTATTAAGCGTAGTTTATTAAGAAGTATGATGTCGATTGTTTTTGTAAGTATGTTTAGTAAGGATATGGGACGGTAGCTTTCAATATTTTTCGCGGGTTTTCCTTGCTTCCTAATCGGGATTATGTTTGCGATTTTTAGGCTTTTAGGATAATATTGAAGCTTTAATATTGCGTTTATTATGTGGTGTAGTTGCACGAGTGCTTTCTTCGTGATGTTTTTAAGCATAAGGCCTGATATCCCATCTGGGCCCGGTGCCTTTCTATTTTTAATTTTTTTAATTGAAATTTTAACATCTTTAGGAGTGACCAGCTGATTGGTCGACACTGTTTCTTTGGGGAGGAGCCTAATGTCCTCTACTACGTCCTCAATTATTTGTTGCTCTACGTTATTTCTTGTGTCGTTCGTGAAATAACTTTTGAAATATTCTCTAAGTACTTCCCCTTTTTGTGTGTCAGTTATGTATTGTCCGTTATTGTCCTCAAGTATGGGAAGTTGCATAGACGGTTTCTTATACCGCTTTGCGACCTTCCATAATGAGTTGTCTTGCGGTTTTAGTTCACGTAGTATGTCAGTCCATTTCTTGTTTCTTAGGTCTCGTATTGCTGCGTTTATTGTCTTTGAAATGTCTAAGAGTCTGAGTCTGTCGTCGCTTTGTCTGTTTCTTTGCCATCTCTTACGTATGTTATTTTTATTTGTGATCATGTCTTGGATTTCTGTTGTGAGGTGTTCGTGGTGCATTTTTATGTGTTTGATGGCTGTCGTTTGGTCCCTTGCATTTATAATGTTCCTTGTGAATTTGTCAACTTCGTTGTCTAGTTCTGTCGTTGTCGTGATGTTATTGTTTATTACAGTGTTTTTGTCCAGTAGTTCCCTGTATTTTGTCCAGTTTGTTGTCTTATGGTCATAGTATTGTCCGTTGTATCTTTGTATGTTCGTTTTTGTTCTGAGTTCTAAGTAAACTGGGTCGTGGTCCGAGTTAAGTGATGTGATTGTTACGATGTTATGTACACTGTTAATGTTTTTTGTCATAGCAATGTCAATTGTGCTAGGTGTTTGTCCACTAAAGGGGAAGCACGTTGGTTCCTCGGTGTAATGGATTTCATAATCATTGAGTTCTGCGAAGGAGCTAAGTGTGTTACCATTTTTATTGTTCTTACGGCAGTTCGCTTCCCATTCTTTGTTTTTAGCATTAAGATCTCCTATTAACATAACTTCATCCCCTGATGCCATAAGGTTGTGTAAATCAACGTTGGTAAAATGGTTTGAGTGGTTAGAAATCGAATAAGAAATTTATATTTCATCTCAAAAAATTAGCCCATTGAATTAATAAAAAGCATGATAAATTTTACTCCATATACATATATAGATTTAAAATAATTCCAACCAAAACTTTTGTTACATTAATAATACGTAGTAAATACTTATATTTCTTCCAATACTCTTTTAGTATCCTTACTTAGAAGTATTATAGCTGATTAGTAATTAACATGTACGTGATAGCTTTTGGTAATAAATTTAATGCAGGCACATGTTTATAGACCGTTGATCTTCGAATCAAGTGAATACTCTCTATAATGGCATATCAAACTCGCCAAATCCAAATAGCATTATATCGAATCAGGCATACAGTATCCGCATATATATCAGTAAGTGACAATTCAGAATTCAGAGATGACCACATATCACAATTACAGGATGTATCTATTTGCATATTATCCCTACACGTTTGCGGGATACAAGATATAATTGAACTCTGCAGTACACCATTAGGAGTATCTAAATAACACCGAAAAAATTAAAGGGGTGATTCTGTGATGAAAATTAATGTGAGTGTTTGGTATAAAATTTTTAAAAAAACCCTCCCCGGAAAAGTTACACCCCTTCGAAAATTAAAAAAATAATGGTTTTTCTTTTTTATTTTCCCTGTATATCAAGCTAAAGACACAAAACTTAATAAATTTTATCTGTCAATAAAAGTACACTTTTTGAAATTTTTGCATATGGGGATATCTGAAATCTTTGATATACACAAACCCAGTTGAAAATATCGATGATCTGCAAAACCGCATTGTAGCATAGTGTGAAACTATAAGAAATTATCCAGGAATATTTCATCGTATACGCAATTCTATGAGAAAAAGGGTAGATGCTTGTATTGAAGCTGAAGGCGGTCATTTTCAACATTTATTATAATTGTATTGTCGATATTCGACAGGTTTTTGTTCATTGTTTGTTCACTTTTGTTTTTAGTTGTAGAAGTCTTAAGAATCATAATTTGGTTGGCTGTTGTTTAATAAAATGCTATTTTACATGAGCTTATTTATTTTTTTCTCATAAATACTTAAGTTTTCGAAAAAAACTTGTAGAGATAAAAAAGTTATTCAATGAATTGGGCTTTTCAGTCATACTTTTTTAAAGAAAAAATTTTTATCTAAAAAAAAGTTGTAAGAAAAAATATCTTAGGGGTTGATTATTTCAACCCCTTCTAAGCATACTTCAGGGTTGAAAAAATTTCAAAAAGTGTACTTTTATTGACAGATAATGTTTACCAAGTTTCGTGTCTTTAGCTTGATATACAGAGAAAATAAAAAAGAAAAACCATTATTTTTTTTAATTTTCGAAGAGGTGTAACTTTTCCGGGGAGGGATTTTTCAAAAAATTTTATACCAAACACTCACATTAATTTTCATCACAGAATCACCCCTTTAATTTTTTCGGTGTTATTTAGATACACCCTGTATACTCTGATAGATTTAAAGATGTGAACAGTAATAGCAGATTATTTCACTAGGAGTATTAAAACTTGTTATAGGATGTGCAAATGGTCAAATTAAATGGGAACGTCAAAACAAAGTGTTTATTTCTACACAAAACAGTTCACTATACAAAAAAGTTTAGTTAATGAAAACTTAACATTATTGATCATATCTGAACGTTGAAAGTAAATGACACTTTGTTTATCTATATTATGAATAGGATTTTAACAAAATAATATTTTTTTAAATTTAAAGAGATTATATTTTACTTTTAATATTAAACAAGAAAGGCAGTGGTAACTAATAGCACTACTACCTATGTGTTTAGGAGTAAAAAAGAACAATGTAAATATACCATATTTGCTTAAAAAATAACATTTCAGAAGTAAAAGGACCTGTTGACTTATCCTTCTAAGTGTATCAAAATTGAAAAAGAAGAACATAATGTCATGTACTTCTAACCTCAAATCATTTAACCTCAAACCAATTAGAACTAAATAAATAAAAAAGTTATTATTTTTTTTGTGTCATCGGCATCAACTGCTAAGGTTATTAGCTTCGTGTTCGGTGTAGGCTTTGTTACTGTTTCCCAGCGCCACTTTAGGAATAGCACTGTTAATTAGAACCCAACAGTGAATTGTCGAGTGGGGAATCCTACCAAGGCATCAGAATTAATTTTAAATAATTTAAATTAAAAAAATCCCGGCCAACGGTGGGATTCGAACCTGGGACCCTTGGATCCACAGGCAGAGACTCTACCACTGGGCCACCCACCCCTTTAAAGATTTTTATTAGAGAAGATAGAAAATGTCATTTTCATCAGGAACGTAGAATTAATAATAATAATAATAATAATACTCTCCCTAATGCACCCCCTTACGAGTGAATTTTAACCCTAAAAGCTGAGCTTGTGTGGGGAAAGGGACGGTCATCTTCTAAGATGAAGTGACTTACGCGTTTGCGCATTGACTGCGTAATAAAGTGTACAGAATAGGGCTGACACATTAAAATATCATTTGAAAATACTAAGTATTAAATTACACAATAGCACTTCTAACCTTAAAAATTCGTGATAAAATTTTCTTTTTTATGGATTTTAAGAGATTTCTAAAAATAAAAAACATCTAAATGTTATTTGAAACATTGTATACTGATATTTTAGCGATGAAGTTCTAATTACTCTTCTTAGTAATCTTTACCAAACAACATTTCGGCCTCAAGATATATAATTGTATATAAATAATATGACTTACTGCCATTATAGCGTCAAACTATTATTTAAATAAAATTAAAGTAAACGTAATTTTATTCATTATTGCCATTCACCACTAAACAATAATTTAAACAAGATTGATGAAACATATAGTTTTTCGTAGAATACTTGTTACTTATGTAACAAGTGAATAAAGAATTTTTCTTTCTTTATTAAACAAGGCTTCAATGGGTGGGTGGCTCGGTGCTAGAGTTTGGGCTTGCGAATCCAAGGGTCCGCAGTTCGAATCCCTCCGTCAACCGGGATTTTTTTACAAAATTTAATTGTTTAAAAATAATTCTGATGTCCAGGTAGGATTCCCCACTCCGGCCATTCTCTGTTGGGTTCTAATTAACAGTGCTCTTCCTGAATTGGCGCTGGGAAACAGTAACAAAGCCTACACAAAACACACATGAATGAAAATCAAACACAAACTGAGACTGGCATATTAGGTGTATACACCTACAAAAAAAAATAAACACGAGAAATTTTATTACAAGAAATTATTTAGGGTTTTTAAAGTAAATATCAGAGCAAGTAGTTTAAATCAATATTTTATTGAAATATTTTTTGTTATTTTTATTTAGTAAGGTACTACAATTGAATAGGATTTTTTATATTTGGACAAATTTAATAAAATAAAATTAAATTAATTACATTTTTTTTAAAGCTGAAAACATTAAACAATAAACTATTTTTTCTACACCCACATATACATTACCTTCTTCACGCAACCGATTACAAAACGAAAAAGTATGCTATTGCCGTCAACTGAACGAATATATTTTATATCCATTTTAGGTAGTGAAAACACTGCAAAAAAATTAAATCCGCCAATCACCGTTCATATTTTGATCAACTGATTGCTATTATTTTTAAAATTTTAAATAAGTGACAATTCTGTCAAACTAATTGTCAGTATATTTTTTAGTTATTGATATTAAACATACATTAAAATGTGTTATTCTTGAGTAGAATCAATAAATAATATTAGTAGTAATAGAGTAGTTGGTCTTGTGGTTAGAGTTCTTGCCTTCCACGCAGAGGATTGGAGTTCAACTCTACGATGGGGAAAAATGAAATTAATTTTTTTCTTTTTTTTTTCGTTTATTTTATTTTAAAAATTATTAAAAGTCATAAATTATTTTAAAATTAGTTATTTTGTCTTAATAACCTAAAATATTTTTTATTTGTAAATTTTCGTTAGTGGGTCGTAGAAAAAATATACTGTACAACTCGATTGGATTATCCACATCGCACTCACACTCGTGCGATATGGCCATTATAGCCACTCTTGTTGCACAAACTATTATTTATTAGTGAAACATAACAATTATTAAAATGGACAAAAAGTGCAAATAATAATGAAAATTAAAAACAAAACAAACAAATTTTGGAAAGGTTAATCGAAAGTCAAAAAAATATTTACTTTTTGAGCATGTATTTTGAATGAATGCCTTTATTTTTTGCAGTCGAAACCATATATATGGGAAACTTTTTTATTCTTAGTTTTATAAAAAAAGTCATTTGTTAAAAAAGTTCTGCATAGTCCAAAACTTAAAATGCAACCATCAGATTTTATTTTTCTTTACACCGTATACGAGGTTTGTCAAAAAAGTGCTGAAGAGTAAAGTACCTTTATTTTTGACAAACTTCGTATACGACTAATAAAATTTGATATCTGATGGTTGTACTTTAGATTTTAGACCATGCTCGACTTTTTATGACAAATAACTTTTTTTCTTATATTAATAATAAAGTTTTTCATATGCCACCAACTTATGTAGATAGTTAGTGGCATATGAGAAATAGAAAAAAAATTAATCTTACCGCCCTTACAAAAATGATATAAAACTAGGTTAACCCGTAATCACAGACGAGTCATCTGTGAGACGTACTCTGATAGGCCATTTTTTTTCCTCTCTACGACAAGTTGTGCTATTGGGCTTCTCTGTATCTTTGAATCAGTCACTAAGAAGCTGTGATATGCAAGTATCACCCTGTATGTATATTCTATTTAAGTAGGTTAAGTAATTCATTGTTTGCTTTTTAGACAAATTATATTTATGTTTAGTTATTATATTTAATTATTATATCAACAATATTATGTAGGTGCATTCCTTTTGGTCTTTTGAAAAATAACAATAAAATGATACTTACAATTGAACGGTTGATTTTTATTTATTGATTATCTTCATAAAAAACCCAACTATTAATTTAACTACGAGAATATCACAAAGCTAACAACATAAAATTCAATGCATACATATCATAAATATTATTGTTAAACATTTTTATTCGTCGAAAAGTGACTAGTACACGTCAGGTCTCTGAAAGTGCGACTATTTCAAATTTTAAATTTTCTTTATTTAAACTTTTTATTAGGCTTTGAGATGAATAACAGTTGTGCAAGATATGTCCTTCAAAAAAGAGAAGAAAAACAGCTTACATTTTGTATGATCCGTAAACGGCCGGTGTGTTTGTGTAAAAAGACTGTGCCACCTAAAAAATATGGGAAAGTAGGCGTTGCAGTTTTTCACAAAATTGAGTTTTTTTTTTTAGAAAATGTTTCGTTAAATCATTTATTACCTCGTTGAGTAAATATTTTTCTATTTTTACTTTCCTATCTGTATACAGATATAAGGAAAGTATAGGAATCATGATTTTTTTCGACCTCGAGTTTTCGACGGATTTTTACGTTTTGAGGTCCCCTGAATCCGTTTTGACTATTTTCGCGATGATGTCTGTGTGTGTGTGTGTGTGTGTGTGTGTGTGTGTGTGTGTGTGTGTGTGTGTGTGTGTGTGTGTGTGTGTGTGTGTGTGTGTGTGTGTGTGTGTGTGTGTGTGTGTGTGTGTGTGTGTGTGTGTGTGTGTGTGTGTGTGTGTGTGTGTGTGTGTGTGTGTGTGTGTCTGTATAACGCATAACTCATGAACCGATACACAGAAAAACACCAAATTTCAAACTTAAGCTTTGTTTCAGCGTCCAATGAGCTGATTAGATTTTGGGCAGAGTCGGAACATCTGGGGGGGTACTTTATAGGTGGTCATTTTCATATTTTATGGAATATATCTGTTATTTACGTTTAAAGAAGAAAATTCTTCAAATAAAAGTTACTTCTAATATAATTATCTATAATTTTCGTTTTATGCAAAATTTGCCTAAAATGGTCCGTATTCGAGAAATTCGACAAAATGTAAAAAAAATAATTTTTTATAAAAATTGTTTAAATAAAAGTTGTTTGTAATATAATTCTCTATAATTTTTGTCCTATACATAATTTCTCTAAAATGGACCATATTCGAGATATTTGAGAAAATATGCAAATTTCGAAATTTGAAGAAAACTCAAAAACGGATAAAGGAAAAAACATTAAATTTTAAACTTAAGGTTTATTTCGGCCGGACGTGAAATAATTAGATTTTGGACAAAGTCAAAACATCTGGGGGGGTACTTTATGGGAGGCCGTTTTTATATTTTATGGAATATATCTGTTATTTATGTTTGGAGAAGAAAATTGTTCAAATAAAAGTTACTTCTAATATTTTTATCTATAATTTTTGCCTTATGTCAAAATTTTCTGAAATGATCCGTATTCGAGAAATTTGACAAAATGTGCAAAATTCTGATTTTTATGAAAATTGTTGAACTAAAAGCGATATCGATTTCTATAATTTTTGTTTATACATGATTTTTCTAAAATGGACCGTAATGGAAAAGTGCTAAATTTAAATTTTTCTGTATTTTCGTTTTCAATCAATATCTATAAAAAAATGTTCCGAGGTAGATGTATGTGTAAAATGTATATATATTTAGTTTATCCTCTAAACATTTATAGAGATGCTGCAATAGGTTGTACAAAATAACCGGAAAATGCCTATAATAACTAGATAGGAAAGTCATGTGTTGGACACATCAGATTTTTTTTAGCTAAATTAATTTATCAATATTCATATCCTACAAGTAGCTATGAATTTGTTGTTAATAATTGTATTACTTATGGTTCTATTCTTAGATACTCTTTTAGACGCTTCTTAAAATTCACTAAATTGTAGGATCTAATTTCTGGCCCAAGTTTGTTATATTCTTTGGATGCTACATAAGAAAAGGATATTTAAAAAAATGTTTGGTGCTTAGGTATGACTAAGGTGTTTCTGTTGTGCGTAGATAATGTATTTATATTTGAAAACGTCATTAACTTTTTGAATAAATAATCGGGTTTTTAAAGCTTTAATGTCTTCTGAACTAACGTTAATAAGTGAAGTGTCCCGTAGTTATTTAAAAATAACCACCCTAATTCGATCATTTTGTGTGAAATATGATCAAATTTTTTTAGGCCATATGCGAAACGCAAGCAACAGTTCTGAATTTTTTACAAACGTAGATAGTCATATCAAAGTAGCGCAGGTCCGTAAATAGAGTCACAATAAAATATCTTTGAAAAAATAAGAGATTCGCAAAGTTAGTTAACTTAGTGTGTGTGGAAAGTAAGTCTCGGCTAGGAAATAGTTGTCTCAAAAAAAGTGAAACAATAAATTTACGTGCTTTGTAAATTGAATCAATCCACAGACCTACATTTTTGGCATTGCTATTTCTAATGTTTTTCCAATGTGGATTATTATTGAATGATTTCCTTATCCACTTGATTTTTTAATCCACTGGAGACCCCTTCCATTAAGGCTTGTTTTTTACTTTCCTATCTGTATACAGATATAAGGAAAGTATAGGAATCATGATTTTTTTCGACCTCGAGTTTTCGACGGATTTTTACGTTTTGAGGTCCCCTGAATCCGTTTTGACTATTTTCGCGATGATGTCTTTGTGTGTGTGTGTGTGTGTGTGTGTGTGTGTGTGTGTGTGTGTGTGTGTGTGTGTGTGTGTGTGTGTGTGTGTGTGTGTGTGTGTGTGTGTGTGTGTGTGTGTGTGTGTGTGTGTGTGTGTGTGTGTGTGTCTGTATAACGCATAACTCATGAACCGATACACAGAAAAACACCAAATTTTAAACTTAAGCTTTGTTTCAGCGTCCAATGAGCTGATTAGATTTTGGGCAGAGTCGGAACATCTGGGGGGGGTACTTTATAGGTGGTCATTTTTATATTTTATGGAATATATCTGTTATTTACGTTTGGAGAAGAAACTTATTCAAATAAAAGTTACTTCTAATATAATTATCTATAATTTTTGTTATATACAAAATTTTCCTAAAATGGTCCGTATTCGAGAAATTTGACAAAATGTAAAAAAAAATAATTTTTTATAAAAATTATTCAAATAGAAGTTGTTTGTAATATAATTCTCTATAATTTTTATTCTATAGATAATTTCTCTAAAATGGACCGTATTCGAGATATTTGAGAAAATGTGTAAATTTCGAATTTTGAAGAAAACTCAATAACGGATAAAGAAAAAAACACTAAATTTTAAACTTAAGGTTTATTTCGGCCTGACGTGAAATGATTAGATTTTGGACATAGTCGGAACATCTGGGGGGGTACTTTATGGGAGGCCACTTTTATATTTTATGGAATATATCTGTTATTAATGTTTGGAGAAAAAAATTGTTCAAAGAAAAGTTACTTCTAATATTTTTATCTATAATTTTTGTTTTTTGTAAAAATTTCCTGAAATTTGACAAAATGTGCAAAATTCTGATTTTTATGAAAGTTTTTAAAATAAAAGTTGTTTGCGATATCGATCTCTATAATTTTTGTTTATGCATGATTTTTCTAAAATGGACCGTAATGAAAAAATTGTAGGAAATTTAAATTTTTCAGTATTTTCGTTTTCCATGAATATCTATAGAAAAATGTTTCGAGGTAGATGTATGTGGACAATGTATATATTTAGTTTATCCTCTAAACATTTATAGAGATGCTGTAATAGGTTGTACAAAATAACCGGAAAAAGCCTGTAATAACTAGATAGGAAAGTCATGTGTTGGACACATCAGATTTTTTTTTTGTGATTTTTACTTTCCTATCTGTATACAGATATAAGGAAAGTATAGGAATCATGATTTTTTTCGACTTCGAGTTTTCGACGGATTTTTACGTTTTGAGGTCCCCTGAATCCGTTTTGACTATTTTCGCGATGATGTCTGTGTGTGTGTGTGTGTGTGTGTGTGTGTGTGTGTGTGTGTGTGTGTGTGTGTGTGTGTGTGTGTGTGTGTGTGTGTGTGTGTGTGTGTGTGTGTGTGTGTGTGTGTGTGTGTGTGTGTGTGTGTGTGTGTGTGTGTGTGTGTGTGTGTGTGTGTGTGTGTGTGTGTGTGTGTGTGTGTGTGTGTGTGTGTGTGTGTGTGTGTGTGTGTGTGTGTGTGTGTGTGTGTGTGTGTGTGTGTGTCTGTGTGTGTGTGTGTGTGTGTGTGTGTGTGTGTGTGTGTGTGTGTGTGTGTGTGTGTGTGTGTGTGTGTGTGTGTGTGTGTGTGTGTGTGTGTCTGTGTGTGTGTGTGTCTGTATAACGCATAACTCATGAACCGATACACAGAAAAACACCAAATTTTAAACTTAAGCTTTGTTTCAGCGTCCAATGAGCTGATTAGATTTTGGACAGAGTCGGAACATCTGGGGGGGTACTTTATAGGTAGTCATTTTTATATTTTATGGAATATATCTGTTATTTACGTTTGGAGAAGAAAATTCTTTAAATAAAAGTTACTTCTAATATAATTATCTATAAATAATTTTTGTTCTATACAAAATTTTCCTAAAATGGTCCGTATTCGAGAAATTTGACAAAATGTAAAAAAAATAATTTTTTATAAAAATTGTTCAAATAAAAGTTGTTTGTAATATAATTCTCTATAATTTTTGTCCTATACATAATTTCTCTAAAATGGACCGTATTCGAGATATTTGAGAAAATGTGTAAATTTCGAAATTTGAAGAAAACTCAAAAACGGATAAAGGAAAAAACATTAAATTTTAAACTTAAGGTTTATTTCGGCCTGACGTGAAATGATTAGATTTTGGACAAAGTCGGAACATCTGGGGGGGTACTTTATGGGAGGCCGTTTTTATATTTTATGGAATATATCTGTTATTTGTGTTTGGAGAAGAAAATTGTTTAAATAAAAGTTACTTCTAATATTATTATCTATAATTTTTGCTTTATATCAAAATTTCCTGAAATGGTCCGTATTCGAGAAATTTGACAAAATGTGCAAAATTCTGATTTTTATGAAAATTGTTGAACTAAAAGTTGTTTGCGATATCGATGTCTATAATTTTTGTTTATACATGATTTTTCTAAAATGGACCGTAATGGAAAAGTGCTAAATTTAAATTTTTCAGTATTTTCGTTTTCAATGAATATCTATAGAAAAATGTTTCGAGGTAAATGTATGTGTAAAATGTATATATTTAGTTTATCCTCTAAACATTTATAGAGATGCTGCAATAGGTTGTACAAAATAACCGGAAAATGCCTATAATAACTAGATAGGAAAGTCATGTGTTGGACACATCAGATTTTTTAACTTCTTGTTATTTTTAAGAATTTCTACCTTTTGTTATTAAATTATACAATTATATTTTAGTGATATCTAATTCAATAATGGAAACTACTTAAATCACACCTTAAATCATTGTTGTACATTACTAATATATCAAAAATTTTAAATTTTATCAAAAAAAAATTGTTAATTTTAGGAGACGTCACGTATGTGGTAGTGTGATTGAAATTTCATGTCTGTAGTTACGGGTTAATAGTTAATAAAACCACGTCTGGAGTTAAAATAAACAAAAAAAGATATTTTCTTCAAATTAACCCAGACTGATCTATAAATCATTTTTTTTTTATCTGAAATACTGAAAGAATCGAATATTGTACATTTCGACGACTAATCGAATCGAACCGATATTTCAGACCACTCTAGACTTCGACAGGGAAGAAAATAGGAGCCGAATTTATTCTTCGCAAAACATTCAAACTGTCAAATCGAAATATTTTTGTGCGGTTCGGAAAAAAATTGTTAACGACTGATAAAATAGCGCATTGTTTGGATAGCGGGCTATCTCGTAAATCAGAGAAGATTCTCATTTCAGATTTGGCACAACGAGACGAGCCTTTAATGTTGATTTGAATCTATGAATTTGATGAGTTTTATTTATCAGATCTTTTATGTACGTTGCGGCAGACTTGTCGGGATAATTTCAGGAAATAGAAAACCGGATTAAGATGCGGAAAAGCTGAATGGTCTAACTTTTTCTTAATTTTTTTTGTCTATTTTGTGGTCGTGATGAAGTCGTTATGAAATCCAATTTACTTTTGTTTTCAAAAGTTCCTAATTTTGGGCTGATACTTTACTGAACTTTTGTGATAAATTTGTCAATAATATATTAAGAAAATTTAATTTAAAAAATGGCATTAAACATAGGATAAAAAAAATCAAAAAATTTCGAATGTTACTTCCGTAAAGATATGAGATATAGCAGCACTTAACTTCAGAATTATTCCAAAATAATTTAAATAATAAAAATATCCTCCTTAATGTCCATAATATAGTGTTTTTCTCAAATAAGGCTTGGTTTTATCTATCTACCTGAAAATCCTTAGACTTTTGTTCAAGAACTATTGCATTCCCAAAAAGTAGATGTTTGGGTTGAAATATGTCAAAGAATATAGGCGTGTTTAGTGAAATTTAAAAATATTTTTTTCAAAAAGCTAGCAAATTATATTTTCTAAATTTTATTCTTTTAAAATTTTCCGACAAGAATTTTATAAAATTCCAAAAAACTCAAGCAAATTTGGAACGCGCCTCATAATGTTTTTCAAATATCGTCATAATCTAAAATCTGATTGGCTATTTTATAACCTTCCAGACTGACATTAGTCTATTAGGCATTCCAAACAAATGAATTACCAGTGGGCAAGTTTGGTATATCTAAGGGTGGCGACATACGGTGTATTCTATCTACTTTACGTAAAATCATGAATAATGGATTACATTTAAATATTTTATGTCAAACACAATAAATATAATATTTAAAAAACCCACCTATACATTTCTTCATAAATTGGCAGGCTTGGCGAGTCCTATTTCGAATAAAAATAGCGTCCAAGTTGCAAGACTATGTCGCTATCCCCTTAAATATACAAGAATTTCCCACTGGCACCTATTGTTTGACAGGTCGTTGGAATGCCTAATATGTATTTATCTGATTGCTGCTTCTTATAAAGAATTATTGAAATTCCGAATAACCGACAATTTAAAGGTTACAATAAAAACATATAACGTAATAAAAAAACAATATTTGTTTAAATTCATTTTTTACTATTTTGGTAAAAATTATTTTTAATGAAAAAGTTATTCAAATCAAAATCTGGCAACGTGGTTTCATCTATCTAGTTAAATCCAAACGTGGTTTTCGATTGCGAAATTATTTTGATAAAAAAAAAATCTTTAGACATCTTATTCAAGGTGGATTTTAACATAATTAATGATTTTTTTGTATAAATATTATAGTGTTTATTTACTCTAAAATTCGCTATGTAAAGACAAAACTAGTAAGTACACTTTCTAAGCTCCAAATTTTTCTAGAATTATTTTATTTAACGAGATTTGTTTTTAAAAAAGGAACATTTTTTTAATAAACAAACTTACTATTCAATATTGTTAACATTGTTTTCATTAAATAAAAATAATTCTATTGTAGGTACACCAAGAAAGTGCACTATCATATATTCGATTACCATTTGTAACATTAAAGTCAGATTTAACACAAAACACAAAAAGATTATAGCGTTCTTCAGTAATAACTAAACAAAAAGAAAAGTGGTATCTTGTCGGGTCGGTGGTGTAGCGGTCTAAAGCGCTTATATTCATTTATAAGCAAGTTTATGTGTCAGAGACTGCTTGGCTTCGAATCCCAGACCAAACCATCTGGATTTTTAATTAAATTAAATGGTTCGGTATAGGATTTGATATGTGCCGTATTAATAGAAATTCAATTTCTGTTGATATGACATGCAGATTATAAAAAATCATCATACATTACCGTCTCGATGATGGTGGGTGAGGTTTTTTTGAGGTTTCTCATCTGTAAGTCAAATAGCACCATCAATAATCTTTAAGTCGCCCCGGAGCGCCACGGCAAATAATAATAATAGCCGCCCCTTTCCCCGCACAAGCTCAGCTATTGGGGTTAAAATTCACTCGTAAGGGGGTGAATTAGCGAGAGTATTATTATTATTATTATTATTATTATTTTTATTGTTGTAAATTCACAGGATATTCTGCTTTCTTAGGTAATTTTAATTCCAGTCAATATTAAAAATCTCAAAATACTCTATTAAATGATTTTACATAGTTCTATTTTTTAGGGTGGTTGCAAACATAATGTTGCTATCTTGTTGTGGCTTCTGAACACCACCACATCCACATTGTGTTATTAGAAAAGGAGTGACTAGTATTTGAGCGCATTTTTAAATTATATATTAATTATTTATATATTAATTTTAATTTTATTGTTAATAATTATAAGTTAGACATGAGTTAATAAATAACCCAATAATTATTTATTTTATTGATAGGAATAAATAAAATATACCAGTAGTTCCGTAGTTCACTAATTAATGAATTTTGACAAATAAAGTCACTACAAATTTGTAATTTAAATAGTAATATTTGGAAATTATGGTTTAATATTTTAAACCATAATTTAACGTTTAATAAAACCACTTGAAATCAGTATAGTCGATTTATAAAAATATACTACTTAAGTTGGAACCATATGGAAACAATATTTATTATTGATATTAGGAAAAAAAGTTATTTTTGACTAAAAGTCTTGCATGACCCAAAACTTACAATACAGTCATCAGATATCAAATTTTTCAAACCGTATACGAGGTTTGTCAAAAAACATATGAATCTTGCTCAAGAGTAAAGTACGTTTATTTTTGATAAAATCAAAAATTTTTATTTGTGATGGCATTTGCACGATTTTGAAGTCGGTCTTTCTAAATTGTTAATTTCTAATACTTGTAATCTTAAACGTTAAAAGTAATTTATATTTACATTAAAATCATATTAATTTAAAAAAGGACACGTAAAACGTGACTGTCCCAAGAAGGATGAGAAAATTACCAAAGGAGCTGGAGATACCTCTTTTGGTTCGGCTTTTGTGGGCGTCTAGAATTTTTCACAATCTGATGAAAAAGATTTGTGGTTAGAGGATTTAGGTGCAACACAGTATATGACAAGCCGAAAAGAATAGTTTGCATCTTTTGAACGTTATACATCCCCACAGTATATCTTAGTTGGTAATAGGCAGCAAATGCAGGCGCTTGGAAAAGGAAATATAGACGTAAAGATGTATATTAACGGTCGTTGGATCCAAAACTATCTCCAAGGCGTTTGGTGTGTTCCCGAGGTCAGCCGTAATCTGTTCTCAATTTCATGTATCGTCGTAAAGGAATGACTTTTAGTCTCACTAAAGCTAATTGTTCTATCGAGAGAAACGGTAAGGTAGTAGCTGTTGGAGTAAAAAAAATGGCCTTTATTTAATGTTTATGGAAGTCTGGCTACCGAAAGCAACAGTGGAGGTACCCCTGCCTGAACAAAATACTCTTTAGGTTTGGCATAAGCGTTTAGGTCACCAAAATATGCGCGATGTTCAGAGTTTTCTGAAAGGCCGAGGTATTGACATTCCAGTGGATGATCATTTTTGTGAGTTTTGCATGTATAAGAAGCAGCATGGATTAAGTTTTGATACACGTCAGGCCAGGAGACTTACAGGAGAGAGAGAGAGAGAGAGAGATATGCTTTATTGTCGTAAAAAAAATTACAAAAATTTTATAGACAAAGCGTGTAACTTAAATACTAAACATATTATAAAAATAACTAAACAGCAGAAAAAACAAACAGAAACAAACAGACAAAATAGGAATAACAATTGCAATGGATATGCAATATCCGTCATTATAATTATTCTAATTTAATTTTTAAATTTAAATTTAAATTTAAACTTTAATATTTAATTATTTAATTAATGCCATTGTATGTGGAACTCAAATGTCTAAGGTACGTTATAAAATTCTGCTACTGTGTAATATGGTCTTTCTAGAAGAAAAGCTTTAGCCAGTCTTCGGAACTTATCGTATGTATTTATAGATTTTAATTGAATCGGAAGGTTATTATACAATTTTTTGGCATTGTAGGTAATGGAATGTTTTAATAGGCCAGAAGTGGGCATTGTTAAATAAACATCAGTCTCTAAATTTCTTGTAGGATATCTACGAGTCGGTCTTTAGGATAAATTTTGAATGTGCTTGCGAACTAAGCAGACGGATTCGAAAATAAATAGAGCAGGAAGGGTTAGAATTTTGAAATTTTTGAAGTAATTTTCGCAATGTGTTCTACTTCTTAAACCAAATACATAGCGGATTGCTCTTTTTTGCAGTTTAAAAATAGATTCGAAAAGGTATAAGCTACAAGAACCCCAGTAAGGTAAACCATAGCGAAGGTGAGATTCGAATAAGGAAAAGTAGGTTATTAATGCAGTAGAAGGAGTCAGCTCTTTAGAAACCGATTTAATGGCAAAACATGCGGAGGATAATTTTTTTGCTAAGGTATCTATATGAGCAGACCATTTTAGAGAATCGTCTATATAAAGACCTTAAAACTTGATTGAAGTCACCGTTTGGATCAGATTATTGTTTAAAGTTGTAGGTTGTAAAGTACCTCTGTAAGACAATGCTACAGTTTTACTGGTGTTGAAACAAAGTCCATTCGAATCAGACCAGGACTTAATAGTCACTAGATCTTCACTTATGATAGATTGTAATGTCTGCATGTTAGAATTATTCCAGGTTACACTGGTGTCATCAGCAAATAAAGTAATTCTACCACTTATTCTTAAGTCTGTGATGTCGTTGATGAATAATAAAAACAAAATTGGACCTAATACTGATCCTTGAGGCACTCCACTGCTTATTGCTAGATTTGTAGAATCCTCACCATTCGCCCGCACCTGTTGATTTCTATTTTCTAGGTAAGTTTTAAACCATTGTAAAGGAGAACCCCGTATGCCATAAATTTGTAACTTATTAATTAAAATATCATGATTTACACAATCGAAGGCCTTTGCGAAGTCACAACATACTGAAGCGGTGAAAAGTTTATCATTAAATGATGTGTATATTTCATTAAGAACGGAAAACATTGCATCGCTAGTGCATTTTTTAGGTAGAAAGCCATACTGATGAGCTGTGAGGATGTTATGCTTGAAAAGAAAGGGCAAAAGGAGATCTAATACATGTAGATATTTGCAGACCCATGCCTGAGAAGTTTCTGGGTGGAGCTCGTTTTTTCCTTTGTTTAAAGGATTATTTTTTGATGGAAGTAAAAGTTCTTGAAAATACTGTTAAAGAATTATTATCAGACAATAGTAGCGAATTTAGTAATCAAGAAATGAAAAAATCAGAGGTATAGTAGGGTTACAACATCATACAACTATGCCGTATACGCCAGAACGAAATGGAGCTGTAAAGCGGGAAAATCGCACTCTGGTAGAGTCTGCAAGAACTATGCTCCATAGTAGGAATTTATCTGAAGTCTGATGAGCCGAAGTCGTCAATATATAATAATAATAATAATAATGTATTTCCCAAATAACAATATACATACAATCTTAAAATTAATTAAATACATGATATAAAAAAAAAGAAATCACAATAAAGATGAACTTTATTCCACACATATTTATATTGTGGAAAATAAATTGAGGGCAGTCCCATGAAGACGAACTTGTTATGGGACATCAATTAATCATCGGCACATTATGTAAATATTATGTAAGATAAAAGTGATAGTAATAGTAATAATAATAGTAATAGTAATATAATTATAATTCAAGATAATAATAATAACAATACCAATAATAACATCAATAATAACATTGATAATAAAAATAATAGAATTACAATTGAACATAATAATAACAATAATAATAAAAAATAATGATAAAAAAAAATTTATCATAAAATCATAACAAACAATAAAAGTATATTTGAAATAGTTTTTTTTTTTAGTTAGTAGCATAAATTATAAAAAAATAATATATAGAGTATAAATTAGACCAATTATAAGAGCAGATAAAAATAAATAAAAAAAAGAATGAGTGTGGAAATGTGGAGACTAATGCAAAAAACCTAAACATATTTGTAAATCGATAATAGATAAATTTGCAAGCCATGTTTTAATTTTCTTTTTATATAAAGATACATTATTCGTTTTTTTTATTGATTGAGGAACTAGGGAATATAATCTGGGAGTAATGTAATAATTAGAGCGTTGACCGATTGATTTATTTGCCTTTTCCGTTTTAATTTCTGCGTTTTGTTTGTGTCTAGTATTATGCGTATGATCAATAGAAATTAACTTATTTTTATTTTTTTTGTTGCAGCGATAGGATTCTATAATAATAGAGTTTTTTTAGGTCAAAAATATTTGTTTCACTAAAAAGTTGTTCTGTAGAATAGATACGTGTTCTATTATATAAGATTTTTAAGAAATATTTTTGTAGAACTTCTAGATTTTTAGAATGCGTACTGTATAATCCGCCCCATCCGGCAATGCCATATTGAATATGCGATTCTACAAGCGCATGGTACATTATTTTAAGTTCTTTAAAGCCAAGGATATTTTTTAGTTGCTTATAGGTAAATAGGATTGATCTTAATTTTTTTGTTAATTTGTTAATATGCATATCCCATTTTAAGTGATGATCAATCTCAAGTCCAAGGTAAGTTACTGATTCGGCTTTAGTTATTGAACACAGATTATTATTTTCGTTTATAGTAAGAGTTTCTATATTTGGCAAATTGATTTTATTACATGAAAATGTCAAGAATTCAGTTTTTTCCAGATTTAGGGTAAGACTCATTTCATTAAACCAATTTTTTATATTTTTTAGGCTTATTTCCGCTTTGAGTTTGACTTTGTCCCATGAGTTGTCAGAGAAGAGAATGACGGTGTCGTCAGCAAAGGCCGATATATAAATGTTTTTATCAAAAGATAAAAGGCCATTGATATAAATTATAAATAGCATTGGACCAAGAGCAGTTCCTTGGGGAACACCAACTACTACGTTTTGAATTTCGCTTAACTCTTCATTAACTTGTACAAATTGCTGCCGTTCATTGAGATAAGTTTTAAATAATTTCAAGCAAATTCCTCTTATGCCAAGGTCTTCCATACTATCAATTAATATTTTATGATTAACGGTATCGAAGGCCTTCGCAAGGTCTAGAAATACACCTATCGAACATTTACCTTCATCTAGGAATTTATAGATCTGATTAGTTAATTGAACCACAGCATCTTCAGTTGATCTATGGCAGCATATATCTTGAACCATAGTTGTCCCACTCCAGTTAGTAATAAAACTCCAATTTAACTCTGGTGTGGTGTAACTCTAGCTTTACAGCATTTTAAAATATTTGGCACTGTATGCTTTGTTCATATTCCTAAACCAAAAAGATGGAAATGAGATAGAAAAAGCATGAAAGGTAACCTCTTAGGATATTGTGGCGAAAAAGATGGCTACATAATTTGATTTCCAGAAAAGAAAGATATTATACTAAGTAGGGACGTTCTATCCAAAGAAGAAAAAATGATAAAAGAAAATTTCTTTGTTCTTGACAGTAAACTACCAGAAGAAACTGAAAACGTTCATAGCACATTCGAAAATAATAGATATGATGAAGCAGAACAGAAAAAAGAAAAATATTTTCTGAGATCAATATCGAAATTTACTCTACCTATGGCTTTTGATGCTTTGACGATATTAGTTAAAGGTATGGATTCTATCACAGTAAAGGAGGCTATGAATTCAAAAGATTGGAAATTCAATTTTTGTTAGAAAATAGCTTTTGGGAGTTGGTAGAGTTACCTCCAGGCTGCAAAGCAATCTGCAACAAATGGGTTTTTCGAATCAAAGAAGATTTAATTGAAAACGTGACCAGGTACAAAGCACGTTTGGTCATAAAGAAAAAACCTGGAATTGATTTTGAAAAAACTTTTACATCAGTTGCTCGCTTTGACACGATTAGAACTGTTCTAGCTATAGCTGCACGAAAATACATATTTATGCAATGAGTGCAAAAAGTAAGTGTTTATTGCACGCGACGTGAAATTGTCGTCGGGCGCAATAAACACTTTTTGCACGAGTTGCATACAATATTTTTTCTACGTTCATGCAAATACCAAAAAATGTTTTATAGAAGAACTGCAGTTGTATTATCCAAATCGTAGTAGCTGTGATCGTGTACCTTTGTTTGAGGCATTTATTTATGTTTGTGTTCATAATTTGTAATGACATTTTTAATAAAATACATTTTTTTAATAATTTATTTATTAAATGATTGAAAATAATACAAAATATGCAATTATTTTTAAAACGTAACACAGAAAATGAAAATGGACTAAATATTTGGCGTTGATTTGAATATTTATGTTTGTCATGATCATAAAACGCTGTAGTAAAATGGCATAGGAGTGCAATAAAATTTTTATTGCACTAGTGCAATAAAGAACCAGTTTTTTCACTAAATATAGTTCAATAAAGTTTTGTTTTTTGCAAGAACGTAGAAAAAATTATTAATAAAGCAATTTGATATAAAAATAGCTTTCCTTTATTTCTTCCATGAAAAAGAGATTTATAAGAAACAACCTCTTTGTTATGAAGACGATACTGGTCAAGTTTGTAAATTAAAGAGAAGCCTGTACCACAGCTTATACAATACAGCTAAAACACCCTCTTGGCGGCAACGGTTTGCGTCGATTTCGTCGCGCATCGCTTAAGCTCCGCCTTCGAAGCGAAAAGAGGGTTTTGGCGTTCAGAAGCGTACTTAGGTAAGGTGTTGAGTCGTGCGTATAATTTCGTTGATTGTATAATTTCGTGGAGCCTATAATTTCGTTGATTTTGTTTAAGTCAAAGGTACTGTTATTATTTTGGTGACTCTTTAGCTGTGAGTAGAATGAGTGAAGAAAAAAGACATCATTCTGTTTGTGCAGTCAAAAGCTGTTTTAATAAGGGTTATACCTGCAAGAAAACATTCTTTAGTTTTCCCAAGGACCCAAACCGATAAGTACCACATTATAAGAAATTTTCATTGTTAAAAATATAATTTATACAGGGTATCCCATTAGTGCGTTATTGTTCATTATTTTGTTGTAGACACGCAAGAAAGTTTTAAATAAAAGTTATATGGATTTGAAAAATATCTACATATTTTAAAAATATCTTTGGATATACAGGGTGTCACGTTTTTGCCTGGCAAATTAAAATGTACGTTTTTTAAATGGAACACCTTGTATTTTATTTTATGATAAAATTATTAACACCCTAAATTATTGTAAAGACGAATTGATACAGAAAAATTTTATCAGGTATGTGTGTGGTTACCTTTTAATAAAAGCCTTGCGGATCCACTCCTCTGCGATACCTGTCTTAAATATAACAAAGATCACGTCGAATTAGATGATTTTTCTTTTTATTGCTTTTTAAAGGCATATGATAACGCCAATCCAGATACATTTGGAAATCTGTAACTGTCAAATGATGAATTTGTAGAACTAATATTCAATATTGAAAAGATATTTCAAAATAATTTTGAAGCATTGGCTACAAAAAATAACATTTGTACCACACTTTTAGAATTAATTAACCCAATACCCTTTAGTCATCCATGCTAACGTTTTCCAAAAGAATAACTTATTTTTTCTACACCCGTATTATAATAATGCACTTATATGCCCATAATCCGTTTCATAATGATACCCATTATGATACAGATTTTTCATTATGATACAGATTTTTAATCAATAGAAACCTACAATTTTTCAATCAAGCATGATGTTTGACGTTTGTCCTAAATTCCTATGTAATTGTTTTAGTTGTCAAAACGTATTAAATTTTCGTAGATAGCTAAACTTCGATAATTATAATATTAAAATGTCTGATATCAGCGATATAGAAGACTCCTCCACACATATCGGAGAAAGGAGAAAATGCAGTACAAAATATTTTGCCCCAAAAATCTGTGGTAATACCAATACTCAAGGTAATACCATTAATTACAATTTTGTAGAATTTTTTATAGAAATACGAGTAATTACTGTTATTGTGTTCAATGCCAATATAAATAGAATATTTATAGGTCTTGATTATTTATCGGGTGTAGAAAAAATAGCGTATGCAACTCTCATGTAATGGTTATTAAAACACTCGCATAAACCATACGAAACTCGCCTTTGGCTCGTTTCGTATCCCGGTTAATGCTCGTGTATTAATAACCATCATTACATGATCGTTGCATAATATACTATTATTGTATGTTTAATCTCAATAACTAAAAAATATACTGACAATTAGTTTGACAGAATTGCCATTTATTTAAAATTTTAAAAATAATAGCAGTCGGTTGATTAAAATATGAACGGTGATTGGCAAATTTATTTTTTTTTGCAGTGTTCTCACTACCTAGAATGGATATGAAATATATTCGTTCAATTGAAGGCAATAACATACTTTTTCGTTTTGTAATCTGTGCATGGATATTAGCCAATCTACGCACATACTACAAAACGAAAAAGTATGTTATTGCGTTCAACTACGAATATATTTCATATCCATTTTAGGTAGTGAGAACACTTTAACAAAATTAAATCTACAAATCACAGTTCATATTTTGGTCACCCAACTCCTATTATTTAAATTTTTTTAAATACGTGACAATTCTGTTAAACTAATTGTCAATATATATTTTAGTTATTGATATTAAATATACATTAAAATTTTTGTGTAGACTCGATAAATAATAGCATTTTTGTTTTTATTGTGTCCACATTTAAAAAAAAAATAAATTTTAATCAAACTACATGATACTAATTTAATTACGAGTATTAAAACTAAAGTCCTGAAAGTTTCGGTGAAGATGAAGACAGAGCATCTGCCTTCCACGCGAAAAGCCCGGGATCGAATCTAGGCCGAGGACTAATTAATTTTTCATGTTTATTTTATTTTATAAATTAGTCAACTTCGTAAATTATTTTAAAATTAGTTATTTTGTCTAAATAACCTAAAATAAATTTTTAAATTTGTAGATTTTCGTTAGTGGGTCGTATAAAAAATATACTGACCATATAGAGTGGATTGTTCATATCACAATCAGACGATTGAGTACTCTGCCTACGACGTCGTGCTCAAACTTCGTCTTTGTGTGATATTGCTATCATATCCACCCTTGTTGAACAAACTATAATTTATTTGTTTTCTTGATTTAAACCAAAACTTAAGTTTTACATCAGAAATAGGAACTAAATTAATTTACTTTTCAAGTTTTCTTGTAAAAATCGATATTACTTTCTCCAAGTACAAATTTAGTACCTACCTAAAATAAGTACTAATTATGTAATATCGTGTAATATTGTAATTCAAATTTCACATTACTATAAAGTTTTAAAATTCCCTACTTCGGTATGGTCAGATAAAAATTGAATATATTATATTAATAAAAACTGTCAAAGTATTACTTCTACAAATCTGTATTTCAATTAATAAGAATACATCTAAATATAACCAATATTGTTAAAATAAAAGCACAAATTCTTTATAATTTCAAAATACCATAGAGTTCCCAGACCTCAGTCGAAGCATTCGTTTATCTAGGTATAAACCCTTTGCGCGAAGAGTAACACTTGCCAGAGACACGGGGTACCACTTGATTTGCATCCACGAGCGTGACACAATTCTTTAACAATTGAAGCCCTTGGTGTAAAAAGGATCCAAGCCACAATTTGTCGTGAAGTGACTGTTTTAGCTCAAAACATTTGTTAACGAGGATTTTACTAGCCACATACAAATTATTTTACCTCTAATCCGAAAGATGTGCTATTTTTCGTAATATTTATATTTAAATAATGTTTCTAATTATATTTGACAGATTTAAAACAAATTAAAAATTTAATTTCCCAAAACTTACTTAATATGGCATGTAACCAACCTTATTACGCCAAGGTTTTCAATTTTTTCAATAATAAAAAAATTGTTTAATCCGGGCCCGACTTTTCCCTCGAATCTAACAGAGATAGCACCATTCCGTCTTGCTTGGTTCTCGACCGCCAGATCAAAGACGCCGACACGGAGTTGTGGAGCTGTATTGTATAAGCTGTGCCTGTACGGTCTAAAGTAAGCTACACGTTGTTGAAATATACGTTTGATCGATTTTCTACGAAACTGTGGATTACAACAAAGTACAGCTGATTCATGTTTATTCGTCAGAAAAGTTCTGAAAGTGCTGTTAGTATTTTACATAGACGATGGGCTACTACTTGCTAAAAAAGAAGAAGATATTTATAACTTTAAGAAAAAAATAGAGTCAGAATTTAAAATGATGTTTGGTAAAGTTGATACCTTTTTAGGTACACAGATTATTCAAAAATAAATAGCAATCTTTATTCACTAAGAGCAATACATTAATCGTGTACTGGATAAGTATAATATATCTGAGTCTTTTCCTCTAAAAATTCCCATGGAAAAGAGTTATATTTCAGATGATACTGGTAGCACACCGATTGCAGAAACTGTTCCTTTTAGATCTGCTGTAGGTAGTTTAATGTATTTAGCAGTTATCAGGCCTGACATCAAGCTTGCTGTAAATTGTTTTGCACAATCTGTAGAATCTCCACTAAAACGAGATTTGAAAGCTGCTAAAAGAATTATGAAGTATATCAAAATTAGTTATTTTTTACACAACTTAGAAAGATCTATTAAATGTATATAGCGATGCAAATTATGGAGGGGATACAAAAAAAAAGGTCTACATCAGGTGTAGTCTATAAATTTAGAGATGGAATTATTACATGGTTAAGCCAGAAACAAAGGTCAGTAAGTTTATCAACGATGGAGTCTGAATACTTAGTTGCCAATGAAGCGGGTAAAGAGATTGTCTGGTTGAAACGATTGCTCGGTGAACTACTGGGTGAGCCAATAACTCATCCACTACTTCATATTGTCAAGAATCCCGAATTCCATAAACGATCAAAACACGTGGATATTCGCTACCATTTTATACCAGAGCAAGTTTTAGGCAAAGAATTTGATATTCAATATATTCCTGGAGACGAAGAAATATCAAATATTAAGACGAAACCACTATCAAGAGCTAGGTCTTAAAAATTAAGAAACTTTCTTGGTTTAAGAAGTTTGGTTTAAAAATAAGTTTTAAAAAAAATAAACACGAACGTATGGAGACGACCCCTTACCCTTACTGTTATTCGACTTTCTTTTTTTTTTGAGTTAAAATATCATTTTTTACAGTTCATCAAATTTCTAGAGGCTTTCGACGGCTAGACAGAGAAAGCACTACTGACAGGCATCCCGACGGATTTACGCAATGAAAGTACACTCTGCGCATCAAGTATTTCACTATTTCATTCAGACGTAAATGTCAGATGTAAATTTCGCTAAAACATTTCTTTTATTTTCGTTCGTGTTTTTTGCTTATTACAGTTTAATAGAACCTAAGTATGGGGTTTAATAGCAAATTAAGAGGCCGCGTGATTAACAGTCAATCTAGCGAAATAATAGCCAATGTTATAGAGTTTATGAGAAGAGAAGGAAACTTTAATTCACCTTCAATACCATTTAAAAATGTAAATGATCGTGTTGCTGCAGCCACAGGAGTATCTAAAAACACTGTCGTCCGCATTTCTGGAGAGAAAAAAAAGAATCGATAACCGTGAGATATCGGAATTTTCATCACCAAGAAAAACCATTAAAAAACCAAAAACAGTTAATGATATAGATGAAGTTGCACAAGAATCAAATTTTATTTTTTTATTATTAGATAGCTATTTTTGTTTCTGAGTTGTGTTCATTTACAGGCTCAATTTTTTTCCGTTTCTCCTTTTTGATTTTATATGGGGTTTCAAGTTGTTTTTGACTTATTTCGACGTAAATCACAACAACACACTTTTTTAATAAAGCAAACAAGTGTTAAGAGGTATATGTACGTGTAAACTACAATTACAAAAAATTGATATGAAACCCATAAAACCACCAACAAAAATGTAAAGCTAGCTTCCGTACTAGAACATGGTGTCATTCGTCGAGATAATTTATCGTTTTGTTTAATATATCAAGAAATGTAAATATTCCCCTGTTATTTTTTATAAAATTATAAGAGAAATAAATTTTTTTCTAAATAATATAGTTTATTATTTTGTAGAAAAACAAAATTTCGAAAATTTTAGTAATGTTTCAGAAACAACCGTTATTAATAATAGGTACCATTTTCCTTAATAAGGTAGAAATAAAATATAAACTATTTCCACGATTTACAAAGGCCTACAAAAAAATTATAGGTATTTTCCGCTATCCTATAAAATTTATATTTTCTGACTCAATTTCAAAAGGTTGAAGGAATTCCAAAACACCTTTTATGGCATAATAATTATTTTCAATTCTACATACTATCTTTAGCTGCTTTTAAAAACGTTCTAAGAAAGTCCAATCAGACCAATTTAATCCCTAAACTATTCCACACTTTTAAAATTTAATTACCTAAAAATATTAAAAACTATTTAAAATAACTTGTTTAGCAGACTGTACAATAGCTATCTTAGTCACACGTAGCGTGTTCTCTGTCTGGGCGTCGAACACCTCTAGAAATTTGATGAACTGTAAGTGACATTGTATTTTTAATTTTTCACTGATGTCAGTTTTTGAATAATAAAACCTTTTAATTCAAGTTCACGGCCGAGTATAATCCTCCACATTAAAGTACTATAACTTAATTATTTTATTATATATTTAAATTATTTATTGCATGAAACGAAATAAACATTTTTTTGTGCTTAAACAGTTAATAGCATTAGATACTTTAAATTTGCTCACACTAAACACGTCCGTTGGTGGGTTCTATATTTTTAAGTTATACTCTTGCTGCACGATCGCAATAAAATACCCATCCAAATTAATAATTATTAATAATTGGATATGTATGAATTCCATTAAATTCAGCATTGAGAAGTTATTTAATGTCACTTTTTTTTAATGTATGTGTTTAGGAGTTTTCTTATATTTTCTTTTATACAAGTATCTTTTAAAAGAATAAAATATTTCTCAAATGATATAATGAATGGGATTTTCTTCACATTTCATATCAATCCAGAAAGACAATTATATTAATTCACCGAAATTTTTATCCAAAAAGGGAATCCCTAAGGAATTGATTTTCCATTAATTAAAGGCAAAATTCGAATTGTACAAAAGATTCAAGAGAAAGGATGGAAGGAACGGAGGAGAGCTCGAGTGCCAAGCAGGTCGATTATCCCGGCGATAAGGTGAAAGCCGTTGCAAGCAGTGCAGGCCATTTGTTAGCATAATTTATGGCCACTTGAGGTCAATTCTTGCTTCTAAGGGTTAACTAATATTTTTACTAGCACAGCAAATCTTCCCGTTAATTGCTTTTCTATTGATGTTTGCGGGTTTCGCCCGTTTTGGGCGATTCATCTGGAAAAGTATGATTTATTCGACAAGTTAATTAAGATTTGGGTCCGAATCGATGTTTAAGCCCGGCATCGAACCGTTTATGTGACAAATTTTATTAATGTGGCAAGCTATAAAACAATATTATAGGCCTGCTGGATTGGACAAAGCATTAACGTTAATAAAATTATCGAATTTATGAGCCGTTATTAAACAATTATTTTATTGTTTTAAGTTAAATTTATTTAAATTTATATTATATCACTCTAAAAAAGTTTTTTTACATCTCTGAGTACATTTGCATTTAAGTCATTTGCTTTAAAGTTATTTACTTTAAAATTACTTACTTTTGAAGTCATTTACTTTAAAATTATTTACTTTTGAAGTCATTTACTTTTGAAGTCATTTACTTTGAAGTCATTTACTTTGAAGTCATTTACATTAAAGTCATTTTCTTTGAAGTCATTTAATTTTGAAGTCATTTAAGTTGTAGTAATTTACCTTAAAGTCCTTTACTTACTTAGGAACAGAATTTACCAGGAAATCAAATAAAAACAGAAACATATTTTGGTTGTGGCCTTTCATTGTAACATCAATCTTAATAAACAACATTCAAGGAAGTGTGAGATAAAACAAAAAGCTACAGATTTGCTAGCAAGCTTTTAGTGACAATATAGCACACAACTACTTGACTATGACTAGATAAAAACTACGTCTGACCACAGGTATTCTTACTGCTTATAACCAATCTCAGGAAGCAACTCCACAGGCTGGTTTTATTAGATAAGTATTGTTAACTACATTAAATCTGTCGTGCTAAGAGAGGCCTATCACTTTCAGGAGGATGCACAGTTGGACTTAAGTCTTTCAAGAACGACCCATCTTGTATTACAGATATAGTAATCAATTACAATAACATTGTTTTAATAAGAAGGTATGAAAAATAGCACTCGATGTTGGTATTTCTTTAGGTACATCTATTTGAGTGCAATTTAAGTTGGTGTCATTTGAATTACATTACTAGTTTCATAGCATATTTCATTAGTAGTCTAGAAACTAAGCTTTTTCTTTGCTGGAACACCAAAATTATGCAAGCATGCAGTGGCGGCTTGTAACCTAGTCTGCGGGGTAAGGGGGGATTACTAAATAAGAGAATAAGTAATTAAGAACACTATATGTCCTAATATTTTTATTACAAATTTAGATATTTAAGATTACTGAGAGACGAATTACTTATTTTATTAAAAAATGTTTCACTGGAAGTTACACCATATTATGTGGATACAGCAGGATGACTACGCAGCACAGTATACAAATGACGGAAAAAACTTTTTAAATCAACGTCAGAATTGGTGGATTGGAATAGGTAGTCGATGTCTATGCCCATCAAGATCTTCCGCCTTGTTGTATTATATTTTTATTTGTGAGGGCGACTTAAAGATTTAGTTTACCAAACTTAGCATGTTAATAGAGAAAGGATACAAACTGTAATTGATCATATTTCTAGGAATGAAATAAAAGCTGCTATCAATTCAACTAGACAGAGACTTGATATTTACGATCATAAAAATGGTAAACAATTTGAGCACTTCCTTTGATTCTTGTATTCCATTTTGTTTTCGTTAAATTAGATGTTCTCTACTTACTCTATTACTGTTTCATTATCTATTTTGTTATATTTTTAGTAGTTTATTTGTATTAATATATTCAATTTTTATTTCGCAAATGGTTTCATTAAACCAGTACACTTAAATTAAAGAAGTACTTAATTAAAACCAGATTTTAATAATTTTCTGTGTTGATTTTTACAGCCAAGATTTTTAAAAATTACTGTCAACTAGATTATTGTATAAAGAATTTTATTTAATAATATCTATGTATACTATTCACTATTGTAGACTTTAGCTTATTGACAAGGGGGGTAGCCATGTGTGAGTTGAGGTAATTTTAAGGTGAAGGGGGAGAAAAAGTCCTTTATATCTCACAAGGAAAGTTAATGTTTAATTATTCAGTAAAACATTGAGTGCGACCGGTTTCGAAGTATCATCACTTCATCTTCAGGCTCGCCTAGTGGAAAGGAGAATATGTGGTGTAAGGTGTGTTAACTTTGAGCCAACGATATATAAAATAGTAAAAAAGAAAACTCACCATACTCTCCATCCACTAGGGAATACTACAAACAAGTTTCATCAAATGTGGGGGATGAAATAAATTGTAAAATAAACAATGTTACATGTTATATAAAGTTAAAAATATTTGAAAAACAAATATTAGTCAGTTTAAATAGTTAAAAATTTAAAATTTTCAAGACTATACAAAACAAAACACATACATTAAACAGATTAAAAGAGAAAGCTTATTTTAAACACATTGTTGTTTTTTAAAAAAATAATTAGTAGTGTTACTTAACCTAACATTTTTGAAAGGAGACCTGTCAAGTTAAGGCCTCTACAGGTGGTGGTAAGTAATAACAAAAAATTCTTGGATAAACTTATGACAGGGTATAGGTAATAAGATGCAAACTATGAGTGAAGAAATATTTATTATTTATTATATAAGATTTGGGCCATGAATCACCAATTACCAAGTGTATGTGATGTTGTAGAATAAAAAAGAAAGAAGAAGAAATGACTGGGTTAACTGTTGTGCAGGGTTGCCAATCTGTGAGTAATTCCTCACATTTGTGAGTAATTTACTAGTCTGTGAGTAATTTTGTGAGTAAAGGGCAATTGTGAGTAATATGTGAGTAATCGGGAAGTCAGCGTGGGTATATTTATGGTAGTTAGGCAAAATCTTTTTAAAAATTTTAATATAAGCCTTATTTTACCCCCTAGCACTTTTAGCAGTCATTACAATTTTATAGTTTTAAAATTGCAACGTCCTCTATTGCTTGGTCAATGTAATAGAGTAAAAGTAATTTTGATATTTTACAACACTAGGTGTCGTTTCGATAGTGATAGTCCCATTGGGACTGTCCTAACCGTCGATTAATATCTTTTTTTTTTGTTCATTTTAAAAGTATATTTTTTTATTAGTAGATTTTTTTTAAGTATTAGAATTAATGATTTATTATGATTTGGTCCGTTAATAAAGAAGCTACTCTGATTCTCCAATCCTTTTTATCTGTGTTTTTTGTTCAGCTGATGACAAAGATATTTTATATACAGGGTGATTCATAACTATAAACTTGTAACATTGTTTATTTTACAATTTATTTCATCCCCCACATTTGATGAAACTTTTTTGTAGTATTCCCTAGTGGATGGAAAGTATGGTGAGTTTTCTTTTTTACTATTTTATATATCGTTGGCTCAAAGTTAACACACCTTACACCACATATTCTCCTTTCCACTAGGCGAGCCTGAAGATAAAGTGATGATACTTCGAAACCGGTCGCACTCAATGTTTTACTGAATAATTAAAGCACAGCTTATACAATACAGCTAAAACACTCTCTTGGCGGCAACGGTTTGCGTCGATTTCGTCGCGCATCGCTTAAGCTCCGCCTTCGAAGGGAAAAGACGGTTTTGGCGTTCAGAAGCGTACTTAGGCAAGGTGTTGAGTCGTGCGTATAATTTCGTTGATTGTATAATTTCGTGGAGCCTATAATTTCGTTGATTTTGTTTGAGTTAAAGGTACTGTTATTATTTTGGTGACTCTTTAGCTGTGAGTAGAATGAGTTTGTGCAGTCAAAAGCTGTTTTAATAAGGGTTATACCTGCAAGAAAACATTCTTTATTTTTCCCAAGGACCCAAACCGATAAGTACTACATTATAAGAAATTTTCATTGTTAAAAATATAATTTATACAGGGTGTCTCATTAGTGCGTTATTGTTCATTATTTTGTTGTAGACACGCAAGAAAGTTTTAAATAAAAGTTATATGGATTTGAAAAATACCTACATATTTTAAAAATATCTTTGGATATACAGGGTGTCACGTTTTTGCCTGGAAAATTAAAATGTATGTTTTTTAAATGGAACACCTTGTATTTTATTTTATGATGAAATTATTAACACCCTAAATTATTGTAAAGACGAATTGCTACAGAAAAATTTTATCAGGTATGTGTGTGGTTACCTTTTAATAAAAGCCTTGCGGATCCACTCCTGCGATACCTGTCTTAAATATAACAAAGATCACGTTGAATTAGACGATTTTTCTTTTTATTGCTTTTAAAAGGCATATGATAACGCCAATTCAGATACATTTGGAAATCTGCAACTGTCAAATGATGAATTTGTAGAACTAATATTCAATATTAAAAAGATATTTTAAAATAATTTTGAAGAATTGGCTACAAAAACTAACATTTGTACCACACTTTTAGAATTAATTAACCCAATACCTTTAGTCATCCATGCTAACGTTTTCCAAAAGAATAACTTATTTTATTGTATGTTTAATCTCAATAACTAAAAAATATACTGACAATTAGTTTGACAGAATTGTCATTTATTTAAAATTTTAAAAATAATAGCAGTCGGTTGATCAAAATATGAACGGTGATTGGCGAATTTTTTTTTTGCAGTGTTCTCACTACCTAGAATGGATATGAAATATATTCGTTCAATTGAAGGCAATAGCATACTTTTTCGTTTTGTAATCTGTGCATGGATATTAGCCAATCTACGCACATACTACAAAACGAAAAATTATGTTATTGCGTTCAACTACGAATATATTTCATATCCATTTTAGGTAGTGAGAACACTTTAACAAAATTAAATCTACAAATCACAGTTCATATTTTGGTCACCCAACTCCTATTATTTAAAAATTTTTAAATAAGTGATAATTCTGTTAAACTAATTGTCAATATATATTTTAGTTATTGATATTAAATATACATTAAAATTTTTGTGTAGACTCGATAAATAATAGCATTTTTGTTTTTATTATGTCCACATTTAAAAAAAATAAATTTTAATCAAACTACATGATACTAATTTAATTACGAGTATTAAAACTAAAGTCCTGAAAGTTTCGGTGAAGATGAGGACAGAACATCTGCCTTCCATGCGAAAAGCCCGGGATCGAATCTAGGCCGAGGACTAATTAATTTTTCATGTTTATTTTATTTTATAAATTAGTCAACTTCGTAAATTATTTTAAAATTAGTTATTTTGTCTAAATAACCTAAAATAATTTTTTAAATTTGTAGATTTTCGTTAGTGGGTCGTAGAAAAAATATACTGACCATATCGAGTGGATTGTTCATATCACAATCAGACGATTGAGTACTCCGCATACGACGTCGTGCTCAAACTTCGTCTTTGTGTGATATTGCTATCATATCCACCCTTGTTGAACAAACTATAATTTATTTGTTTTCTTGGTTTAAACCAAAACTTAAGTTTTACATCAGAAATAGGAACTAAATTAATTTACTTTTTAAGTTTTCTTGTAAAAATCGATATTACTTTCTCCAAGTACAAATTTAGTACCTACCTAAAATAAGTACTAATTATGTAATATCGTGTAATATTGTAATTCAAATTTCACAATACTATAAAGTTTCAAAATTCCCTACTTCGGTATGGTCAGATAAAAATTGAATATATTATATTAATAAAAACTGTCAAAGTATTACTTCTACAAATCTGTATTTCAATTAATAAGAATACATCTAAATATAACCAATATTGTTAAAATAAAAGCACAAATTCTTTATAATTTCAAAATACCATAGAGTTCCCAGACCTCAGTCGAAGCATTTGTTTATCTAGGTATAAACCCTTTGCGCGAAGAGTAACACTTGCCAGAGACACGGGGTACCACTTGATTTGCATCCACGAGCGTGACACATTTCTTTAACAATTGAAGCCCTTGGTGTAAAAAGGATCCAAGTCACAATTTGTCGTGAAGTGACTGTTTTAGCTCAAAACATTTGTTAACGAGGATTTTACTAGTCACATACAAATTATTTTACCTTTAATCCGAAAGATGTGCTATTTTTCGTAATATTTATATTTAAATAATTTTTTTAATTATATTTGACAGATTTAAAACAAATTAAAAATTTAATTTCCCAAAACTTACTTAACATGGCATGTAACCAACCTTATTACGTCAAGGTTTTCAATTTTTTCAATAATAAAAAAATTGCTTAATCCGGGCCCGACGTTTCCCTTTAATCTAACAGAGATAGCACCATTCCGTCTTGCTTGGTTCTCGACCGCCAGATCAAAGACGCCGACACGGAGTTGTGGAGCTGTATTGTATAAGCTGTGATTAAACATTAACTTTCCTTGTGAGATATAAAGGACTTTTTCTCCCCCTTCACCTTAAAGAAACTTTTGCTTATATTTCGCTAGATACAAGATAATAAGACCCGGTTTTTACCGTTTTTTATCATAATTGAACTGTATTTCTAAATAACGAAAAAAATTATAATATTCTTTTCGAAATTTTCAAGAAAACATCGAGAAAATGGCTACTGTTTAAACAACTCTAGCTAGTCTTGTTTAAACAACTAAATCAGAACTATATTGAAACATTTTACTAAATAATCAATTTGTTTTTAATCAATACTATAATTTTTAATTAATTATAAAAATGTTTATATTAATTAATTTTCTCCTGGTAACGTTCTAAAGCGCTTCATAATTTTGTTTTCTAGAAATCCCGTTTTTAAACATTTTCGAGAGCCCTCGTAGTTTAAAATATATCAGATTTACCGAAATTCGAATCAGGATTTAAATAATCAATTTTATGTAAATTGTCTAGATATAATAGGCAGGTGTCAAAAGAGCATTTTTTTTATTTCCTTCACAAGTAAATATTAACACTAGAGATAGTATATCCCACTCTAAAATTACTCGTAATCTGAACCAGTCTGATCATGAGATATAAATCCTGCTGCTCAATTTAGTGCTAAACATTAGTTAGCGAGAGTTTTACCTGTATCCTGTATCGACGCCACTATCACTGTTATTCTTACTTCGTCTGTTTTGTTGGGAAGCACTAAGATCTTTTGTTTTGATGGGCATCCAATAAATGATTAATTAAAAAGTTGGAGAGCATTAGTTTATTTTCATTTTATTATTATTTGGAAAACAACTGGGAATTTTTTGGAAGCTTTGTAGACGGACAATTTCAAGTGTTTCACTATGTTGTTTACCTCTAATCAATTTCCTTAAAAAAACCACGATTCAAAGCCGGAGTTAAGTGTTTTATTCAATTTTCTTTTGTTTTGTTCATTTTATTTCTTTTTAATTTGAAATCAGTATGGAAATTTTCTAAGGTCTCATAGGTAATAACTTAAGTGTTTTCTGTACCTACGAAAATTCTTAAAACAAGCGCTATTTTAAGTTAGATCGACACTAGGTTAAAACTGAGTAGAATGATCTCATCGCCTTCCACTGAGACCCAGATGGGTCTATTGTAGCAGATCGATACAAATTCCACACCATTTATTTTACAGAATTTATTTTATTGCGTTGCTGGACCTTGTCGCAGTATGTAGCATTTGTAATTACAACCTGTAAACGTCAGGGTATTAGCATTTAAGAACAATTAAAGACCCGTCTGTATACCTGGTTTGTTCCTGTCGTTGGGCATTGGGCTCCCTTATGGTGATCTCCGCTCTTTCCTGTATTAAAACCTCAAAGGGAGTATTGAAAGAGTACCTCTTGGTTAAGTGGTCTGATCTCATGTCTAGCACGTCTCCTGTCACTAACCTTGAGATACTCATGTGACCTGGCCTAATGTCAAGATTTCCCAGTGTATTCCCTAATCTGTAAGCACCTAATCTTGCCTCCCCTTGTATCACATAGTGAAGAGGTGGAAGTCCTATTAGTGCTTCCATTGCAGCAGTGGGGGTTGTTTTCATTGCCCCCGTTATTCCGAGGCAGGCAAGTCTTTGTACCTTGCTAAGCCTCGTTATTGCTTTCCTTTGCTGTGTCTTTGGCCACCACTCCAAAGCTGCGTATGTTATTATGGGTTATAAATCCAATATACCATGTCTGGTTTTAACCCCCATTTTTTTCCAAAGGATCGCCTTGCCATCATTAATGAGGTTTCCGCTCTCCTTGTGGTTCTTTCTAGATGCTGGTTCCAGGTAAGTCTCGAGTCAATCATAACCCCAAGATATTTTACCTCCCCCTTAAGCTGGATGCTTGCACCTCTTAGGTTTAGAGGCCCTAGTCCCTCCAATTTCCTCCTGCGGGTGAATGCAATTATGTCAGATTTGTTTGGGCTAATGTTTAGTCCTTCCGCCTCTGTCCATTTTGTTACTATATTTAGAGCCTCTTGCATTCGATCTCTTACTATAGTGTTGTATTTTCCCTGTGCCATGATCACTAGATCATCGGCATATCCCAGGGTTCTATGTCCCTTACCTTACCTAAATCATTTATAGAAATTAAAAACAGGGTGGGCCCAAGAACAGAACCTTGAGGGACACTCCATTTTATGCCACTTGTTTTCGAGTCTGAAACAGTTCGAATTAACTGTTTGCGACCTAAAAGGTAGCAGTAGCAGTACTCCGTAGTTGACACAGTCAAAAGCTTTAGTCAGCAGTTACGGCCTCGTTGAAATTTTTACTTATATAGGATAATTCCAAACAAAAAGAAACAGCATCTTTATTGTGTTGAAAACCGAATTGATTCATGTCCAGTATATTATTTTGGTCTACATATCTGACTAGTCGAGCTTTTACAAGTTTCTCAATAATTTTTCCCAGTGTCGGAATTAAAAATATGGTCCTAAAATTAGACGAATCAGTCACGTTTCCTCCCTTATATAATGGAACCACAACACTCGTTTTAAGAAAAGGAGGAAAAGTATCTTCTTTAAAACTTTTGTTAATTAAAATGGATAAAACGTCTAATGCAGAGGTAGATAAGTTTTGAAATATTTTTACTGACATCCTAATGCAGTTTTGTTGTCTATGTCATTACGAACTTTCAATGTTTCTAAGGAATTTGTTTCTCTTAAGAAAAATGAGTATTTAATTGGTGACAATTTTACAATACATTTTACATGAATTGTATTTGTTTTTGGAAGAGTTAGGGTTTCCCCAAATAGTTGCTATTACAGAACACTGGTTACAAGTTTTATGCGGCGATTTTAATATTGACTTTGCTAATGTATGTGCTACTCAAAAGTCTTTGATCAATATTTTTGAATCATTCAGTCTCACTATGCACGTAAATTCTCCAACTAGAATCACAGAAACAACATCTACAATTATAGATTACGTAGTCTCTGATTTTAAACCCGTTGATGTAGAGCACCAAGTAATTAGCTCAGGTCTCTCAGACCACGAAGCAGTATTTGCCAAATTTTTATTACCCCGTACAGCTCCAAAAAAAGTCCGTCAGCTAGGTAGAATTTTCTCTAAGCATAATTTCAAAAATTTCTATAATTTATGTCTAACTACTGATTGGAATGGTCTTTCTGAAGATATTGACTCTAAATTTTTAGACTTCTTAAATAAAATAATTATGTTTCAATACAGCTTTCCCCCTTCGCCCCATTAAAACTAAGTGTCATAAATCTTGGACAACTAAAGGAATAAGAACATCATCTAAAAATATGAGGTCACTCATGTATATTAAAAAGTACACAGATAATCCCCTAATATTAAACTATATCAACAACTACAGAATATTGTATCGGAAAATCACCAAATCTGCTAAGAAAAACTATTACAAAAATCGCATCGCAAGAGCTAAAAACTCCTCCAAAGAAACCTGGTCTATAATAAATGACTTAAGGAATAAAACCCGTTCTTCAAACTGTGTAAATCCTAGCCCAGATGAACTAAACAATTATTTCGTAAATGTAAGTAAAAATATCAAATTTAACATAGCTCCGAGTCAGGATGCTCTCTCCTTCCTCCTACCTACTAAAAGGATCACTGAAAGTTTCTTCCTAAGACCAGTAGACAAGCATGAACTAGTGCAAACCATAAACAACATCCAAAACAAATTTTCCTGTGGAATTGATGGCCTGTCCACCAAAATATTTCTAAATATACCGGATGTAGTAATCAACATTTTAACTTCACTGATTAATGAATCCTTTGAAATTGGTCTCTTTTCTAACTGTCTAAAAACAGCTATAATAATCCCACTTCATAAAGGTGGCGACAAAACCAAAACCTGTAACTATAGACCTATCGCGTTATTGCCTACCTTATCGAAGATAGTAGAACGGCTAATGAAAAACTGTCTTTTGCCCTTTCTTTTCAAGCATAACATCCTCACAGCTCATCAGTATGGCTTTCTACCTAAAAAATGCACTAGCGACGCAATGTTTTCCGTTCTTAATGAAATATACACATCACTTAATGATAAACTTTTCACTGCTTCAGTATTTTGTGACTTCGTAAAGGCCTTCGATTGTGTAAATCATGATATTTTAATTAATAAGTTACAAATTTATGGCATACGGGGTTCTCCTTTACAATGGTTTAAAAATTACCTAGAAAATAGAAATCAACAGGTGCGGGCGAATGGTGAGGATTCTACAAATCTAGCAATAAGCAGTGGAGTACCTCAAGGATCAGTATTAGGTCCAATTTTGTTTTTATTATTCATCAACGACATCACAGACTTAAGAATAAGTGGTAGAATTACTTTATTTGCTGATGACACCAGTGTAACCTGGAATAATTCTAACATGCAGACATTACAATCTATCATAAGTGAAGATCTAGTGACTATTAAGTCCTGGTCTGATTCGAATGGACTTTGTTTCAACACCAGTAAAACTGTAGCATTGTCTTACAGAGGTACTTTACAACCTATAACTTCAAACAATAATCTGATCCAAACGGTGACTTCAATCAAGTTTTTAGATCTCTATATAGACGATTCTCTAAAATGGTCTGCTCATATAGATACCGCAAAAAAATTATCCTCCGCATGTTTTGCCATTAAATCGGTTTCTAAAGAGCTAACTCCTTCTACTGCATTAATAACCTACTTTTCCTTATTCGAATCTCACCTTCGCTATGGTTTACCTTTCTGGGGTTCTTGTAGCTTATACCTTTTCGAATCTATTTTTAAACTGCAAAAAAGAGCAATCCGCTATGTATTTGGTTTAAGTAGTAGGACACATTGCGAAAATTACTTCAAAAATTTCAAAATTCTAACCCTTCCTGCTCTATTTATTTTCGAATCCGTCTGCTTAGTTCGCAAGCACATTCAAAATTTATCTGAAAGACCGACTCGTAGATATCCTACAAGAAATTTAGAGACTGATGTTTATTTAACAATGCCCACTTCTGACCTATTAAAACATTCCATTACCTACAATGCCAAAAAATTGTATAATAACCTTCCGATGCAATTAAAATCTATAAATACATACGATAAGTTCCGAAGACTGGCTAAAGCTTTTCTTCTAGAAAGACCATATTACACAGTAGCAGAATTTTATAACGTACCTTAGACATTTGAGTTCCACATACAATGGCATTAATTAAATAATTAAATATTAAATTTTAAATTTAAATTTAAAAATTAAATTAGAATAATTAAAATGACGGATATTGCATATCCATTGCAATTGTTATTCCTATTTTGTCTGTTTGTTTCTGTTTGTTTTTTCTGCTGTTTAGTTATTTTTATAATATGTTTAGTATTTAAGTTACACGCTTTGTCTATAAAATTTTTGTAAATTTTTTTACGACAATAAAGCATATCTCTCTCTATTTTAACAAATTCTTAATACATAACTACTAATATTTGTAGGTAGCATTAGTTTTTGGATTATCTGGCGCTTGTCGTTGCCACGAACTAAAAGATTTAGCAATAAGCGATGTAAAAGATACTGGAAGTATTCTGTTAGTTAAAATCCGTAATACAAAAACAAAAGTTCCGCGTTCTTTTCATATTTCTGGACCCTTTTATGATATTTCTAAAAAATATATGAGCCTACGTCCCGCAAACATGGATCAAATTAATTCAAGATTCTTTATTAACTATCAGAATGGAAAGTGTAGCAGACAGGCTGTTGGAATTAATAAAATCAGTAAATTTCCTAACGAAATTGCTCAGTTTTTAACGCTTCCGAATCCTCAAGATTACACTGGGCACTGTTTCCGCAGAACATCCGCAACGCTATTAGTGGATGCAGGAGGTGACTTGCTTCTGTTAAAAAAGCACGGTGGTTGGAAATCTAGTAGTGTTGCGGAAGGATATGTTGATGAATCCACGAACAGTTAAAACCAAATTCAAACCAAAATTTTACAATCTGTACAAAATAAGGAAACTACTAGTTCATCCGATTATGGCGCATCATCATCTGAAATGACATTTAACAGTAGAACAAATATGTCGACATCAACCTCAATAAATAAAAAGCTTGAGTGTGATACCCCCATAATTTTGAACAATTGTTCAAATATAACAATAAATCAATATTTAAATAATAAATAATATTTCTGAAATATTTATTTGTTGGTTAATTTTTTGTTATTCCTAACACAAAATAAAACATTTGCTAACGTTTGTTTTTTTTTCATTTTAGTAGGTACCTACATGACATAATAGAGTTCGTAGAAAAAGTATAGTGTTTTACTCGTTACAATATACTATTTACCTATTGGTATGTTCGCAGAGAGTGAAATCTTGCAGCATCCCTGGTTAGAGGCTATTTAGCGAGGTTCATGTTGGGCTTAACTGGAAGCAAAGATCGCTAAGATTTTTCGATTTTCTTTTGCTTCCATAAGGTGAAACTAAGAAGTTCACTTCTCTGTCAGCAATTTGCTCCGGTGTGGTGTTGGAGCTTAAGAAAACCTGTACGTTCTGTTCGAGGCGTTGCTGTTTTTTTATTGTTGATATCAATTTCTTTCTTTCCTTGGCCAAAAGATGCTGATCTTGTATCACAACCGCTAAACGCGTTAAGAAACAGTGCTATTTCGGGTTGTAATAATTGCGGAGAGAAATTTGTCGAGTAGGTGATATCTGGGTTTTTTCTTCTCCCACATTTTACAAATATAATATTGTTATTTGGTTTGTTTTGTTGGAAAAATGTGGTCTCCTCCATCTCGTGACAAACCACAAAGTAAGATCAATAAATCTATATTCTCACCGACGATCTTCATCACTTCGTAGGAAAAGGATATGGAAATAGCTGTGGTTACTATTAACCTATCATCATCTTCCTCTGCCTGTAATGTTAGAATTTTGTTCTTCTCCAGGTGAACCTTCATCATTTCTAACTTCAAAAACTACAGTTATATTTGGACCGTATTGATTTTACAAGTATTGGACATATCTGGAACCAATTTTTCCAAAAGACGCATTACAAGGCCACACTATTTTATGGAGCAGATGTCCACCGTCTACAACAACCTGCGTATCATGACTCTCAGACTCACAGGATTGAATAATGACATGGGAAATGGTGACAATTCATGTGTGAAATAATCCTTCAACTCTTCGTTATATTTAATATATATTATGTTACAATAAGAGTAAAAATAAACCCCACTTTTAGTATAAATCTGCCAGACAATTAAAAAAATTGTAATACTTTGTAGATAAAAAGAAAAACCTGTTTTTATTTCCTCGAAATCTAGAATGATGTTATTGAATCTCAAGGAGTAAAAATTTATAGGGAAGGAAGAATGAGACACAAATAACAATTTTTTTCTTTTTATAATTTCCGCCCATCCAAGAATAGTTACCCTGGGGTGCTGTGGCGGAATTTACAGAACGGAATATCAATTTCTGCAGAATCAATACAATATTAATGTAATTTAATCTGTTCTAACAAAAATATAAATCTTCTTTTCTTAATAACAATACCTAATAGCATTACAACTTTCCAATTAAAATGTATCAAAACGAATTGATTTAACATAAACTTAATTAAATATCTAATAATTGGCAATAAATAAGCCGATTGTGCTCGGGACGCAAAAAGGAAATAATTATTAAAATAACTGATTTTAATTTCCAAACGAAATGATTTAATTTCAAATCGCTAAGTGTTCTCAACAATGCTTTTTAACCGGTTAAGTACGTACTCGTTTTCGGGACCTTTCGTTGAATTTAAACGTGATTATGGTTATTTTGTGCCGAAAAGGAAATCAAAAGAATCGAATTTTGCCCTCAATTGAAACGAATGGAATAGATTTCTGCACGAAATGCAATTATTAAAATTTCGTTGTTTTTTTCTAACTTGAAGTGTTACGGCTTTATAACACGATATGCAAACGAGGTTGTTTGGTGGAACTGCTTTTTCCACTCGATATTTTAGAACGTATGCTAATTATTTATGCGAGTTAAATATGTAAAATTGTTCATAAGTAAGTGGTTTGATATGGAAACCTTCCTATGGAATTGGTATTTCCAATAAATGAAAGAATATTAATTTGAAGTGGATTTAATTGTCCTATAATGAATTAACTTTTAAAATAATCAACGTGGAGTTTTATAATAGACGTTACATGTTAATGTTATCAGTTGTATAATTGTTGTTAAAGTTGAGTTGAAATAAATTGCAATACCAAAAACCTGTGTAACAATATAAAAATTACATAAATAAAGTGAAATCTTTGGTTGATAAAGCGAAACAAAACTATTATAAAAATGAAATTAATAAGAATCAAACCTATAATAACGAGTAAGTCAAAATATTTCTAAAAACAGAAATTATAATTTGGAGAAATTTTAAATTTTAAACAAACCAAAATCAATTTCTAATATGTTTAATACACAATTTCACAAGAGGTGAAGCTTTAGCACACAAAATTAACCAAACTAGGAATTTAGATTATCCCAAAAATAATCTACTTAATATCATAGCTTAAAATGAAATTCTGGAAGTAACAAAATCATTAAAAAATAAAAGAAGCTGTAGATACAGATAACATTATTAGTGAATGTTTAAAAATTCTAGCTGAATATATTATCGACTTACTTATGTATTTAGTAATCAAATGTTTTAGTAATGGTATATGACCATTATGTTTCAAGTTTCAGGACATCTGTTATACCAACATACAAGAAGTATCTTATTACAGACTGATTTCTCTTATCCCACACATCTCTAAAATATTAGAAACTTTAATAAAAAATAGACTAAACTCCTTTATTAAATGTAACATAATCTTATTGCATCGATTTGAATTTAAAGAGGGCCAGTAACCACAAGATGTTGTTCTAGACCAGTGGTCGCCAACCTCTCAATATGTAGAGCTACTTTGTTAATTTTGGAATAAACAGCGAGCTACCCACACGGAAGCCACGTAACGCAACGTAAATGAAATATTCCACAGTTAATTTATCATTATATGTATTTATTTTACTGGTAATACATAATACATAGGTACTAATAATAAACTAATAACAAAATAACTAATATTACTAGTACGTACTTGTTCATAGCTACATTTCTACCTACCAAACGAAGGTGTTTGCAAAATAAACATAAACTTTTATCCAGCCACAACGGCATGTCACGTAAGATTTAAAAATAGTTAATAATAACAACAAAAAAGTAACGCACTATCATAAACATAAACATTGAAAAATAAAAAGCACGTTCAATAAGAAGGATGACACTCAGACTCATCGATAATTTTTTTAATGTTTGCAGTATAATTTGATACAGCCATTTGAATACAATTATCCAAATGTTCATCTGTAAGTCGATTGCGATATGTGCTCTTAATAAACTTCATATTGGAAAAAGAAGATTCACACAAATAGATTGAACTGAATAATGCTTTCACTTTCAAGGCAACACGGCATAGAACTGAATATTTGTCTTTACTTACAATAGGCCAGATACATTTGGTACTTGAGACTAACGATTTTAAGGCTAAATCATTTTGAAACTCAATTTCTTCCATTTCTGTTGCAGCGATGTCAAAGTTCTGCATAACACAAGTTGCAAACTGTAGGATATCAATTTCCATGAAGGGTGAAACAACAAACTGCGCTACTAAAGCCATTTCGTTGAAATCCTTAAAACGATTTTTGAAGTTATTCTTCAGGGTAGAAACTATTTTTACATGATATTTACTGTCATAGGGTTCTAATGGATTTTGACATATTTTTTCTGAAAGAATAGGAATATGCTTGGTATCGCTGTTAATTAGGTGTTGTTCCCAAAACTCTAGCTTTTTGATAAATGCTTTTATATCAGAAATCATTTCCGCTAGTTCTTTGTCTCTCCCCTGAAGCTGCAAATTAAGTTCGTTTAATTTCTCTGTAATGTCCACGAGAAAACCAAAATCTCTAAGCCAGATTGAATTTTCTAGTTCCGGAGTCGGTTAATCGCGTTGTTTGAAAAATTGAACTATGCCAGATAGGTCCGGTTTCCGAGATATTCGATAAAAAACAAATAAGTACCATTTCTTTATTCCGCTACAGAACGTTTATTTGCAAAAATAGACAAAAACTCATTTGGAGTTTTTTGTTTTATATCAAATTGTGCGTATGATAGCGTATTTAGTTTTTTTATCTGACGTTTCGTAAATGCAGGACCACCATCAACTTCTTTATTTGAATATGGACCAATATTTTCCTGGCTCATAATTTTAATGCATGTTCAATGTTGAATACAATGATGTAATAACATATTGTGATTAGTCAACATTTCGGAAGATTTGAACATCATCAGGTAAGTTTACAAGTACGGACCTGTGTTTTGTTAGTTAAAAATATTTGAATTAGTAAATGATGTATTATCGTTGTAAGAGATTATAAATAATAAATACCAAAGTCAAACTTTTAACTTTACATCAAGACAACATGTTCGTTTAGACATTTGCTAAAAAATATTTTCCATTTTTATGGTTTTTGCACTTGACCAATCCCAATATTAATCTATAAATAAAGTACATCCTGATTTTTAAATACATAAAGTTAGCCTGATTTGTCATATTTTGTTGGATTTTTTAAACTGATATGGTTCCTCATAGTATAAAAAAGAAAAAGTTAACAAACTGCAGATAGATACCTACTTAAATAATAATTGTATATCTAGCAACACGTCTTGATTATTATACAGATAAATTTAAATCAAGTTAACCTGGCATGTTACATTTTATTATTGTATATTTGACAGTCTGGTATCGGATAAAAGCATTGGTATATTTTTAATTAGGGTATTGAAAATATGGTTCGTTACAGTAGAAGTGAGAAAAAAGATATGTACGATGTGTACATAAAATGTAACAGAAATAGTGGAGAAGCTGCAGAAAGATACCTTCAGTTGTATCCAGGAAGGAGGCAACCATCTTTATTAATTTATTATAGGATAGCGTTAAATATGGCTCACGAAGGAAATATTAAAAAAAAACGTGGTAAATATTTAAAACGTAATACAATAAATGAAATAAATGTTTTGTCTCAAGTTTATATCAACCCTGAAACGTCGTCTAGAGCAATAAGCCGAGAATGTGGAGTTTCTGCAAGTACTGTGAAAAACATTCTTAAAAAACATAAGTACCATGATTACAAATTCCAAACTGTACAAAAGCTACATCCTGGAGATTATAATCGTAGAATAGAATTTTGCCGTTGGTATAAACGAAAATTAAATAATGATGTATCCTTTCATGGACGAATTTTATGGACAGATGAATCGACATTTACTAATAGTGGAATATTTAATAGAAAAAATAAACATTTTTATGCCACCGACAACCCACATTTAATTCAAGAAGTAAGACCCCAAATTAGATTTTCAATAAACTTATGGTGTGGAATACTCAATAATAAAATAATTGGTCCTATTTTTATTGACGGAAACCTCAACCAACACAACTATTTACAATTGCTAGAAGATATGTTAGATAATCTTCCTTTAGGTGATCGAAGAAATATTTATTTTATGCAAGATGGCTGTGGGCCACATAATGCTGCATTAATAAGAAATTATTTAAACGAAAGATTTCCCAGGAGGTGGTTTGGTACACATGGACCTATTCGATGGCCCCCTAGGTCACCCTGCTTAAATCCTATGGATTATTTTGTATAAGGATATATCAAAAATAAAGTATATTATGATGGTATTCCAAATGACTTAAATCAATTACGAGATAGGATAATTAATACGTTTAATAATATCACTCCACAAATGGTTTCTGCCAGCATAGCTTAAATGACAGACCGTATTGACTTATGTATTCAAGAAGAAGGAGGACATTTTGAGCAACTACTGTAGTTTTTCTCTTATCGTTAATCATTGTTTTCATTTATTTGTTTCTGACGTGATTAAGTAGTTAAATATAAATTTTTTTTTTATTAAATTATTTTAAGCATTTAAAATGTAGTTGTGTATTTCAAATAATTTATAATACAGGTCTGTACAAGTAAACGTACCTGATTTCTTACACTGATAATACATCATTTACTAATTCAAATATTTTTAACTAACAAAACACAGGTCCGTACTTGTAAACTTACCTGATGATGTTCAAATCTTCCGAAATGTTGACTAATCACAATATGTTATTACATCATTGTATTCAACATTGAACATGCATTAAAATTATGAGCCAGGAAAATATTGGTCCATATTCAAATAAAGAAGTTGATGGTGGTCCTGCATTTACGAAACGTCGGATAAAAAAACTAAATACCCTATCATACGCACAATTTGATATAAAACAAAAAACTCCAAATGAGTTTTTGTCTATTTTTGCAAATAAACGTTCTGTAGCGGAATAAAGAAATGGTACTTATTTGTTTTTTATCGAATATCTCAGAAAGCGGACCTGATATTTTAGTTTTCAAAACGCCCTTAGATTGGACTTCGAAATATGCAACTTGTTCCCTATTTAACCAACTTTGTGTTACCAACGGTTTACGAGATAGCAATACATTTCAATGAAAAAGTGGCCACCCTGTATAAGTATAAATATTGTAAGAAATCACCAACACAACTAAAACATATACCTAATTCACATGAACGATTGAAAATAAATAAATGTCGTTGACAAAAATATATGTAATGTAATTGCGGTGAATATACAGTTCACGCTTGTTGAAATTAATGCGAAGAAAATTTTGTCGTGCATGTTAACAGTTCTACTTAGAAAAATAACAATGCCCTTCCAAAATACTCTCTAATTAAAAAAATATAAGAAAAAAATATGATCGTGTAAAAAAATAATAATAATATGAGCTAAAACTATGTTACGTTTGTTGTGTATCACTTTAGAAAATCAATAATGTTTCGTTTTTCGGTATTTTCATTCGTATGTTCTAGATATGGTCATTTTAAAAATTTAAAATTTGGAATCGTACTTCAATTACGTTAAGAAAATATGGCGCATTGTGCGAATTGGACCTAAAAGTTATTATGACTAAGGAAATCTACGAATTTTACAAATACCTTTTTACTAAGTTGAATTAACTTCAATTTCACGACATATTAGTTAACTTTACCTATTTAAAGAAATAATAACTTATAGGTTTTATAAAAAATTTACCTATTGGTAAATATAACATATTTAGGTCACGTTGTTCTGCACTTGAGATTTTAGACGTTTCACTTTACGATAAAAATCGGAAGTATAACGATATGATTTATTATTTTTCGAACTCATTTTATTATATTTTTCGCACTCATTTAAAGCTCTATCTACACCACACGTAAATTAAGATTACGACTGTAATGGTTTTTTTAAAATGACCGAAATTCTTAAGAATAATGGGGAAGACAGTAACTGAACAACCTAATTGTTAAAATTACCTAAATAATATAAATTTTACAAATAGGTCATGTATGAATCTTTATAAATTGGTGGTTTTTAGTCGAATTTACTTTGTGGTAGATTTTTTAGGTAATTGCTACAATAAAGTTAATAAATATTTCTTCAAGATGACTTATAGGTGAACTAAATGAGTATTCGACTATTTTGTTGAAATTAGGTAGATAAACAGGTAGAATTTTGCTACGATCTCGACCTAATATTACTTTAAAGGAGAGTAAATAAAAGCGGCCAAATAGGTTACTATGGAGGCATAAAATTACGTAGAATTTTTAACCAAATCTACCTAGTTGGATATTCTACTATAAAGACGATTTTTAGTTGCCAAACAGGTAGATATTACCTAAATATGGCACCTAATTTTATTACAAAGGAAATTTAACTTTGAAGTAATTGATGGTTATTTTTTTAGTAGCTTTTCCCTTGTTGATATGGTTAAAGTTACTTTTAGGCAGATTTGTGTAAAAGGTAGATTTCTTGGTATAATTTACGTAAATTTAAATATAAATTAAAACCGTTTGGTAAATTTACATTAGAGGTATATTTTTCTAGTCAATTTTACGTATTAATTAACTCAATAAGTAAATTCGTCTTTAACAAAGTAGAGTTATAACTAATGTTATAGAAAATGTTTGCTGGGCGTGTCCTCTACTTAACCATCGGACTTTAGAGTGAAGGAGTAGGTTCACGTATTGACAGGCAACTTCATCGGCCAAGGTTTTGAATAATCTTTTGTGTAACGCTTGAGCTCTAATTTTTTTCACAATTTTTACCACCAGTTTCATAACGTTGTTTAGTTTCAGGAATTTTCCACATAATGTTTGCTGATGGATAATGCAGTGGTAACAGAGAAATTGCGGAAAAGTTTCATCTTTACGACATAACGCCATCAGACCCTTATCACAACCTGGAGCGCCATCGGTTGTCAAGCCTACCATTTTCGATATTGGAATTTTCTCGGAAGAAATAATATTTTTTAAATGAGAAAACAACTCCTGTCCAGTAGTGTGTCCTTTCAGTGGAATAAACTTCAAAAGATCTTCTTTAATCGTAAAATCACTAAAAAACATCCTGACGAACACGGCTATCTGGGCAGTGTCAACGACATCTGTTGATTCATCCAGTTGAAGTGAAAAATAAACACAGTTATCTAAGTCGGTTTTTATAACTGTAGAAAAATATCATTTCTTATTACTTCTACACGTCGAATCACTATATTAGCAGAAAGTTGCATAGATTTTATAGCTGAAACTATCTCGTCTTCATTTCTAAAGTTGGCAAATAACGAATCAGCAGCTTCTAAAAACTTTTTTTGTGCAATTATCTGGGACACACGGTACGATGCTTCAGTTGCAGCCTTATTTTCTGTTCTTAAAAATATTGATTGTTGTCCAATTAACTGCTTTTTTAACTGTTTCAGTTTCTCCTTTCTGGCGGCAGAATGTAGTGGGAATGATTTTTCAAAATTAGAATGTACAGTTTTATGATGTCTCTCAATATTTCCTTTTTTATTTCCTTTTTTTAGCAACGGAGACCGAAGTATTACATAACAAACACACATTTTTATCTTTAACTTCTGTAAAAAGGTATTGTTCTTCCCAATCCGAATGAAAGTGGTATGTCATTACCTTCTTACAACTGCTTGCCATGATATTATTTTTTGTTGTTCTCTACTCACCCAACCGCTGGACGTTGGTTACGCGTTCAGTTTTAATCTAAGCGCAATGTCGCCGCGCCGTGCGTATTTATCCCGTTCAAAGCAATCCTGATCGTTCTCGAACACTAACGCGCTGGTCCGGCTGGTCGGTTCTAGCCGATTCTAGCTAGATGGCGTCAGCGGCAGATCGCTCACCGCAACGTTGACGCTGTTTATGTTTAATATTATGACAATTAGATTTTTTTGTGGAATTTTCGGAATCTTCTCTGATTTTTGCAGTTTGTATTTTTTAAATTAAAATCGTTGTCGGCCACTGTTCTAGACTAACAACCAAAATATATAACGCGTTTAATGAAAGCAAACCATGTCTTTGCACACGTTGTCTTACTTTATTGAACATTTTTATCACTTTTTTATAGTATTTTGAATAAATGTCAACTATGCGAATAGTAGTTAATCCGACAAAGCCAGTTTCTGACAGTTGTAGAAAAAAACCTATATAAAAATGACAATAGAAAAATCAAATTAATAATTACACTTTAAAAAAATGTAACAACTTCATGTAAGAAAGTGATAAAAGATGAACTTTTTTCTGTCTCACAAATTATTTGTTACTAAGGATTTGGATTTCCAAATATTTATTTTATCATCAGGTACACCTAATTGGTCGTCTGTGCGTGCTGAGTTTTCATAAATATGTTACAACATTGACATATCTATTATGTGTGAATCTTAGAATAAAATTAACAAATTATTTAATGTCACGATAGCCGATTACATTTCTTTTCTTATTAAGGTTAATTTTGACTTATTTAATTCGTAACTTCCAAATTAATTGATATGCATTTATTTTCGGATCAGTAACCGTTAGTATTTAGATGTTCTTTTCAATATATTACTTATAATTCTAAATATCGGTAAAAGTTATTTTTTTTTGTCCAGTTAAATAAACTCTTCTTTATTATTTCACAAATAATATACAGGGTGTCCCGAAATTAGACGGTCATATTTCAATAGCGTAATCTACATCCTAAAATAGGAATAAAAGTTTATATAGACATAGGTCCGAAAACGTTTCGTTTTCGAGATAACAAGTGAAGTCCTGATTGCACATTTTTGTAAATATTTTCTAAAATTTCTTTAGTCACCGGTTTTCCAAAATAAGAAAAAAATAAAATTTCTGATTTCACAGGCTTACTAATTATTGTTTACACTTTTGAATAACTTATCATGAAATTTTCAAAGGCTTTTTTCTTGAAAATGGTGCGTCCTAGCGAGATGCAACAAAAGTAGTTTTATTATAAAGAGAACATTGGTTTTGCAAATTTTTTAGTCAAAAATGTTAAAAACTGTTAACAAAAAATTTTACCCTAAGCCCCTCCTAATTTACCCACCTATGAAGATCATCAAAAAGTGGAGTTTAATCCGTTAAATAGAGCGTTAAAAGTTAAGCATTTGTACCAAATTTCATTTAGTTATCTTTAAGCGTTTAGAAAATATTTACAAAAGAGTGTCATCAGGACTTCACTTTTAACACCCTATATCTCGAAAAAGAAACGTTTTTGGACCTATGTTTATTTAACTTTTACTTCTTAAATAAAATAATTATGTGTTTCAATACAGCTTTCCCCCTCCGCCCCATTAAAACTAAATGTCATAAATCTTGGACAACTAAAGGAATAAGAACATCATATAAAAATATGAGGTCACTCATGTATATTAAAAAGTACACAGATAATCCCCTAATATTAAACTATATCAACAACTACAGAATATTGTATCGGAAAATCACCAAATCTGCTAAGAAAAACTATTACAAAAATCGCATCGCAAGAGCTAAAAACTCCTCCAAAGAAACCTGGTCTATAATAAATGACTTAAGGAATAAAACCCGTTCTTCAAACAGTGTAAATCCTAGCCCAGATGAACTAAACAATTATTTCGTAAATGTAAGTAAAAATATCAAATCTAACATAGCTCCGAGTCAGGATGCTCTCTCCTTCCTCCTACCTACTAAAAGGATCACTGAAAGTTTCTTCCTAAGACCAGTAGACAAGCATGAATTAGTGCAAACCATAAACAACATCCAAAATAAATTTTCCTGTGGAATTGATGGCCTGTCCACCAAAATATTTCTAAATATACCGGATGTAGCAATCAACATTTTAACTTCACTGATTAATGAATCCTTTGAAATTGGTCTCTTTTCTAACTGTCTAAAAACAGCTATAATAATCCCACTTCATAAAGGTGGCGACAAAACCAAAACCTGTAACTATAGACCTATCGCGTTATTGCCTACCTTATCGAAGATAGTAGAACGGCTAATGAAAAACCGTCTTTTGCCCTTTCTTTTCAAGCATAACATCCTCACAGCTCATCAGTATGGCTTTCTACCTAAAAAATGCACTAGCGACGCAATGTTTTCCGTTCTTAATGAAATATACACATCACTTAATGATAAACTTTTCACCGCTTCAGTGTTTTGTGACTTCGCAAAGGCCTTCGATTGTGTAAATCATGATATTTTAATTAATAAGTTACAAATTTATGGCATACGGGGTTCTCCTTTACAATGGTTTAAAACTTACCTAGAAAATAGAAATCAACAGGTGCGGGCGAATGGTGAGGATTCTACAAATCTAGCAATAAGCAGTGGAGTACCTCAAGGATCAGTATTAAGTCCAATTTTGTTTTTATTATTCATCAACGACATCACAGACTTAAGAATAAGTGGTAGAATTACTTTATTTGCTGATGACACCAGTGTAACCTGGAATAATTCTAACATGCAGACATTACAATCTATCATAAGTGAAGATCTAGTGACTATTAAGTCCTGGTCTGATTCGAATGGACTTTGTTTCAACACCAGTAAAACTGTAGCATTGTCTTACAGAGGTACTTTACAACTTATAACTTTAAACAATAATCTGATCCAAACGGTGACTTCAATCAAGTTTTTAGGTCTTTATATAGACGATTCTCTAAAATGGTCTGCTCATATAGATACCTTAGCAAAAAAAAATTATCCTCCGCATGTTTTGCCATTAAATCGGTTTCTAAAGAGCTGACTCCTTCTACTGCATTAATAACCTACTTTTCCTTATTCGAATCTCACCTTCGCTATGGTTTACCTTTCTGGGATTCTTGTAGCTTATACCTTTTCGAATCTATTTTTAAACTGCAAAAAAGAGCAATCCGCTATGTATTTGGTTTAAGTAGTAGGACACATTGCAAAAATTACTTCAAAAATTTCAAAATTCTAACCCTTCCTGCTCTATTTATTTTCGAATCCGTCTGCTTAGTTCGCAAGCACATTCAAAATTTATCCGAAAGACCGACTCGTAGATATCCTACAAGAAATTTAGAGACTGATGTTTATTTAACAATGCCCACTTCTGACCTATTAAAACATTCCATTACCTACAATGCCAAGTTCCGAAGACTGGCTAAAGCTTTTCTTCTAGAAAGACCATATTACACAGTAGCAGAATTTTATAACGTACCTTAGACATTTGAGTTCCACATACAATGGCATTAATTAAATAATTAAATATTAAAGTTTAAATTTAAATTTAAAAATTAAATTAGAATAATTATAATGACGGATATTGCATATCCATTGCAATTGTTATTCCTATTTTGTCTGTTTGTTTCTGTTTGTTTCTGTTTGTTTTTTCTGCTGTTTAGTTATTTTTATAATATGTTTAGTATTTAAGTTACACGCTTTGTCTATAAAATTTTTGTAATTTTTTTTACGACAATAAAGCATATCTCTCTCTCTCTCTCTCTCCTATTTGAGGATGTAGATTATGCTTTTAAAATATGACTGTCTAATTTCGGGACACCCTGTATATTAATTGTTTTTTTTTTCTATTTCAGGATGCAAGAAGTCATACAAACCTCGGAGCCATTTTACACCTAAACGGCAAATATCGAGAAGCTGCAGATTCTTATCGAGAAGCCTTAAGGCTGCAACCTAACGACGTCACTACATTAGCCAACCTCCACAAATTGCACAGCGTCATGACTTGACATTAATCAAGGTTACTCTGTTTTTGATAATTTTTGAGATGACTCATTCATTGTAGATTTACAGGGTGCAACAAAAAGGTACATAATAAATTATACCAGATATTCTAGTGTGACAAATGTGAGTACCTATATATAAAACTACGAGTTATAGACTTTTAAAGTTTTAAATGTGTGATGTTTGGGAG